>CM045563.1:22264245-22862027 GCA_024721245.1 Mitragyna speciosa
TTACATGAGAGTGTCATTGTCAAGATCATTCCAAGGTTCATCAATCTCATATCCCTTTCTTCGAAGATATTGACTACCATTACTCTGATTACATGATTTACCTCAAATTCACATTGCTATTGCATTTAAGGCTCAATCCAACTATTTACCATCATAACACCACATGTTGGCATCAATTAGGCAATATCTAAGCATTTCAAGTCAATTAGGCAATTGGACTTTGACAACAATAATTTATTGTAGGGACAAGATGCATTTTGCACTTTCGTAGCTAATAATCTTCCTAATTTATTGAAGAGACATATCTTGATTTAAGTCCACCTTCTTTTGATGCGAAAAAAAGCCCAAATCCACACAAATAATGTTCCAAATATTACTTACCAGCTAGAAGATCCATTGCTTGGCAACTGCAATCCAAACTTTGCAGTTAATGCATCAAGGACACTGTTCGTATGCCTTTGTTGGGTCTCAAGCCTGTCCATCACTCTTTGTTGAGCTTGAACTTGCGCTTCCAAATCACTAGCCCTTTTCTCAGCCTGTTCTGCTCTTGTTTTGAGGGATTCAATCTCTGCAAGTTGCTCTACCATCATTGTTGTCCTTGAGACACCACGACCATGTACATGTCCAGGTATGTGGCCAATAACTTCCATGCATATCTCCTCCTCCGTTATGCTCGTACCTTTTTCTTGAGATTCTGTCAACCGCTCTTTCAACTTAATCTACATTAACAAGTATCATATAGTTAGTATATAATGTGAGTTATTACCTAATTGAATATTGCAAAAGTTGTGTAAATGTGAGTGTAGTTAAACTCACTGAGTTACTTGCCGACAACTCATCCACCATAGCATTTTTTTTCCTACTAAAATGAGTCATTTCATAAGGTTCAATGGGTCCAACTTTACGCGCTTCTTTTGCTTCCTGTTATGTAAAAGAAGTTAGAAGCTTGATAGTGTAACATAAATTAAATATATGTATCACTTTACCCGTTCACTTTGTGACGTAAAAAACGATTTAGTTCCACCCGTGTGAGCTAATTTTTGCTTTGATCTATTAATTGCATTCCGTCTACTTATGGCCTACACTTAGAAAATGTTAGGCTCTTGGTCAACAAGCAAATATACATATGAATAAAGATAAATTGTGCGAATTATGCACCAAAATACCTGAAATTCTTCACTATCAAAATAATTGCACAAATATGCCCAATCATCCTTTTCCATGTGTGGAGGGCATTTTGAAAGAGCTTCTTCCTTTGTCTTGAAACTTTTAAATAATTTGTGAAAATTGTGTCGTCTATTTCGATATTAAACATTGAGTTGCTTGAGCAACGCTGGTTCAACATGGTCGCCTTCCTCTTGTACAAAACTATTCTGCATATGAAAATAGCAAATTGTTGGAATAATACGAATTAAAAACATAATAAAAAGAATGCTATTTGTGACTAACTAGATTAAGCAATTTTTAAAAATATTTCAGTTACAAGTAGAAATTAACTTACATTGACCATCTTCAATAATGCTTCTCGATCACTATTTGGAAGCTTTGCCCATTTTGGTGCTTGCCACTTGCCAAAGTGTCGAATCACACAGGATGCCTCAGAGATGTACTCTTGTGCACCTTCTCCAATTAATCTGCCACTTGTCTTTGATACATGAACATTGACTTTTTCATCCAACATTTTTCTTCTTTGCCAGTGCAATATTGCGAGTAGGTCCCTCTTGCCCGCTTTAAGATTTTGATGCCTAACAAAAATAGGATGTAAATTTTGTATAATGGGCATTGAAAATTAGAGTTCTTCTAGATGTAATAAAGTAGTGAAAGAAAGTTTATTAACTGTCACTGTTTTCATTTTGAATGGCTTCAATCTCATCGTTGCTATTGCTACCACATGAAATGAAATGGTCCGATCCATCATGTTGTGCATTAGGATTAACATTAGCTTGAACTTCAACACTCGGGGGTGATATCTGCCCATCCTCATTTGCTCTTGTAGTAGCTCCATTAGTAGTTGAATTCGGTTCCTATAATCCAAAGATGGATGAAATAAACATGAATTAGAACATAATTTTGTTCATGCAAATTAAAATCATGGCTCACCTAAACTGTCTATTCGGACTTGAAACAACTGAATTTTTTGCGAAAATATGGTTTTGGCAGCTTAAACTTTTATCTATTGATATACACTATGAACAAGTGTGTTGTGTTCTTAGGTAACCATCAACCAATATATACGTGGTAAAAAACTACTACACATATGCAAGCACAAGTATAACTTGAAAGATGTTTAATGTTTGATTAAACCACTACACATATGCTACTACACATAACTGTGGTGTGTTCTTAGGAAACCATCAACCAATAAATATATGATAAAAACTACCATGCATAAGGGGTAGGTGGGTAGGGGGGTGTGTGTGTGTAGAGAGAGATAGAGAGAGAGAGATCTGAGTATGCATATGAAATGACAATTGCAAAAAAGCAAAACATAAGTATAACAAACATTTTTAATTTCATCACTCCAATATGACAATTGCTAAAAAATAAAACATGACATTTCAAGGACAAATTAAACCCAAGTTGTAAACAACAATGATGTATTACTGTCACACCCATTATAAGTATCATACAATGGTGACTTAGTGTCTCCAAGTCAGACTCACTATAAGTATCATGCAAAGGTTAGATAAATTTCAAATAGCTAACGTAACATCTGCATAATTATGATAAAGCGCAGGAAAAACTTAATGCCTAAATTGTAAAAGAATACACAAACAAATACCAAATGATGTGATATAAAGATGACCAATGGAATTCTCTGAAAAGGTTTCACAACTCCAAATCCTAATAGATGAGGGAAAGATTTAATAACTGTTTATTGATTCAACTTGTAAACCATTAGAATTTCAACTAGTGATTTACAAGTGGAATTCATTAAATCTAAACCCAAAAAATTAGAATCAAAGTTTTTAATTCTTTCTTTAAGAAATCCTTAGTTCATCTGCAGTCATACTACTTGGGATCAATGCCAATCTCACCTATGTCTTGTAGTACTTCCTCAAACAAAATAAAGTGTGTCAATAGCTCACTAGCTTATTGTTCTCCCAATCAGAACTTAAAGCCTTTGTGCCTACCAAAAATTGTTATCATTTTGTACAAGTAGATCACAATAAAAAAATGCTTGTAATCTGCATCCATCATTTCATATTAGTTCTCCCTGTCCTTCAGTAAAAGACTTACAAGTTCATACCATTCCTCCAGCCAAATTATGAGTCTAAAAAACCATGTCAACTAAATAATTATATCACATTGGTTCCAAAAGTAGTAGATGCAGAATGTGCCTTATTGATGCTTTTTTAAACAGTACTTTCTGCAGGAATAAACATTATAACACAATAATAGTAACTAGGAAAATTTTCGCCCATGTTGTAGTCTCTGTCACAGGTTTTCTTATCATACCCATGACTCTACTATAAGCTGAATAACAATGCATCAATGATCAGTCAAATAAGATTCCACAGGCATTTTAAACTAAAAGAGATCTAGGAAACATACCACATTTTGCATATACAGTAGCTTCCTTCCACCCAAATCCAAACTAAAACCTTCTTTCATTCCTATTCAGTAGTAGGTTTTTTACCCATGAAAGTAGTATCAAGATAAAAAAAAATGAGTTATTGCATTCCAGGAAAGACTTTGAAAAGGTGAACTGAATTTTTTTATCTTTTGCACATTTTTTCCTTTTAAAAATACAGCCCACCAACACTTTCTTCTTATAGACTCAAGCATGAAAATATCTATAAATTAGTGCCTGCGGCATTCATCCATTCGTCCTGCATTCAATGTTAATCCACTAACCAGTCATTTAGAACTATCTAGAGAGATAGCACCAACCTCGGTTTCAGCAAATAGACGCAACTGAATTGTTCTTTTTCGTCCCAAGGTAGATCCAGAGCCTCCATTACTGTTTGATGCACCAACCTACAACAACAAAATTGCTTATGAATAATATGGCTCAAAGTGTACTTGTTCTATAATAGACGTACCCTTTATATCCATTCTCGATACTTGACTAGATAAATTACCTTTTGTTGAAGTGACAATGCTGTCGGTGCACCTACAGATGAGGGTCCTGCTTTAGTGCTTGTATTGACCGGCAAATTACCTTTTGTTGCACCAGCTTGCTACAATAACAACAAAACCAAATATACATGACAAATATGCATATTCAAATAAGAAAACATATATTCAAACCATATTTTCAATACCTGATCAACTGCATTAGGTCGACATTGTTGTGGACCTGATGTGCTTGTACCTCCACTTAGACGTGTAGGGGCATGGCCCTTTTTTCCAGGTCCAGCCATCTGCAATTAGAACAAGGTAAAAGATATTATACACTGGCCAAACAATTTTAGTGTCACAAACATGCATAAATTTCAGTTTTTATGCATAGTGAACATAATGGATTGACACTTTGTAAGAGATAGAACTTTGAAAAACATTAAGTGACACTAATTTGTGCAAGAAAGTAAGACAAACCAGAAATTATGCCGAAAAGAGATCTTGTTTACAAATGCTATTTTGCAACACATATTCAATCAGAATCATAGTCATCACTTTCAAGTATATGTTCATCTTCATCTTCGGTATTGGAAAATTGCTCAATGTCTTCGTCATCAATGAAGTTATCATCTATCTCCCGTGCACTCTTGGTCAAATTTTTGGAAATTAAACTATTAGCTTCAATCCTCTCATCTGCTAATGCATCTTCTCGTCTTAAAGACAGTAATTCGTCATTTTCTTGCACACCAATTAAATCTCCAACATCATCTTCTTGATAAGCCTCATCATCACCAACCAAATCATCATCACTTTTCTCAAGAACATCATATGATCCACGAGGACTAACCATCTCCACTATATGCCAATGACCACCAAGTTTCATATCTTTAAAATAAAAAACTTGTGCAGCTTGGGATGCCAATATATATGGCTGGTCGGTGTACCATTTCTTTGATACATTAACGCTAGTTATGTTCCATTGCTTGTCAAACCTAATTCCTGAACTATTTCTTAAATCCCACCAATCACATTTGAACAATACCACTCGATTTTGACTAAGTGGGTATTCCACCTCTAAAATATCAGTGAGTATACCATAGAAACTTATTTCTTCATTATCATGCTCCCCCTTAACCATAACTCCACTATTTTGTGTTTTCCTTTCTTTCTCACGATCTTTCGTGTGGAACCTATAACCATTCACATTACAACCAGGGTATCTGTTGACTCGAATATCAGGTCCTTTAGCCAATGACAAGAGTTCATCATTGCATCCCCCAAGTGCATGCAATTGGGAAACCTAAGTCAAATACCAATCCACTACTAATTATTTGACCAAATTACAAGCTTTATGAGTATTGACAAATTTAAGTTATCCTTATTATGTACTTACACGTTCGTCAAACCATTTCGGAAATTCTAAATCTTGTTGTTGTTGGACATTGTGTACATTTTGCTTTTGTAGAATTTCCTCATGTTCCCTATACAAATAGTATTAGTTCATTAGACTAGCTTATAATTAACAGATATAAAGGTTAAAAAATATTAAAAATTCAAAGATGTGAACATATACAGATCGCCTACCTTAGGTACTCGTCTATCTCTTCGCAATTTTTTAAGATGTAAAGGTGAACCTTTCTCAATTCAGCAACATCCAAACAACCAAACATTGTTGCCCCAAAAGGTCGAGCAATACTAGAAAAAACAGATAACTCCCCGGAAGCTTCAACCCTCTCCGTATTTCGTTCCATATGACTAAACTTTGTTGGAACATTTCGCAAGTACCTAGAAATGAATGTAAGACATTCATCATCCAAGTAACGCTCTGCGATGCATCCTTCTGGTCGAGCCCTGTTATGCACATATCGTTTGTATTGACCCATTTTCCTGGGTTCAAGAAATTTAGTCAACAAAATTAAATCTTCAATAATTTTTCTAATTAAATTAAAGAATTATTTATAAAAAGAAATATTTTTTACCTCTCAAATGGAAACATCCATCGATATTGTACTGGACCAGCAATTTTTGCTTCAGTAGGTAAATGGACCATTAAGTGGACCATTATGTCGAAAAAAGAAGGAGGAAATATTTTTTCCAGTTTGCATAATATTAAAGCAACATTCTTCTCCTGTATTTCCAGCTCATCCAAATGTAGAGTTTTGCAGCAAATTTTTCTAAAAAAATTGCTGAGCTCTACTAATGTTTGTGAAACTTCCTTTGGCAGAATTCCTCGTATTGCTAGTGGAAGTAATCGCTGTAGAAATACATGATAATCATGACTCTTCATGCCTGCAATTTGACTTTGACTTGTCTTAACACATCGAGTTATATTGGAGGCAAATCCGTCTGGAAATTTGATTGAGCTTAAAAACTGACATATTTTTTTCTTCTCCTCACGTGATAGCGTGTAGCATGCAGCTGGCATTATGTACGAATCACCATCTTGTTGGAGATGCAAATCTTCCCTTATGCCCATTTCCTTCAAATCTCTCCTAGCATTCAAAGTGTCCTTGTTTTTCTCACCGGTGCTCATTAATGTTGCCAATAAACTTTCAGCCACATTCTTCACAACATGCATGACATCCAAGTTGTGTCGCATTTTGTTCGTACTCCAATATGGCAATTCAAAAAATATGCTTACCTTGGACCAATTCACACCGCTCTCCCTACGTCTTCTTTTCTTCTGCTTAAGCACATTAGGTGACTTTCCAAACTCAACCTGTTCGATACCCCGAAGTTGCTGCAATATTTCCTCACTAGACAAAATTTGAACAGGCTGTCTAAGATCTCTTTCACCATTAAAAGCCTTCTTTTCTCTCCGCCATTTATGATCAGGTGGCAAAAATCGACGATGCCCCATGTAACAACACTTATTTCCATGTTTTAAATAAACACTACTATTGTCATATAAACAAATAGGACACGCATCATAACCTTTGGTAGTCCACCCTGACAGATAGCCATAAGCTGGAAAATCATTAATTGTCCAAAGAAGGGCAGCACGTAAAAAGAACATCTCTCCAGTCGAAGCATCATATGTCTCCACACCTGGAGACCATAACTCATTCAACTCATCAATTAGAGGTCGCAAAAAAATATCAATATCATTTCCAGGGCATTTAGGACCAGGAATAATCATTGACAACAGGAAAAATGGATCTTTCAAACATTTCCAAGGTGGCAAATTATAGGGAACAAGTATCACAGGCCATATGCTATATGTATTACTCATATTTCCAAAGGGATTAAAACCATCACTTGCAAGTCCCAACCTCACATTTCGTGGATCAATAGAAAAAGATACATGAATTTTGTCAAATTCCTTCCAAGCTATTGAATCAGCAGGGTGGCCCATAGTATTGTCATCATCCATTCGTCTATCATTATGCCACCTCATATCCTGCGCAATCTCCTTGTTAACAAAGAGTCGTTGCAATCTCGGCTTCAATGGAAAGTACCGCATCACCTTTTTAGGAATTTTTGATCCAGGAAGCTTATATCTAGGTGCTTTACAATTTTCATTTGGGCAATGATCCAGGCGAGCATTTTCTTTCCAGTAGAGTGCACAATCATTCTCACAAACATGTATTTTTTCACACTTGAGACCTAATTCTCTAATGAAATTTTTAGCATCATAGTATGAACTAGGAATTGATGCCATAGGAAAAACTTCATTGAGAAATTTGAGCAACATATCAACAGATTTGCAAGTCCACTGATTCATTGTTTTCAAATGGAGAATATGCACAATGAAAGAGAGTTTTGAGTAACGCTCACAGCCTGGATAAAGGTTTTTTTTCAGCTTCAGATAACAATCTAAGAAACCTAGTTGCTTCACCTTCAGGCCTACGGGAATCATCTCCACTACATTCTCCCGAACTCCTCCAGTTCTCACCAAAGTTAGCAACTCCAACATCATTCAACATTTCTTCGATATCATCACAATCACCATGTTTATTATCAATATCTGTTTCATCATTCTCATCAGCATCGGATTCATCTAAACTTTCACCATGATAAATCCACCTAGTATAACTTTCAACTATTCCTTTACAACTAACATGTTCATCCATAACCTCCATAGTTTGTGAATCAAAGTTGTTGCATTGTTTACAAGGACAAGGAAGTTTACGATTTGGATCCTTGCCTAAATAAGCAAATTTGATAAATTCTTTAACACCATCTAAATACTTGCTGTCTAGGTGATCTTTAATTTGCATCCAACTTTTATCCATGTTATTCCAGCCTTTTACCTAAGATATATAAATCATACTCTTGTTATTGTCAAGACACAAACCACTTTATATAAAAATGAATTCAACAAGTACCAAATGCAGCAAATGCAACATGATAAACATATATTAGCTAACTTCTTTCACCAAAAAACAAGATTCCCTAAACCCATCTTCTCTTTTCATGTAAACATAACACAAACAAAATTAAGACTTTTCCAAAAAAAAAAATTTAACAAAATTACAATGCAAGAAAGAAATGAAACTAAGGTACTGATGGTTGGAGTTGGTAGTGGAGCTTAGTCAAAGAGGAATGGAGAGTCGGGGTGGAGCTTGATGAGTCCGGTGGCGCTTTATTAGTCGAGATGTGGTGCGGTCATGCACATATAAGCCAACATGAGCAAAGTTTGAACATAATGTGTTCATATACACAACTATTATATGATATCTAAGTTATTTACTATATTTTAATTCAAAACTTTTGGCCAGATGTAACATTAGTATCATAATGTATTTCCTTATAATTTATGTTTAGATACTTATTTTGCAATACAGTAAGCAATTCATATCAAGACACAATGAATATTGCTAGACATTAATCAATCATCAACAAAGAGATAATGCATCATGCATAACAGCCAGTCCATTACAAATAAAAAAATTTCAGCACGTTTTCATAAGTTCATCTTTTCTTATTTGGTATGTATATACTTATGCAAACTCTTGAAAGAAGACAACAGTTAAGCACGCAAACCAAAATGCTGGGAGATACTGTTTTAGCAACAAATTCAATATTAGAAATCATTAAAATCCAGATAAAAATAGTGCTAGCTTATAATTCCTCTACAACAGTAGTTCTAAATTTCAATGAGACGACACTTATTTAATAATCTGAATGACTTTGCTAATTGAAATGCATTACAGTTGCATGTCACATAGAGTATAGATCATGATTGAGCATAGGGACTCGAGACATATAACTTTTTTGGAAGTATAAGAACCAGCTAACTACTTTAGTGAAGTTCATATCTTCACTTGAAAATCCACCACATAAGAGCTTCCCGAAGTACATTGATGGAAGCAATGCCTTGGAAGTTAATCATGCATTTGTGAACATGCAATGGTAAGGTAGAATTTCCACACAAAAAAATTATTCCTAAACGGGATATCCAACTTTTCATGAGGAAATTTAAGGAAAACAAAACAACAAGCAACAATTGCTTACAAACTCAAAACCTCAAAGTGTAAACAAAAAGCGATTCCAGAAATTATCCATATGTATAACATTTTTCAACCACAAATATACCCTCCTGCCAAGCACACTCAACAAGTATTGGAGAAAATAAAAAAAGAAAAAGGAAATAAAACATCCTATCAGACTAAGATAATGAGCGTACTTGATCAAGTAGTGTTACTTCAGACTTTAGAACAACATTAACTGGAAATCTTGCAGCCGAGGATAAAGCAATTCGAGGATCAACAGAAAAGGCAGCCGTTGCATGCTCGACCCATTTTTCGGAGCTAACTTTTGGCCGACATGTGCTTTCCTTGAATGTTGTGCACACAGTCAAATGCACGAGATATTATAAATGCACAACTATCCAATCACCTGGAAACATAAAGCCAACAAGAAAACTCAGCAAGTGATAAACAATTACTTTGAACCAACAAGTTGAGCCCAAACTTCAAACCTATTAGCCTGATGATAACATAGCATCAGAAGCAACAGTTCAAATTCTAAAAACTATCTAGCAAATTACCCAAACTAGAATAATTTTTCATTGCTTTTTTGACCGCGAAGCTACTAATCCTAAATGGCAAGAAGTTCAAAGACAATTAGCTTAGATAATAGTGCATTTAGGAAGAACATGTTCACAATAAGCAATCAATATGTAGTAGCACTTCTGTCAAAGCTCCATTTACTTGTAAGGTCAATTAAACCTACATTATGCGATAGGCACATATTACGAGGAATGAAATAAATGCAATTTATGTTCAATCTCATACAAGTAAAAAGCATATTCACTCAGCAAAATGGACAGATCTTTTTTTTAATAGCTACTGTTAAACAAGTTCCTTTTTTTTTTTTTTTTTGCCATAGAAGCCTCACTTTGAATAGCTTAAACTCGAAAACTAGCAACCGCATCAGCAGCTGCAATAATGTAACATGTATAAAGAAAGAATAGTTTAAATGAAAGGTTCAAGGTGACTCCAGTTAAATTTTAAATTATTCAAAATTCAAAACCCAAATTAAGGTCCCAGCCAAACTATAACACAGACTTTTGTTAACAAGAGTTGAACATTTGTTTAGGATAGAGATTTTGCATGCATCAACTTAGAAAAGTATTTTCCAGTGGACTTTGAGAAGAGGGTATAATGCGAAGGAAATCGACTAGGAATCTGGGATATAAATTTTTTTGGCTTTTATCGGAATACAATTTATTTTTTCAAAGAGTATCATTATCAAGTGAATCATCTTGACTTCACCCTTTGAACAATAAAAATATATGAACTGGACAAATCACACCTTCCTATGGTTGACTGAAAATATTTGAGGATGTTAATAAGGAGTGGAATCCTTGAAATTGAAAATTTTCCACTCCGTTTTAAATCTTGAGGCATGAAGGGATTGATAGGGTTATGAACATAGCAGCAAGAATTACAGACACAAACATAAATAGAAAAAGCCAAATAAAAGAAAAAGTCCGTAGACAAATTTATAGTTGTTTACATAGAGTCTTATTGCTTGAATGACATTATCACCATTATTAGTGGCGGCAACTTCCCATTAACATATAATATGCAGGCCCGTGCTGCAAAAGCCCATAATTTGTAGAAAATACTACTACCACCGAGTGTCCTTTTTTTAGTCAAATTTTTTGTCTAAACAACTTTAACAATTGTACTTGGTCTTTCAGAAATCAAGCCCCAATTATGTTATTATGATCATTAAATTCTTCTCGTTGTGTTTGTTGATGTGGCTTTCAGCTCAATCTTCGTTGCATAACATTTATGTTCTCAAAACACTGTTGAGAAAGTGTTATGGATTTGTGTTTTTTTGGTTCCCCTACTTGTTTGAATCCTGTAATTAGACCATGTCTACGGGACTGGAAAATGGCCAAGCTTCATCTTGCAGCTCTCTATATTATCAGAAATCAGGCTAGGAAAGTCAACAAACAGGTTAGCAAAATGGTAGAGGCTTTGTTAGAAAAACAAATATGTAATTAAAACTAAATGAATAATAGTTGGCATAATCTTTCAATTTGTTGCCTTCGCCAATAATAACAATATTCAAGGAGAGGTTTTACTAGCAACTCCAACAGTAGTAAAACTTTCCACTTTTGGGTTTTTTTTTTTCACTTGAAAAGATGGAGAAGATTTCACAAAATGAAGGAACTCGAGTTCTTGTGAATGTTTGGACCATTGGGAGAGACCATAAATTGTGGGAAAAACCTGATGAATTTTATCCCGAAATTCCCTTTCTTCGTCCCTTTTCCAGATGCAACCTTCTTCGTTTTCTTCCTCCCCTCTTCTCCTTCTTCTTCTTCCTCCTCTTCCTTCTCATTTTCTTCCTTCTTTTCTTTCTTCCTCTTCCTCTTTTTCAGCTCAGCAGACCCATCAAAATTTCCAAAATTCCCAATTGTTTCTCTGTTTTCGGCATTAAGACTTTGAACATCTAAACTTATCTGCCCATTTTGATTAATGGGTTTTTGGGAAAATGGGCTATTAACTTTTTTTCTAAACGGATTTTGGTCAGAAAAAAGTGAGAAATTAGTAGAGTTTTTTTTTTTGGGACTTTGCCAAATTAAGCACTATCTTAACCCTAGCATTTATTTAGACAAACAACTAAATTTAAACAAGTAGGGATAGTAATAGATACATACCAGTGTTGTTCTTCAATTGGAAGACCTAGGGCTGGAATCTACCATGGAATCATGGTTGGAATCTTCAGTGGTGTCACCGGATGGAAGAGCTCAACGAGACATGGGATGGAAGAGCTCGACGAGTCATGAAATGGAAAAGAGAAAGTGGAATTTGGGAGAGAAGGGAATTCGGCAGAGAGAGGGGAATTTGGTAGAGAAAGGGGAATTTTTGGAAGAGAATAGAGAATGGGGAACGGGGTAGGAAAGAATTGAAAAAGGGTGGAGAATGGCTGCCGAATTGAAGTTCTTTCAGTAAAGAGAAATGGGCACTTCGGTGGAGTGAAAAATTTTGTAAGTTCAATGGGCAACAGTGAATTTGGCAGGGACGCCTAATTTGGAATGAGGAGGGATTTTTGATTTTTTGGTGAAAAATGGAGGAGGGAAATTTTTGGTGGAAATTTGTCTTTCACAGGCAAATGTTTCTTGAGTGAATCATTGAGTATTATTTACTACCGGAAAATCATTCACTTGGCTTCTTTTGTGGGTAGCAGTGACCAAAATCCATTTTTTTCTCAATTTTCATAAAATTCATTTTTTTAAGAATTTTTATTCATTTTTATTTGAAATCAAAAATACAAAAATTG
This sequence comes from Mitragyna speciosa, assembly GCA_024721245.1. Classification (NCBI taxonomy): domain Eukaryota; kingdom Viridiplantae; phylum Streptophyta; class Magnoliopsida; order Gentianales; family Rubiaceae; genus Mitragyna; species Mitragyna speciosa. The sequence continues at coordinate 22,277,050 of CM045563.1, forward strand.
GAATGAAAACGAATAAAACTCCGAATTTGAAAATTATAAAAAAATTAGGAGATTGGGTTTTTAATTTAAAAATTTTTTGAATTTGGTTTAAAAACTAAATCGAGTATTATGTTGTGAGTGAAATAGTTAGTTGAAATATATGGTGACTGTTGAATAAAATAAATAGTTATTTTTGTATAAATCAATTTCCATGTATTTTCATTCAAATATAAATAATTTTAATGAACTTTTATTTTAAAACGTGCCTTAATTTAATTGGTTTGTTTTCAGTCAGTATATAGCTCATGGTGTTTTCTTTTTTATATATATACTTATATATATTTATATATGTGGCTATATACATACATATATCTATATATATGTGTGTATATCTACATGTATGTATGTATGTATGTATATATATGTGTGTGTGTGTATATATATATGTATATGTGTAGATATGTATATGTATGTATGTATGTATATTTGTATGCATATCTATATCTATATATTTATGTCTGTATATTTATATGTATATATATAGGCGTATGCATATCTATATATATGTGCATGTTTATATGTTTGTGTATGTATTTTTTTCTGTATATCTATATGTATACGTGTGTATGTATATGTACGTATGTATATGTACATATACATATGGATATATGTCTGTATAAATACACACATACATACATATACATATCTACATATATGTATACATACATATATATATACACACACGCATATATATATATATACACACACACATTCACACGTGCGTGTAATTCAATTACAACTTATCAGTCAGAAAAAAGTACAACTTTAGTGATAACTTGATGTAGTTGTCAGAAATTATAAAGTCAGTGACTAAATACTTTATCACTAATGCGTATTTCAGTGACAACTTGTGAAAGTTGTCAGAAAATAACTGTTTAGTGACGACAAGAGTTGTCATAGATGACTCAGTGGGATGGATTTAGTGACAACATAGAATAGTTGTCAAAAAATGTACTCTTTAGTAACGATAATTGTTGTCATTGAGTTCCTAGTCAACTAGTAAAAATAGTAAAATCAATGGTTGGGATATAGTGACAACAAATTATAGTTGTCAAAAAATGTGTTGTTCAGTGACAACACCTGTTGTCACTGATGTCACAGTGAAATAGTAAAAAATTATTAAGAAATCGTATAGCTTTAGTGGCAACTTAGTAAGTTGTCAAAAAAAGTGTTGTTTAGTGACGACCACTGTTGTCACTGATACGTTAAAATAAAAATGCTAGGGATTTATTGACAATATCACATTGTTGTCAGAAAAAACTAATTTAGTGATGACACTTGTTGTCACTGATGCCTAAGTCAAGACTTTAAATAAATTAGTTAGATTTTAGTGACAACATAAAAATGTTGTCAGAAATTGGACTGGTTTATTGACAATAATTTTTGTCACTACCTTAGTCAACAGTATAGGGCTAGTGACAACATACTACTGTTGTCAGAAAATATCTAGGTTAGTGACAAGATATGTTGTCACTAATACCTTAGTCAACTAAGGACATAATTATTTTCAAATGGTACCCTTTTAGCGACAACACAAATATAGTTGTCGAAAATATTGCGTTTAGTGACGACTAAAGTTGTCATTGATTCCTTATGAAATATAAATCCTTTAGTGACAACGATTTCTGTCAGAAAACATTTGGTTAGTGACAACGCTTGTTGTCACTGATACCTTTGTCAACTAAAAATGAAATGGATGGTCTTTAGTGACAACTTGATATAGTTGTCAAAAAAGCCAAAAATATTGAGTGATGATTATTGTTGTCACTAATGCCTTGTCCATTTTCAGTGACAACCATTGTTAGGTTGTCAATAAATGTGCTATTCAGTGAGGACAAGTGGGGTCACTGATGTTTAGGCGATGTAGGAAAAAAATGTCCATCTTTAGTGACAAAATAATATGTTTGTTGGAAAAGACTAAGTGTAGAGTGACAATATTCGTTGTCACTAATGCCTTGTCTATTTTCAGTGACAAGATCTATATGTTGTCAGAAAAGAGGGCATATTTAGTGACGACATATTTTGTCACTGATACCTTAGCTCATCTAGTGAAAAAATTGTTAAGATATAGTCGTTGTTTAGTGACAATTTCATCTAGTTGTCAGAAAATATTATCTATTTAGTGACGATACGTGTCGTCACTAATGCAACCTTGAAAGTTGTTAGAGAAGGATGGAGGTTTAGTGACAACCTATTTCGGTTGTCAGAAAATGTTTCGTGTTCAGCAATAACATTGGTTGTCACTAATGCATTGGCTACATTTCAGTGACAACATTTGAAAGTTGTCAGAAAAGAGGCACAGTTCAGTGACAATAAACTCGGTTGTCAAAAAATATAATAGTTTTAGTGACGAGAATTTTTATCACTAATGTCCGACCATGTTTCAGTGACAACTTAGAAAATGTTGTCATTGTAGAATACATATTTAGTGACGACAACTTGCTCTTGTCAATGATGAAACCTGGCGCCATAAGGCGGGCAGTAATCAGTGACGACTTTTTGAATGTTGTCACTGAAGTTGCCGTTCAACAGTGACAAGAGTACTGCTGTCACTGATATTGTTCTTTAGTGACAAGATTTTTGTTGTCACTGAAAATGTCGTCACTAATGACCTTTTTTCTTGTAGTGATTATTGCGTGCATTTCATCTGACTATTTATGATCAACCACTTGAGTTTGAAGCTACAACTTTGATTGATATAGGACCTTCACCAGTCATTAATATGGAGTAAATATTATAAAAGTCCTTGAAACTTTTGAAATTTTTTATTTTAAATTATTAACATTAGAATCCATTGCTTCATGCTAGTTTATGTAATTGGAATACGGGTATATAGGAAAGACAAATTAATTCAGCAGAATTAACCGAGACTATTAATGAAAATGCAATATAGTTAAGTACTCAAATATTGTAGTTAAAATTAAAACGAAGTTTGTGTGAGAAATATTAAGATTTCAAAGTATAACGAACAAACTTTATCCTTTTTTTGACCTTTTCGAAGGCACTCAATTAGGAAGCCATTTTGACGATAAGGCTAGGGTTACCAAAGTATTCGCTAAAAGATTTCTAGCCATACATGATTGTGAAGATGTTGTTTTCGCGGAACTTATCCCCCCATTCATTGTCATATATTATGACGCTTGTTTTCTGGTCCCATTTGTTTGGGGTTTCAAAAGCAATAGAAGATGTTGGTCCCAGACCATTAAAGTAATCAGATAATCATAACAATCACAACAATTTCTTCAATAAAATTTAATTGAAAAATAAATTAAAAAGATATTACCTGGATGCCACATTATAAAATGTGTAATTATATACTGCGATAATGATGAATTTGACAGCTACTAAGAAGTTCGGTAGAGCTGAGGTGCGTAGTACGTTCTCTTTAAGACGATTCACGCTCCCACGGATTTAATTCTGGTGCAGTAAGTCACAACGCGTCACCTTCAGGATACAACAGCCCAACTCATGATTCTTGCTTCTCTTTGATCTGCACAACTAAGAGAAGTACAGAAGCTTTTCCACACACACCTTACTTTTGTCCAAAACTATACTTATAGAATTTTAAATAAGTCTTATTGAAATATATATTTTGAACTCTTCAAAATCCTCACATTTATAGGCTGAAAATTTAGGAGTATTAATTGTACAATAATTAGAGAATTAAGTAGAATAATTTAAATATTATAATAAGTAAATTTATGTTACAAAATATAATTATATAATTAATTATATAACGGTCAAAGTAATAATATGGTTGTTATGACCGTTATTATTATTAATACTCCATAACAGTCAAATTTTAATTACAATAATATTATCGTCATTCTAATCAATTATTAATACAACCATTATAATGGTTATAAAAACTCCTTAATTATGTAGTCAAAATTAACATAAAGCAATTAAATAATTTCATAATGTTTGTATTTTTATTAAAATACTCCAACAGAAGACGCCAACCAGCAGCTGGGGCATGTTCGGTAAACGACAAATTCTTTCGTAGACGCAGTTAAGGTTCTCACTCGTAGATCATCCAATGAAAACAAATCCACATACTTCTGTTTTTCTTTTGTCCCGAACTATACGGGCTATATAATGGATACTCATGTGTTTGATATTTATAGAGTATAATGGTATGAGAATGGAACCAACTTGGTGACTTTATCGCCTCAAATCAAAGTCATAATCACTATATATTTTGGAGTGCAATCGATCTAATCTAATCATAATAAGTGCCTTATGTAGTACTCTTATTAGTTTGTAACCTACATTTGCAAAAGCTCCCGGAGGCATCCTTAGTAGAATTCTGAGTTATTCGGCAATAAGGCCAAGTCTTGCTTAGAAATTTACTAGGCATTCAAGACTATTTTTGTAAGACTCGGTAATTCCGATATATGTGGAAACCGATTCTATTGAAAACGTGCAGAAAATTTACATCAGTAGAAGATCAAATGATTATGTACTTTCAACTTTCATTTGTCAGTCGTCTTAGCACTGTTTCCTACCTTTCCAAGGATCATTTCGATGCATTATGTTACCAACGCAAAGGGTCTGCACATCATGAATCCGGTTCACGGGCAGTACTGGATTAGAAGAGATTTCATCAAGGACGTTGCGTATTTGTTTATTTTCATTTTACCAGAAATCTTTATTAATTTTCATATAAAATATGAGTTGAATGGTAATAGGCTTTATATCTGGATTTGGATGGAGAAGCTTCTGAGTTCTGACTGCTGCTTTATCAGAACTACAATGATTTAGGTCTATTTTTTGCTGAAAAAAGGGAGTACAGAATATTAAATGCATTTCTTTTCCAGTAATTAGTACTGAAGTTCGAATTTGATAACTCTAATACATCTAGAGAAATCTAAAAATGATTTTCACGTTGTTCTTTTATTCTAAATATCTATGATCTTTTCTACAGTTGTCGGCAACGATCGTTTTCCTGTCGTACGCTGGTTGAGTTGAAGATGAAACGATGATGAATAATTGAACGGATAAAAACTTTTTTTTTTTTTTTTTTTTGCATTGTAGCGTGCACTAATTCAAACACAGGGCTCCTCCGGAAGCTTGTTGTAGACCAGAAATTTCGGCATCAACTCAACTGCAGTTCTGCTTTAGGACAGTTAAAAGGCAAGAAGAGGAGTACACGATATTTTGAATTACAGTTTTATGTAAGTATGGTTTACATGTCTCTTAAAAATAAACGATTATGACTGTGATGCGTATTGAATCATATGTAAGCTGTTAATTTAATCATATGCTAACGTGTTGTTCTGGGTACAATCTTATTCTCCTTTTAATGGGAAGTAGCAACAAGCTTGAATTACATTGAAATTATTTGCCATGGTGTCAGCTTAATCGAGTCAAATCGAGTTTGAATTCAATTGACCACTTAACATAGGATTAAAATTTGAAGTCAAGTTTAACTTTGAACAAAATCGAGAATAACAATAAATAAAAAATAATTATAATTTTTCTTGAAATGGAGATAATAGATATGCAATGAGAATCAAAAATAAAAATATATATTATTAAGCTTAATAAAATTTTCCACTTATACATATATATAAATATATATATATATATATATATACATAATTAAATTTAACTCAGAGTTTAACAAATTGCTCGACTCAAACTCAATCAATACCAAATCGTGTCAAACTATTAACAAAATTGAGTTGAATTTGCCCGTGAGCTGGCTCAATTAATTTACCGCCATACTACCGGTTACTAGAAAAGAGAAGAGGAAGAGAGAAGAAAGAGAAGACCCCTACATGATCAAACTAAATTTGCAAGAGCATCTGCTTAAGAATTTATTTCCAAAAAATGATGTAACCTCCAAATGACTGTCCGACGGATTTTCCCATTCCAAATGAAGTGAATCCGGTTTCCCCCACCCTGTAGGAAGCACAATCTTATTAGGAATTTTTTTTTGTCCTTTTTTTTTGTTTGTGGTAAACAATTATAAGGCTTGGCTTACCAATCGCAATCAAAGGAGCAGGACTGTTAATGGGGTCAGGTTAGCCCGAATTCGGCTCGTTCAGTCTGGAAAAAAGCCCATGAGCCAACCCTTGATTGGGCCGAGTTGATCTTGAGCCTAAATACTAGGCTCGAAATATTTTTGAACTGAGCTTGAGCCTAAACAAACTCAGCTTGTATAAGACCCGATTCAGAAAACATATATATATATATATATATATATATATAGCCCAAATATAAATTACACACGCACATATATATAATATAAAATTATGCATAATATATTAACTAAATCCTTAATATATCTCCTAATATATATATATATATATATATATATAATAACCCAAATATAAAATTAGACACACACATATATAATATAAAATTATATATAATATATTAACTAAATCCTTAAAATTTTCTCTCTCCTTAAACAACTCTATCGCAAGCCAAATCCCTAATTTTCCTCCCTCCCTTCTCAAACAACCCTGTCGCCACCCATATCCTTAACTTTTCCTTCCCCCTCAAACAATTTCGTCGACTTCTTCCTCTCTAAATCTGAGGATTGCTCAGCATAATTCGCCAAATACACACTTCAATTAACTGGATTTGCATTGAGTGTTGCAACTAGTCAACTTGGGGCTTATACAGTCGGTTAGAGCGTGAGAAGTTCTTGCTTTTAAGGTTTTTCAAATGTCTGTTATGTGGTTATTCTGTGCTAAAAGTAAAGATGCTTAACAGAAGTAAAGAACTGTAATTTTAATGCTTACAATGGAATTGTTACAATATCATTGTAAGCAACCATCTCTCAATAGTTTCAATCAAATTAGTAGTTACTGATTATGTGTAAAGTAACCGAAATTTGTACAATTAATGACATATTATTTTTTATTATTGGGAACAAAATTAAAGGAAAACTTGTGGTTTTGTGTTATGTTGGAACTGTTGAATTGTAGAAGTATCTCAATAAGTTTAGGCTCGTGAGTTTAAACTCACAACATAAATATTCTGTGAGCAGAGTTTGAACTTCATATTTATAAACCCGAAACTCACAACCTGAAATTTATAACCCGATTTATTATGTAAACTAAGTATGAACTTGTTAAAGTTCGGCTCATAAGGCCCGATTAACAAGCCTACAACGGATACCTCGTAATAGTATGGCAATAATTTAGGCCTAGTTATGGGGCCCGTTATTGAGACAATGGCCGGCGTACAAGCCACAGGGCTGCATTTGCCCATTGGCAATGTCCAAGAAACGTGTGGGTAACTCATTGTTTAGCACGTCAATTCTTCAGCTCATTTGCTATGACACATATACCACTCGTAGCCCAGGATTATTATGTATTTATGCATAGGTCTCTTTTTTTCTTTTTCCATTTGGGTTCGGGTATTTTTACACAATGGTTGGTAGAAAATTATCAAGTACATTGATAAAATTTTAATACATGTACATTGAAATTATTTTGTAGCCAATCATATATTGACGTGATATCATTATTGTTTAACATTTATTTCTTAAGAGTAAATAAGTTGCTACTAATAATAGTACCATTAGATTAAAGAATTGCACATTCACTTAGATGCACATGCATTAATAATTAATTAACACACTGCATATAACCACTAAGACTTGGTCCAGTGGTCATTAGAAGGCCTTCCCTGTGCCATGGTCAGGGTTTCGAACCTCAACTTTGGCACTTAGGAGGAAGGGAGGGGAAAAAATAGGGTAGAGTTAGAATTAGAGAGCCATGCCCCCAATTATGTGTAGCAAACATTTTGGATCCCACTTAGCATACCATTAGAAATCTCATCCCACTTGTTTGAAGTAACATATATTATAACAGAACTTGTTGATGATAAAAAAAAAAAGTAATAATAATAATGCACCATGGAACTATCCTTAAAAAAAGGTTTACTTCCTTTTTGGGTCAAAAAAATAAATGTATTTCCATGTGAGAAATTTCCATACACTTTGGGCTGCTTTAACCCTGACCAAAACTTTCCTTTCTTTGCCTCTTGCACTCCCGAGTCCAGGCAAAATTATCTATTTTTTGGGCTGTTTGAAGCCCAAAAAACAAAATGGATAAAACCGCTTGAGCACCGGAATTGAAAGACCAGTACCCACACTCATTAGTAGGGTCAATGGGTCATTAATCAAATAATTATGAGGGGTCCAAACTTAGAGTCTTCATTGCTCCGGGGGAAAAAAATAAATATCCAACTTGTAACAGGATTCTAGAATTACAAGTACAACAAACTGGATGAATAGCCCGTTATGAAGTCTTTATTCTAACACTTTTTATATTTTTGTATCATTTTTCTTTTTTGGTTGGAAATCTATCCTATTTAGTGCATTTAGGGTGTCTAAGAGAATTATCTTGTCGGATTTTGTGAAAAAAAAAACAAATTGCTAGGAATACACATACCCAATGACCATCAATAATTATCTTTCAAAAGAATTATCGTACAAACATAAAAGAAAGATTGTATTTTCACTTTCTTTTATCTCATTTTCCTGTGATTCGCTTTGTCTTTAAGACATGAATAGCCACTCATTGATGGGATTCTCTTCAATAACGCGTGGACTGATTACTCCAATTCTACTCGGGATGATATGAGAAAGGAGACTGGCTTAGAAGACCTGAAGAAATGATAAAGGAGATTGACTTCGAAGCTACTGTAATGATGCATGTTTTGAACTTTGCGTAGCATTGTTTCGATTAATATGACATTCTAAACCTCATGTCTATTTCATCTTTTTTTCTTATTTTCTCTCGTCTTTTATGGTGGATGTTTCACAATTTCTTCGTCATATCAGAAGGTACTGGTCAAGATTAAACATGGCAAGAACATAAATTTGGGACTCTTGCCTCTGTCTCACCATCTTAAACCATTTCCATTTGAGGTTGCGAAGATATGATGCAACTTATAAGCAGGTGGTAGGCCTAGAGACGTTTATGAAGACTCGGAAAAATTCCACTAGAAAAAAATGGGCCATCACCCGAACTTTGAATAATTCTTTTAGAAGTCATACAATACAGGTTTCTAAAATTAAAAGAGAAAGAAAAATCATACTGAAAATAGACGTTGGTTCAAGTTTTTATGGAAACAAATGTGGCCTACAAATCATGAGATGATGAGCAAATCTGTAATCCAGGAATCAGCTGGCTGAGAGACACTGTTGTAAGATGATTCTTGTTGGCTCCACCGAGGATGGGACTTCATTTGGTGGGCCGACAACAAACTTAAAACATTTTCACACAATGGTTGAATGCTTCTTAGAGTTCACCAGTTGCATACTGTACATAGTTGATTTATTTGATGCAAAATAATTATATCAAATCAGACTAATTGTGAATGACACATCTAACTTGATAGGATCGAATTATGAGAAACAGACTAAAGTGGAAATACATATATGGTGACGAGTGAGATGAGATTTTGGCATTTCAAATGTGTAATTATGTCCGGCACATCGAGTTTAGCAAAGCAGTTGAGCACCAAGTTAAGGTGCAATTATTTAGAAGATTCAGTCCTCATTCATCAATGTCGTTTTTCAATCGATTGACATCGTTGTTTCATTACATGCTTCCAAGTTGACACGTTCATCATCATCATCATCAAGAAGAACAGCCAGGCATGAAAGCAACAGGAAGCCACGGATTTCCAACAACTGCCAATAATATGCTAAATTGAATTTTATTTCTTGGACTTGCACCCTTCTTAATCCAAACTTTTTGGTTTCATCCATTTAGACTCGAGGAAGCTTGCTGGCGGTTTGCAAGGCTTACAGTGAAGAATAGCGACCTTACTCGGTTAACTAGTCCACATCCTAATAACAACTATGCATAAGGTTGCCTTTGGACACATAAAAAATACACAAATACAAACATAGTCATGTGGGTGTGTATACATAACCCCTCGAAAAATATATAAATGCCCACATATATATGGCTGATAAGTACAAAAATATATATATAATGATATGTACGTATGTATGTATGTGCCCTGCGTGTAATGGGATGTACGTGTGTGTGTGTGTGCGGGGGGTGGGGGGGGGGGGCATGTATAAACGCGTGCAAAAGCAAAAGACTACAAGAAATGAATCAGATTAAGATGTTAAGAAGGTGCATTATATTCCTTTTTCTTTTAGAACACTAAATTGATTTTCTAGAAAAAGATAAAGAAATAAAAAAAATTGAAAAATTTTTAGAAAATTAAAAAATAGGTGTTATTTGTACCATTAGCATCTGAACCCGCTGGGCTTTTTTTGTTGTACAACAGAGGATGCTACGTTTAAAATTGGTGCTTGTGGGTGGGTAGGATCAGCTATGTCCGGTGAGTGGGGACCACTAGCGTGCCAGAGAAGGAGAAGACCGGTCCAATCCAAAGGGAGCACGCACGTGAACGGTGTGATTAGCGTTTAACAGTTTTAAATCACGAATTTTTAGGCCATTCCAACGCTGCCCACTTCAGACCCCCGACCCCAGCTCCCCTCATTCTTCTCCGGAATAAAAAAAAAAAAAAAAAATGAAAAGGATTCAAATTCAATTCAATGAAGACCTTTAAAACTAAAACATGCTAGAGAAGAAGACTCTGAATTCCAAAACCATGACATAATCAGTGGGTAACGTTTCTGGTAAATTTCTGTTTTACTAAGATCCCTGATATTTATGAGTCGCCCAATTTGGTTTTTATTGTTTTCACAACAAAATATAGTTTGTCCCTTATGTGTTCTTATTTAAGGACATTTAACAAAAAATTACCTAAGCAATTTAAAAGTTTATCAAATGTCCTCTCTTCAATTAATCAATAATGGAAATTAAATAGGTGTTTCTGAAAATTTGAGGGACAACGTTACAAGTTATTGAAAACATATCTAAACTTCAGAAGCCAAATTTTGCTGTCAATTCAGGTACCATTGAGGTTTGTTGCTCTTGAAATGTTTGCATAGCTATATTTTGAGGGCTTGTAATCAATAACTTATGATTTTTATAAATACTAATTTTAAAAAAATTAAAAATCAGTTATTCTTGATTTTAGTTTAAAATTTTCAAAAACATAACACAAAATATATTTTTTAAAAATTAGAAGCTAAAATCTAATAAGAAAAAAGTTATTGAAAACATGTCTTAAATATTTTTCAGAAAATATAACTATAATAATTTTAGATATTTTTTTTAATAAACATGTATGAGATTAAAAAAAATTAGTTGACAAACGTATATAAAAATTCCTACAAAAAAAAAAAAACATGCCTAGAAATAAGTTATAGCAAATGAAGAATGAAAGAGGCAAAATCTTGGTAGTAGGCAATTGATTGGTAGCCGTGGTAGGTAATACGCAAAGAAAGTAGGGGCTGTAGAGCATGTGAATTCCTACCACAATATAATAGACCCAAAAAAAAAAACAAAAAAAAAGAGGGAGAATTGTTGCTTATCCAGATGAAATTAATAATTAAAAGAAAAATCATGATGCTGACAACAGATATCTTGTTTGCAAAGAGACGTCTAAAATCAATCTAAGGGAACATTAAAACACTAAAAGATATTGATCTCGTCAAGTGGATTTACATTTAATCAAATTTCCAAGTCATATTTAGCATTTGTTTTCAATTGCTTAGAATTAACTAATTTATAGCCGTCCCTGAAGTCGAAATTATTTTTTTGATGTTCTCGTTTATCTTTTTTTTTTTTTATAACTTCTTTCAGTTTCATTCAGTTAAGAAAAATTGACTTTGAGAAGAAATTAGCTCTTCAAAGTAGCTGTTGGCTTTTCAATTAACTTTTAAAACAAAAAACACATGTCAGTTTGAAGCATTGATTTGATCTGCTTAAGTTAACAAACAAACGAGAACAAATAAGAGTGCACCAAGGCTTTCCACATTTGACTAAATTATTTAACATAGTTGACACGCAATGTAGACTTTGAAGTCATTTCTCCTCTCAATGGGGGAATTAAGAAAAAGAAGTAGGGAAAGCTATATATGGATGGAATGGAAAAAATGGAACAATACAGCGGTACAAAACAACACGAGGAATACGTTAATTGTGTGCAAGCATAATAATCATAGGAGAAAGAGGCTTTGTGAGTTGGAGTTGAAAGCAATTTGGATGAAGATAGATACCTGATCTTTGTCAAAAGAAGAAGAAGAAGAAAAAGAAAATAAACTACTATCATTCATGCATGAACCTAGCGTGTTCAGTTGCTCGTGGTATTATAACTTTTTAGGTGGAGGTAAAGTCGACAGTTTAACAACAACAACAACTACGTGAATGCAACTAACTGAAGACCAGATACAAAGTTCCACAATCTCAATTCCCTAGTAAGAAACAGAAACAGAAACAGAAACAGAAACAGGCCCCCAACCCAAGAGAATTCAATGAGCAGCTCTTAACCAACGTGCCATGGATTTCTTTAAATTTTGCCTTTTGACTTCTTTTTTTGCGCTACTTCTCTCATTGATTTGTTATTACTATTTGTTACCTTTGTTCAAGTGGCTTTTTGGACATTGCATGTCTATTTCAATTAATTTATGATGATGTTCGATGAAATTTAATTCCCGTGAAGGCCACTTTTTTGGCCTTTATTGAAGTGAGCAAGTTTGATAGGATTGAGAGAGAGTAGATTTCAGTCAATTTTTTTAATGCTTTTCATCTTCTTTTTACCATTATTCTTCACAAACTTGAAAAGAAATGCTAAAAAAAGAAAAGGGGATGGATGGGCGTTATCATGAACTGGACATGATAATATTAAAGAGATAATATAGAAATGCGTGAAAGAATAGATGAGATAATAAAAGTAGGGCAAAGAGGAGCCAGCTTACACCATCATACGTTTTGGTCTGTTCCCATTCACTCCCTCCTCGCCCCTCCTCATATCTCCCAAATGCCACACGTTTATTCACGATCCCCATTATTTTTGACACGTGGGTCATACATTTAGCATTTCTCACACGTGTTGGTGCTTTTCACTATGACCCCGAAGCTTTCATTTGATTTCCCTTTGCCCCTTGAGTTGACGCATAAATATTTGAATTATGTTCTTTAAAATGTGAATTTTTGTATTAAAAAAAATGGTTGCAGCAAATTTTAAATACAAATGTTTCTGAAATGAAAAAGAATTCAATTAATTTAAAAATACAATAGTTCTTCTTCAACAAAATGTATTCATGTTGACGTTTGTGGGCTAAAGATATCCGATTCAAATCTTTTATCCTCCCATCTCCAATTTGTATAATATAAATTTATGACATTTTTTTAAAATTCACAAACTTTGAAAGTTATTTTAGTTAATCTATATATAAACTAATGCACGTGGCAGATGTACAAGTTAAGGACAGAGGGGTAGAGAGAATTTTAGAGACAAAAGATTTGATCCAAAAGATATCAACAATTGTAGTATCCTCATTTTACAAGGTCATTAATTTGGTTAGTTTTTAACGAAAATTAGGTTTAAAAAAAAAAAAAGAGCAATTGGAATTGAAAATGATTGAAATATTAATGGGGGGCAAAAGTGATAATTACTCGTTAAGAAACACAGCACACACAGTGTGTGTGTGTGTGTGTTGGTAGGGTGTGTGGTTCTATGAACCGGGAAAGTAGCAAAAACCTCGTGATTAACACGTGAAGATAACGTGAACCAATATGTTTGTTGGTGTAAGAAGCACGTGATCCTCCATTAATCATTTGACCTTTTCTTAAATGTTTTACGACCTTTTTTTTCCTTCACTATGCTAACGTGTTTAGCGTGTGGCTTTATGGCTACTTATCTGAACTACGTCGTCTTGTGCGTCATTTGTTCCGTTGATTTGCTGTGGTAGGTGCACCGCATTATTATACAACGAGTTCATGGAGGCCACCATTAATTTAGGATGGGGCTTTCATTTCAGCCGTTGGATCATTGAACTATCTGACGGTGCAAATGCATGACTTTGCCTCTCTTTACTTGTTCAACGCGTTATTTTCTGCTGCTATATGCCCAAAAAAATAGCAAGATTTTTTTTTTTTTTTTTTGGCTGTTGTATCACGATGTTTCATGTTTAAAAGATTAGAAAAGGCTCATAATTGGGCCATGATTCAATTTAGAAATTGTTGTCAAATTATACTCGAGATTAATATAAAATTAATATTTTACATCGTAACCATTTTATAATTTTTTAAAGCTAAATGACTATAATAATTTGGAATGCAATTGTCAAAAACATAATAATAATTAAAAAAGGCCTATTGATCACGTATAAATTTTAGTAATTAGTAAATAGTGATTAGAGGGTCAATTATGGAACATGAGCAGCTCTTCACGAAATCCAAAGGTTAAATTATAAAATCATCAAACTATGATAAAATGATGCCATGCATCTAATTAGAAAATTATCTACGGTAACAATTACTCAGAGACTATATAGATGATAAGCTATATAAACTTCTCAATTTTTTTCTTAGTTTTTAATTTGGAAGTCAGGGGGATGCCTTTCATATGTAAGCATTTATATTGTAGTATCTAAATTTAATGAGATTGACTTCAATCCCTCTTGCTAAATTTGTCAAAAAAAAAAAATTTTTTTTTGGGACATCTCATAACTGTAAACTATCATGTGCTAAAATAGACTTATAAAGGAAGCTTGTGACCTAATTGCATGGTTTCTTTCAACTTGCTCTGTTAACACAATAGGATTTAATTAATTCCTTTCAATAAGGATTATTACCTTCTTTGGATTTTGGGGGAAGGAAATGTTGTTGTTTACATGACATGGGCACACCCTACATGTAATTTAGTGAATATATAGAAAGTGACATGTCGAAGCTATTCTAACTATCTGCTTATATTGATCGTGGTAAAAAGGAAAGGAAAAAATAAATCCTAGGAACGAAAAAATAAAAGTTGCAAGAATTGGAGCTGGATGCCGATCTGAGAGATATTTAATTGCAGCATTTTAATTAACAATATAATCCTTAGCTATTCTTGGTGGATTAGATTTGTCTGGACGGTCATTTTATGAAATGTTTTTTAGAAACTATTACTGTAACAGTTTTGAATATTAATCTTGATAAATGTATTTGTGAGATCAAAAGTCAGTTAGAAAACGTGTTTGAAGTTTTGAAAAAATATTTTTCTAAAAAGCAGAACCAAACAAACGGAGATTGCCAAAAAAAAATGTAAACATGATCGCAGTCAAATTATTTAAAAATGCAAAAGGAAAATATAAGGGGGGAAAAAATCACTTCCATATGATAAATGATAAAATTGATCCAAAACAAAAAAAAAAATATCTATATGATAAATGATAAAAATTACTTGCTTCATTAAATCCAATGTTAGCTGTAAGTGAAAAATTGTCGACCAGTTTGATGTTAAACAAACAAAAATATATTGTTTGATTATATTATGAAAACTAATAAATCGAAGCACATGGTCCTGGTTTATTTCGAAGTTGATAATAAAAACATTACCTAAGAGCATCATCTTTTTCTATGATCGTCATATATAATAATATTGTTAAGAAACCAATCATTAAAATATATGCACTATGTGATAATTCATGATTAAATTCACTTTCATCATTAAAAATTGTTATGAAAAGCCAAAAAAAATTGTCAATCTGTTTGATGTGAAATAAAGAAAAATATCTTCTTGATTATTAATATTATAATTGAAATGTAAAAATCTATTGCACGCGTTCCTCATTTATTTTAAATCGATGGATAAAAAGTTTAACAAAGAGCGTAATTGTTTTATGACGGTCATACTTAATACTATATAAGTTTAAGTTAAGTAAAAAAAAATATTGTTTTTGAATAACAATATTTTCATTGAACGCAATAATTCATCCTACACGCGCCTCATTTATTTCTAAGTTGAGAAACAAAAACTTGAGTTGAGAGCATTATTGTTTTATAATTGTCATACTTAATCTTAACATCTCTTATGAAATTTAACAAAGATATATTGCCATATTCACTCGGCTTTCTATTATTATATGTATGTGTACACACACATACATATACATACATAACATAGAAATATTTAATTTGATGATGAGGTGGATTTAGAGAGAAAAAGAAACAGCATGATTATCCTTTTTTTTAACCTATACTAAACTATAAAAAAAAAAAAAAACTTATACTAAACTAATTAAGATTTCATGTTCTACATGAAAGTAGAAAGACAAAGGCAGTCCTAGTATTTTTGAATCGCTTTTATTGTACTTCTTGAGTCAAGCATTAGACAATAGTTGTTGAAATGATAAATAAAACTATGCAAACCATGAGACTACTTATTTGCAAGCGATATATTTATTTACATAATTTAATTTCATCAGATTTGTAAGAAATGTTTTCTTCACGTATATTTGTACATAACTTTGCTCATTTGTCATATTATTATTATTATTATTATTATTTTAAAAAATGTCAAAAAGTTATTCCTCCTTTTAATCTAACCATGGTTAACATTTTAACCCCCCAGTTAAAACGTTATCCTAGTTTACCACGAGTAATATAATGACCCTACTAATACACATGATGGATGGACCGATGCAGTTTAGATTTAGAGAGGCAATTCTCCAAACGGCCCCACATCCTCCCCTCCTCAAGTTAAAAAGGAAAAGAAAAGGAAAATACTTTTTATTGTTTTTGTTTTGCTCTTGTAATTTAGTATTTTATTGGCAGCAGAGAGAGAGAGAGAGAGAGAGAGAGAGAGAGAGAGAGAGAGAGTTTTTCTGGATTGAACTTGTGAAACAGGTGTTGATTTGTTTTCCAGGAAAGAGAGTTGTAGTATTAATTGTATTTTTATTCCCCTTATTACAAGTAGAGTTCTCGGTCTCACTTTCCTTGATAATTCTTCAGTTCAGAAGAGTTGGCTTTCTCTACTTCTGGTGTGTATATTTTCCCCCCTTTTCTGTCCTGTTATTTACTACTAATATAGGCAGATATATTATGCATGCATATTATGTTTTAGCATTAAGGCAGTAAAAAAGGGAACAAAATTCTGGGAATTTCTTTATTTTAGCTAATATGCAAAAGAGTTTAGAGCTTTTGAGATCTGGAACTTGGGCTATAAAGAATTCTGGCATTAAGAAATAGTAAAAGCTAACATGGGTTTTGTTTTCAGTTGGGTTATTTTCGGTTCTTTAATGTGTTGAATTCGAACGTGCACGTTGAAAAGCCTTCTTCTTTTTCACATTTTCCCTTGATTTTGATCATTTTCTTGAATTTTCCCCCAACTGGGTATTGAAATTTGGAGTCTTTTTGGTAGGAGGGGTGGTTAATTTTGGAGATGAAACTGGAGGTCGGTATAGGGGGGATGGTATGGAATGATGAAGATAGAACTGTGGTGGCGGCAGTTCTGGGTACTAAGGCCTTTGATTACTTGTTTTCAAGCACCCTTTCTGCTGAAGGTTCATTAAGTGGCAATGGAAAATGATGAGAATTTACAGAATAAGTTATCAGATCTTGTGGAACATCCTAACTCTGTTAATTTTAGTTGGAACTACGCGATTTTCTGGCAAATTTCGCGGTCCAAGTCAGGTGACTTTGTCCTAGGTTGGGGAGATGGGTGTTGTAGAGAGCCTGGGGAAGGGGAGGAGTCTCAAGTTACCCGAATCCTTAATCTTCGACTTGAAGATGAGACTCAGCAGAGGATGAGGAAAAGAGTTCTTCAAAAATTGCATACTTGCTTTGGGGGAACTGATGAGGATAGTTATGCTTTTGGATTGGATAGGGTTACTGATACTGAAATGTTCTTCCTTGCTTCGATGTACTTTTCCTTTCCCCAGGGGGAAGGTGGTCCGGGAAAATCTTTTAGATCTGGGAAGCCTTTGTGGTTATCAGATGCATTGAAGTCCTCTGCTGATTATTGCGTTAGGTCATTTCTTGCAAAGTCTGCTGGTATTCAGACTATAGTTTTGATTCCAACTGATGTTGGAGTGGTTGAATTAGGTTCGGTTAGATCCATTCCGGAAAGTCTGGAGCTCGTGCAGTTGGTAAGATCTTCGTTCTCTTCATTCCCATCATTCGTCAGGACCAAACAAGTGGCAGCTGTGGCAATAGGGGCTGAAAGAACAGATGGTAATGCACCTTACTCGAATTTGGGTGTTGGAGAGGGGATACCCAAGATTTTCGGGCAAGATTTGAACCCAGGTAATCCCCAATCTTGGGAAAAACTTGCTGTTAGGAAGCCAGATGACAGGCAGCGGGATTCTTATCCAAATGGAAACCGAATTACTTTTCCAAACCCTCGAAATGGTCTTCATGGTGCAACATGGACAAGTTTCAGTCATGTAGAACCAGGGAATGGTGCAGAACTTTACAGTCCTCACACGCAAACAGGCAATCTACATGGGCTTGTCAATGGAGCCAGGGAAGAATTTCAGCTTAGCAAGTTTCAACATAAAAAATCAGCACAGATGCAAATTGACTTTACTGGAACAACCCCAAGGCCTGTAATTTCCAGGCCTCTTTGTGCAGAGTCTGAGCATTCAGATGTTGAGGCTTCATGCAAGGATGACCATTTACTCCTAGCTGATGAAAAGAGGCCACGGAAACGAGGACGAAAACCTGCCAATGGTAGAGAAGAGCCTCTCAATCATGTAGAGGCAGAGAGGCAGCGACGAGAAAAGCTGAACCAACGGTTCTATGCATTACGAGCTGTCGTGCCTAATATTTCCAAAATGGACAAAGCTTCTCTACTGGGAGATGCCATTGCTTACATAACAGAGCTACAAAAGAAGCTCAAGGACATGGAATCAGAGAGGGAAAACTTCGGAAGTACCTCCAGAGATGCATTGACTTCAGAAGCTAGTCCAAGTTCTGATGTTCAAAGCCCACTTCCTGAGATTGACATTCAAGGTACCCATGATGAAGTCATTGTAAAGGTGAGCTGCCCGTTGGACACCCATCCTGCATCCAGAGTCATCCAGGCATTCAAAGAGGCAGATGTCAATGTCGTTGAGTCTAAACTAGCTGCGGGAAAAGACAAAGTGTTTCACACATTTGTCGTGAAGTCTCAAGGATCAGAGCTGTTGACAAAGGACAAGCTAATGGCAGCAATTTCCCACAACTGCGAATCAACATCCTTACAGCTATTATGATCGGTTCGGTAACAATAGTATCATATTTGACACAGTCATTAGGCGTAAAATGTAGTGAGCACCCTTTTAAAAGGCTTCTGCAGAGATTTTGGTATACAGCAGTTTAAGCTAGAAATAGAGAAATAATTTAGCTTTTAACCATGTAGGATAGCAGTTTTGTGTGTTTGTTTATAGCATACTTGGTTGGTGATAAGTATTTTTGCAAGATGAATTATGTTTTAGAATCTATGGGTTTGTTAATTTATTAGTTGTTATCAATTGAATTACGTTGTTTATCTTCTTGTACTGAGTTTACTTTGTGATGACTGCTGTCATGCAGAAGTGGTTTTCATTAGCTCATTATTGCTTATATTACTGAAGAAACAAAAAGAAGGTAGGTATAAACAGCTATCTGGTTCTCTTCTAATTTTTTTTCTCATATGATGCCTTTCTTCGTGCCAAATTTTGAAGAGGCATCGTCTCCAGTGATTTCTTTGTCTTCAGGTGCCGATTTAAGTTGTGTTTATGAATAAATTATGATACGTTACAGTGCTTGCTGTAGAATTGTTCAAACTTAATGAGGGGAAAAAGCCGAATCTTTAGAAATCTTTACCTCATAATGTATAAGGCTCTGTGTAAAGTCATGGAGAATAACAGAGGATACCGTGAAACCTACTTGTTAATAAGTTGAAAGTGGCATTCATTTCTTTGGTTTACTTTTAGGACAGGTGGAAATAGTTACTGAAAGAGTTTGATATGCAAAAATGGGAAGAGCTAATAGTGTGGGAAATATGAACGCACATACAAGTTGATCTGCAGTTGTGATGTCCTATTCTTGTTGTTGGTTTTTGCAAGTCTATAGTGTTGTAATATAAAATTATCTTGTGAAAAAAATAAAATAAAAAAATTGTGACAAAATGTTGCATTGCTGCATCCTCATATGGTACCTGAGATCAGCTTTGCTCTCTTAGTCAATAGTTCTGTAACTGTTGAGTACAAATTGAGCAGTGCCGGCTGTATATTCAATAACAAGTTTGAAAATTGTTTATGAGTTTTGCAGTCTCATCCTATTTGTTGTCTTATCTTCCGGTTGTGGTCTAGTGTGGACTTCCTTTATTTATGCTTTTGGATTAAAATCAGCACATGGCCTGTGGCTGTGCAATGAAACTGTTTTTCTTTTTTTTTGATAAATTCTATAGTATTACAATACGGGTGGGGAATTGGTGTTGATGAGATTCGAATTTCTGACCTCTGGAAGTGGAGTCATAGAACTCTAAGACCCTCTATTCGTTCCCGAAACTGGTTTTTTAAAATGGGAATCAGGCTGTTTGGTTGGTTGCAGTGACTTGTTTGGAACAGGGGTATACATAGACTAGAACCATATTTGCTGTAATGGAACGTTGAACTAAAAGAATGTTGGTTGTAAGTTTTTAGTAATCTTACATGGAATTGAAACATCCTTTTTTGTTTTGGTTAGGGTCGATATATACCATCCGTAGGAAATGCGGGAGACGCTTGGGGTGAAATTGGAGTTCACATAGTTAAGATTTGAAAGAAACAATCTGTTTTCTTGCTTTCTTTCTTTTGCAATAGCCTGGGTTTCTGGATGAATGTGAGAAGAAGGAAAGCAGTCAGAAAATTTCAAGTATCTTTGTCAGTTCCAGAATGAACCACTGCAAAAGAGCAGTAGGTTAAAAATACTAATACTGACGGTTATGAGCACAGATACTATGATTTAGTTCCACATTTTATCGGAAAATTAAACAGTACCATAGTCTAGTAAATGGTTAACATTGTTTAGACTCAAAGGAACTTTTGCAAATTCTAAAAGGGGAAACTGAAAGTAATCAAGAACAAGAGCAGAAGCAAGAATGCAAGGAAAGTGGTTCCACACTTGGACCAGGAGGGAGGCACTCATTGCATCTAAAGAAGAGAAACCCGTGGAAAATGCGTGTGAACTGTGGTAATAGTATTCAGTGCAATCGCGTGATTGAGTATTCAATAATTGAAAGGGATAGGCCATATGAAAATTTGAATTTTAGCACAACAAATAGAAGCCGTGATGGTGATACATATCATATATCGTATTCAAGTATTCAACCACCAACAATCTATTCATTTACCAATTACGCACTCTTAATATAGAGTCTTTTAACTGCGTGTTTGTTACCAGAAAAACAACTCGTGAGATTTGATGCGCAAGAAAAGTGTATTGTTTATAAACGACGAAACATGTGACCAAAATTGGTGCCAAAAGTCCATCCATGCATGTGTGTTTTTGGCCTTTAGCTTTTCTGCCCATACCATTACTCTATTGCCAGATTTGAATTTTCTTTACTTGTAGACCGTAATATAACCATGAGATGATACACCTCTGCTAGTCAGAGTAATTGTTGTTTCTGTCTATGCTGAGTCCTTGTGGAATCGAGTTGAAAACTTGAAATGGCCCCTGCCGACTTTTTTTTATCGTTCTAGAAAAAGAAAAGAAAGAAGAAGGAGAAAGACCAATCACCAGAAAAAGACCGTGTGGCATGTGCTTCTTGGCAAAGACAAAATAGACAAAGGCCGAAGCAGATCTAGTAGCGGTCAAAGCCATATTCAAATTGTATAAAAAATGTCACCAGAAAATGCTATGGTCTCATGTGGGCTGGACCCATTGAAAACTAATAATTGGTGGGAAAGATAATGCAATAACAAATCCTCTGCATGATTCTTGCAGGTCATTGTGGTAGGCAACAATATATATATATATATATATATATATATATATATATATATATTATAACATAACTGTGTTTAGTTTAGGAAAGAATCATGTGCAACATGAATTCAACGGTTATTGGTTCATTTCCATTATCTTAGCATTTGTACGTTACACGTACTTATCGACCAAGCACGTTCAAAATCAGGACCACCTTAAAGAGAGAGAAATGAAAGGTAGAGTTAGCTGAATTCAAACACCCAATAATAATAGCAAATTGGTCGTAAGCACGTATTCATTGACCCTGAATAAGAAAATATCAAGACAGATAAATCGGTAAAACAACAGTAACCCCCACCACCTTCTTCACCACTCTCCCTCCCAATAAAAGTATCAAATCTAGATTTTTTTTTTTCATAATCTATTGGGTTTTTTTTTTTTTTTTTGGGTTTGTTGGGGTGGTGTTTGGGGGATTCTTTTTTTTTTTTTTTTTGAAATTTCTATTCTATTACAAGAAGCGGTCTTAGGGGAAGGGAATAACTGAACTAGAAGCGTCCTGCTCCTGTATTGTGCCTGCAAGGCTCATATTGTGCCTGTAAAGTGTCCTATAATATTATAAACTTGACAATTGTAGGATTCAAATCCCGACGGAGGAGTCATAGAACTTTAACCATTCGACCAACTATTCGCTCCTATGTTGTTCAAAGTATTAGCTAAGAACATATGTTTAGAATGGCGTTTAGCATAATGATGCAAACTTTTTTTGTTCTTTTTTGTGTCTTGGCTTATTAATTTATGTGAGATACCAATAGTAGTAGATGTGGTAGTACTACTATTGGTACTCGTCATAAATATTATTTTCGTGAGTATCATTAGGCTCTTAGCATAATTATTGAAGATCTTTTTTTTTTTTTTTCAAAGTAATGTTATAGAATCGAGATAAGATTTGTGTTGAGTGGTAAATTTTGACTCAACAATCTGCAGTGTTTGCGCAGATCTAAATCGGCACGTGCTTGGAAAGCTGTTAGATTCATGACACCATTGGCTTCTAATTGGCGGAAAAAAGCAGTCAGTCAACACGCTTCTGATTATGGCTGAGCTTTTCAATCTTCATGTGAAGCTCGTGAATTCCTATCTTCAGCACTTTGTTAACACCTATTCCCAGTATTTCTTTTTTTTTTTTTTTTAAAGAAAAGAGTTAAAAAAAATTTTTTTTTTAGAGTTTCCCGGATAATTGAACTAATGGAATGGATCATCAACTCACTGCAGTTGGAGGGTTGGAACGGTTGGTGGCAGCCAGCAAACCAAATATGAGGTATAATTCGAAAGTTTGAGTGGTAGATTTATAAATCCAAATCTAAAATGCCAACCCATTATAAATATGGTACTAAAAACACAAGCTCACCTTGGACATTTTCCCTTTTAGTAATCCTCATTCATCTCATTTAGTTTATATTTCAGGACACAAGCACATGTATTAAGATAAAGAGAATCCTAAAGATATAATTGAAAACATTGTATTCGTACTGTGGTGTGTTGGATTGGAGGGTTTTTATTCTTGAATGGAAATGATTGACATTTTCTATTATTTCTGGAAAAAATATTTTTCAGAAAAGCAAAAAGAAGAAAAAAGGAGACAAATAAATATTTTTAAACATATATTTGCTTTTCGAATTTTGAAACTTAAAAAGGATGTTCATATCTCTCAATAGATTTTAAACACCACAAGAAAAGGGCAAGATTTTGAACTCTTTTGTTACGTATTGTACTTTCAATTTCGACCACTATACTCAAACAATAAATTTAGATTCCTGAATTTTTTTTTTCTAAATTTTCATTTCCCACTAGCCAGTGGACTAAAGAGCGACCCCAAAAGAATATATACAGTACAAGATAAGCTAGCCAAACACTTATTATTATTATTTTTTTTTTTTTTTTTTTGAGGAAGACTAGCCAACAATATTGAAGGGGACAAAACCCATAATGTCAAAGATTTCTTCAAAAAGAGATCCTGTTTTGCTCATTGATCATATTGAGCAGTGAAGTAATGTCTGTATACTCAGAATACAAGCGCGAAGCTAAAAAGAAACCTTGACATCTAGTATTCTTATTAGCTAATGCAACAAACCAGTGTACAAAGAATGAAGGCAAAACGCCACACAAGAACCAGAAATGCTTGACTATTTCTGTGGTTTCTTCTATTCGAGGAGAGCTGATACCTTGCTTACATGCAGGAACTTTGGTAAAAATTTCTTACACGAGCATTACGAAGCCTATCATAATTCCAAAATAAGGTGCCTTACTTAATGGTTGCTTTATTCCCTGGACAGAACAAAACGAATTTCTTTGTACCACAGTAGGTGTAGATTGATGATCAACTAATCTTGGAAACTTTCTTCCACTTCAACATCTGGTACAGTTGGGACAATCTCATTTTCCTTTTCATTGCTCTTCACCCGTGTTTCGGATTTTTTATCAGGACAAGATTTAGAAGTATGCCCTTCCTTACCACATGAGTAGCATAGCCGCTTCATCTATTTTTTCCTCAGTCCAGACTATATTGAATTATCGATGTGAGCATCTCTGGAAAAACTTCATTTCATGCGCTGATTACGTGCATCTTCTTCGAACTTCAGATGATGCATCAACGCATTGAGAGGGATTTGGAAATCTAATGCAACTGCGCAACAAAGGAGAGAGTTGGGTAAAATTAATGACTAGGGATTTCAATGATTTGGCGCTAATCACCAAGAGTTAACATGGGATAAAGAAACAAGAATAACCCAAAAATTGGAAGGTTCCACCGAGATTTGAACTTGGGTTACTGGATTCAGAGTCCAGTGTCCTCACCACTAGACCATGGAGTTTCTTAAACAAAATTCATTCCTTTAACATATAATTCTAAAAAATTTAAGGCAAAAATCATGGGTGTTTTTAGGCATTAGGAGAAGGAAACCTATGATTATCCAATGTTCAGAATCGACTTGTTCCTAGCATGATGGTTTAGGAGTATCTTTTTTTAGCTTAAATAAACTTTTGTTAAACCAGTAGTTTGCGTTGATTTTCTACCATTTTAAAGGATTTGCTTGAGCTATAGTGGAGCACAACAAAGAATAACTCCTATATCATGATTTTAAAGCTTCAAAAATAAAATAAAAAAGCTTATAAGTTCATTAAAAATCAGAGGTGAGGACAAACAGGTTGTAAGACACATTATTCAGAAACTTCGCAAACAGGTTGTAGGACACAGAGAAGTGAGGACAAAAACAGGTTGTAAGACACGTATGTCCTACTCAAAAGCACAATCTCAGAATCTACACAAATAAGCCTTCTTCCATTCCTAAATGATCAGGGACATTTGTTTTGAGAAAGAAATTAAAGTTTATGATGCACAACATGGTTCAGAAACTTTGCAACATACCTTAATAAGTTTCCTATAATTTTCAATCTCCTAGGTAGGCCCATCATTAATACAGGCTTTACAAACAAAAAAGCCTCCTTAAGTTGGTATATACCGTTGTATGCCTACATTTCCTGTCACGCACATCTATTTCAGTCTTGGTTGAGGAAAGCATTAGACCACAAATCGAAAAGGCTCCCACCAGGCCCGCCCACTCGGCCCATTGTTGGCAACATTCCCCTGCTCAGGCAATTACCCCAAAGGGACTTGGCTTCATTGAGCCTGACATATGGGCCTCTAGTTTACCTCCGACTTGGGAGCATTGATGCCATCACTGCCAACTATCCCGATATTATACACGAAATTCTTGTCCAGCGTCTTCTCCTCTCGGCCGAGTACCCTGGCAGCCGCTCCACTAGGCTGGAAATGGGAGAGGATGAGAAGAATTTGCATGGAACATTTTTGCTCACGACAGAGTGTGGAGTCTTTCGCCTGGCATTGTGCAGATGAAGCCCAACAGCTTGTTGGGGATGTTTGGACAAGGGCCCAAAAAGGAGCAGCAGTTAATTTGAGGGAATTGCTTCGAGCTTTTGTAATGAACAATGTTAATAGGCTGTTGCTTGGGAAACAATAATCCGGTGGGCCACAAGAAGCCTTCATATTCACGTACAGAACCCATGAGTTGTTTAGGCTTTTGGGCTTCATTTATGTGGGAGCTTATCTAGCTTTTAGGAGATGGATAGACCCTAATGGTTTTGTGAGAGTAAAAATGAGGGAAGTAGAGAAGAGGGCGGATGATTTTCACACGAAGATCACTGAAGAACATAGGAAGAAAAACCAATATGATCAAGGAGAACAATAGGAGACAGAGTTTGACTTTGTTGGTGTATTATTGTTTTTTGGCAGGTGAAGATGGGCAAGAACACATGGATGACAGGGACATTAAAGCACTA
Organism: Mitragyna speciosa; assembly: GCA_024721245.1. Taxonomy (NCBI): domain Eukaryota; kingdom Viridiplantae; phylum Streptophyta; class Magnoliopsida; order Gentianales; family Rubiaceae; genus Mitragyna; species Mitragyna speciosa. Next base: position 22,303,200 of record CM045563.1, read on the forward strand.
ATTGAGGTCAATTTAAGTTCCTTTACAAGATCCATCATACCTATAATGCTAAAAAATGCTAGTATATATACCTCTGTATGTATCTACTACTACTTATCACTCAATGACAAGTAGATGAAAGGAAACACACTAATGTATAACAAAAATAATCAAAATTCTATGACACAAGAATAATATTAGTCACCGTCATTCATTTTAGTGCAAGTATTCAGCCATTCAAAAATGTTATATTGCCGAAAGGAATCCTTTTTGTTATACGATGAAGAATCCTCCTCTTTTTATTCCGTTCTCTTTTTGTTATTAAAAAAAAAAAAAAAAAGCTCAGCAAACTGAAACTTCAATCTTAAGGTATGGAGTACAATGGAAAAGTGCAACTGTGCACTGTAAAGTGGCCATCACACCAAGTGTTAACTTTCTGGTGATTTACGACAAAAAAAAAAAAAAAAAAAAAATTCTGGGGACTTAAAAAGGCTCCCGCAATTACAGAAACTCCCTGGCCCAGCCCCAACCAACGGATTGCATTGGATAGCTGCCTGCCTGCCCAGTGCTCTTTGGGTGCCGAACCCTTCTCTAATGGGTCCGGGGAAACATGGATAATTTTTTTTTTTCGAGCAGAAAAAGGGATAATAGTCCAAGGCTTAATTGTTACCAAGGGAAATAATGGAAAATAAAAATGATCAATCACATCAATTTTCCAAACCGGTACAACTGGTTAATTCCTAAAAATATAGGGCCAACAATCGAAATCCAAACTAAAATTAATTAGATAGTATTTAATATTACATACGATCAATAATCTAAATCAACTTCTTTCTTTTTCTTTCTTTCTTTCTTGTTTCTGTGGGAGCGAAGGAGCACTAATCAAGCTCAATAAAGGTTGAATCAATCAATACTTTATTGAACCTAAATCTTTGAAAAGTTGGCTTGAAATCATAAGCAAAATGCGGAAGGATCCAAAATGTTGCCGCTTTGTAAATCGTAATCTGTCCACGAGTGAGGAGGCTAATTAAGAATGTAAAAAAATAAAAGAAAAGACAACGAAATCACGGGTGCTGGCCCAACTGCCAACCCATCCCCATCGCCTAGCTTCATAAAATTTATGGCCAACCCCACTCAGCAATTTTTACTTACCAGTTCATTATTGTTATTATGGCACGCACCAGAGTGAAAAGCGTAAGCAGTAATACGTAGCGTGGTACAAGTACTACTGCAATAATTTAAAAGGGCCGCTGGTATTATTGATGACAGTGATATATTACGACGGTATATTTTTTTTAAAGGAAAAAAAATGACATCTTTCTTTTGTTTTCGGTTGAAAAGATTCTTTACAGACAATGCTCAAACTCCACTGTCGGATAGTTGTCCTTCTTTTCTTTTAAATGACAAGGCTGTCCGATACCCTTTTTCTTGAAAAGTGTTTACAGGAAGGATTATAACTACTACAGGTTACACAATTAACAAGGATTAACTATTGATACGATCTAGTAAAACTTTTAACTACAAAAGCAAATGCAGGTATATCTTTATTCTGGCATTGTGTTTATTTGCGTTTTTGGTTGGGGAATAAATGTTCTCTAGCAAAAGCGAAGAAGAAGAATAGCGTAAAACCATTAACTACCCGTGTATTTAATATGTATGCTTTTTAGTACTAACATTTCGTTCTATCATCGATTATTAAGCTTCTCCTCAATTGAATTTGAAGTAGTAATAAGCTTTAGTTATTGCACAAACCAAAATATTTTGCACTGTTGTCATTAGCATAATCAAATTGACAGGCCAATGAGGGCCACTTTATTCCTTCAAATGTAGAGGAGAAGAGGGGAGAAATGAAATTAAAAAATCCAGGATTTTAAAAAGCGCCAAAATAGGATGGATAGATACAAACTGGTAAAGAGCCAAATGTAGTATGTGCAGTACACGGACGCAAATAATAGCAGCGCATTTTCTTGTTCATTCGTATCTGATAGTTGGAGTACTATACAATGAAAGTAATAAACCTCCTACCATTGTCCAAAGTTTGAAGTACCGATGAATCGAAGTCCCATCTCTCAATTCAAAATACTCAGAGACCTTTTTCCACTAAGATGCACTGGTAAACCAATACCGCCTAATTTCAACTTTAAAACACTGCTCATTCACAAACCCCACTCCAGTCTCTCCCTCTCTCTCTCTCTCTCTCTCACACACACACACACACACAGAGGGAGTGTCTCACTGAACTTCGCGTCCCCTACTATTTATCATCCCAGTGCTACTGAACTTTTTAGCAAAACTCTCTCTCTCTCTCTAACACACACACACACACACACATGGAAGGAAAGACAACCCTCCTCTCCCTTTTCTTTTTCCTCCCCTTCTTTCCCCTTTCTTTTTCCTCCACCACCACCGCCACCCAGCTAGAATATCAAACCTTTGTCCTCAATTCTCTTCCAAAACCACCCCAATCGCTCTCATGGTCCTCCCACGATGAACCTGAAGCTCAACTTTCCGAAGCGGGACTTGAATCATCTTCCAGCTCTAATACCTTCTCTTTACAGATGCACCATGTGGACGCACTCACACTTTCTTCCGATGCCACCCCGGAATCCGTTTTCAATCTCCGTCTCCAGCGCGACGCCGTCAGAGCCAAATCCATCTACGACCTCGCGGCCTCTGCCGGCACAGGAAGAGGCCCTCGGCGGGTCGTACCTCGTGGTGGTGGTGTAGGTGTCAATTTCAGCAGTTCGATCATTTCCGGACTCTCACAGGGCAGCGGCGAGTATTTCACGCGCCTCGGAGTAGGGACCCCACCCAAGTACTCTTACATGGTGCTGGACACTGGTAGCGACGTCGTTTGGATCCAGTGTTCCCCATGCAAAAGGTGCTACACCCAGTCCGACCCGGTTTTTGACCCGTCTCGCTCATCCTCCTTCGCCGGCGTCGCCTGCGGCTCCCCTCTCTGCCGCCGTCTCGATTCCCCTGGCTGCAACAACCGCCGGAAATGCCTTTACCAAGTCTCCTACGGCGACGGTTCTTTCACCTTCGGCGAGTTCTCTACCGAGACTTTAACTTTCCGGCGAGTACGTGTCAACAACATCGCCCTTGGCTGCGGCCACGACAATGAAGGCTTGTTCATCGGAGCCGCCGGTTTGTTAGGCCTCGGCCGGGGAAAACTGTCTTTTCCGAGTCAAGCCGGGATGCGGTTCGGCCAGAAATTTTCTTATTGCTTAGTAGACCGGTCCGCTTCATCTAGACCGTCGTCAATTGTTTTCGGGCAGTCGGCAGTTTCCCGAAATTCCGTTTTTACTCCTCTGCTAACCAACCCGAAGCTCGACACCTTTTATTACGTGGGCCTGAACGGAATTAGCGTCGGCGGGGTTCGGGTCCGGGGTGTAACCCAATCCCTTTTCAGATTAGACGCTGCCGGAAACGGAGGAGTCATCGTGGATTCGGGTACGTCGGTTACCCGTTTGACCCGACCGGCTTATATAGCTACGAGGGATGCTTTCCGGAGAGGGGCTTCGAATCTGAAACGGGCTCCGGATTTCTCATTGTTCGACACGTGTTTTGACCTATCCGGGAAGACGGAGGTGAAGGTTCCGACGGTGGTGCTGCATTTCACCGGAGCTGACGTACCACTGCCGGCATCGAATTATTTGATTCCGGTGGATAGCAGCGGGAGGTTTTGCTTTGCATTTGCGGGTACAATGAGCGGGTTGTCCATAATTGGTAATATTCAGCAACAGGGCTTCAGGGTGTCGTTTGATTTAGCTGGTTCCCGGGTCGGGTTTGCTCCCCGCGGATGTGCTTGATGGGCAGGGAGTATTAGCTTGAGAACATGGAGAAAACTCTTTTCCAGCTTTCCTTTTCCTTTTTTTTTATTTTAATTTTTTGGGGTTTATTTGAAGTATAAAAAAATCTTTCATCTTTGGACTTCCCAGAAACCGGAGAAGAAAATGGTAGCAGTTAGCTGTAGCAAGGAAAAGTGCAGAAGAAATTTCACATGTTGTTTGTTGTATTAATGTGTTAAAATAATTGCTTCAATACTGGTGAGTACTTTTAAGATGCTTTACCTCTTAAAATTGTCATTTGCACTGTCTGAATATACGACGTGAGCACAGATAAGTTATTATTGTCAAACAAAACTTGCGAACCTACCTTCGTGGGATTTGATAAGGATACTTGTAGCATAACAAATTTTGGTCCTTGTAAGGAATAATGGCATTTGACAAATGTGGTGATGGGTAGATGATAGGATGAAGAAGATTGTAGTTACTTCGTAGCTCATTGGCTGGTAAGTTTAAATACTTCATATGAAATTATGAACAATGAAAAATAGATGCATAATTGAATGATGAGGCACAATTCGCAATTCACGGTTCGCAAGCTGAGGAAGGCATGCGTTTGACAAAATGAAGGTAGAAGAGAAGACATGCTGTTTTATTCACTCCTCCTTATTCTTGTTTTAGTAAATGTTATTGTATTACTTTTACAAAATCTTTTTAAAAGAGATGTGAATGTAACTTAGAAAAGTAATTATATTATAGAACGTGTTCATTATTTTTTAAAAAAATAACTCTTTATCCGAATGGAGTGATTATTTGCGGGAAAACATTAAAAAAAAAAAAGATGATTCTGGTTCTAACGCAAAGAACGGGTGCATTAGTGCATTTAAGTATGTTGGTTTGCCTCTAAGGTACATACATATTATGGGCATCATGATGTTCTTTGCAGCAGGTTGTTGGAGGGAAAATACTTAGATAGATTTGGTCCACAGAATAATTTTGTAGATCTCTTAGTTTAGAAGTAATCACATTATTCATGGTTCATCGCATGAATGATGTTGCTGCTTCTGTACCATGTATCAAGAGGTTCACAGAATTATTTCGTAGATCTGGTCCATCTCCTGATAGTTGGGTGCGTAATAAGTGCATTAAGTATGTTGGTTTCCTTCGGGGTAGATAAGCCAGTCAAGACAAGATGGAAAAGTATACAATACATCACGTGTATTGTCATGTGGTGTATTAGAACTAATAATTTATTATCATGTGGTAATGGTGGGTCATATCCTTGTATTATTTAGCGATGTGTGATTGATTTTAGTGCACTCACGTGGCACGCTACGTGGACGCGCGTGTTGCACGCAATACTCACTCAGACAAGATGTTCTTTATATCAGCTTAGTTGGTGTGAAGATCGAGGAGGTTGTTGGTGAGAGATTGTTTGTTTGACATATGGATCTATAGCAATGTACTTCATTTGTTTAGTTTTATTCTTTAAAAACATATTTTTTTAAAAAAAATTTATTTATTAAATTTTTTTTATTTTACAAACATAGTAATCCAAAAAAACTTTGGAATCGTTACAATAATATTCTTTTAAAAAATTTAAAAAAAAATCATCCAAATGGATTTACTCTCCCATTTGTGCTTTTTTATCAAAATGATGATCTGAAGTATTTGAAGAGGAACAATAATACGAGTACAATCCCGACTGAAAACTGTTATTGTCACTCATTATCGTGACCGCGTGGGGGACAGAATGGCACGACTACATTAATGGTATCTCTCCAATTGATAGGTATTGTTGTGTAGAGGGTAGATTTCAGAATTAATGGAGATATCAAGTTCTTTTAAATTATCCGCAGGAAAAGCAGCACAATTGGTTCCTAATGTACGGACGTATTTGGTACTACACAAATCTCTCAAGCTTAAAAAATCCTCATAAAAAAGGTGAGCAGGTCTCTTTCAAAAACAAAAAAAAAAAGGGGGTGAGCAGGATCATATATCCTCTTATGCTATTCCTGTGTTCAAATGCAACTACATACACCATGAACCTATAATCATCTTCTAACAAGGTTAACATCATCGTGTTCCATGGGAGATACGTCTGAATAATTGTTTTTCTTTGGTTGTTTGATAACTAACTAATTAATTCGATACCATGTCACGAAAATCATATCTAAGGCCTTATAGTGATGAATGAAGTGAATTTCTAAGACTCTGATTGATCTGTGCTTACCATGCTTAGAAATCTATGTTTGGCATTAGTCTAACTTCATAATTACACTTACCCCAAAAAAAAGAAAAAGATTTACATTTATCTGTAATGTACCAGTGAAGTGCGAACTTCAACAGGATTAATGATGGTGCTAAGCATGCATGAATCCGCTAAGGTGAGGTGACACGTACAGAATGATGGCCGTACAATGCGGTGTGTGCACATGGGAGCTTTTGTACGGTTGCTAGCATAAAGTCAACCAGTGGACCCCCCCCTCCCCCAAAAGGTAGGGTAATCTTTCTTTCCCCCAAGTTATGGATATGGTTACTTTCTTCAACCATTCGGTGATTTTTGTTGGTTTATAATTTTTTTCTAAAATGACAATGATTATGTCCTCCAAATCTACTCTAAAATATAGGGTTAATTACATTTACCTCCCCTGTGGTTTGGCCAAATTACCAAACAAACCCTGTAGTTTGACCAAATTACGGTCTAACCCTTTGAATTAAAAAATGTTTAACAAATAACCCCCTAAAATCACACATATTTAACAAATGCACCCTTACCGTCAAATTTGTCACGGAAAATGCTTACGTCATCATAATATTTGTCTGAAAATCCAAAAATACCCTTTTTCAGTTTGGATTAATTACATTTACCTCCCTTGAGGTTTGACCAAATTACAAAACGACCCTTGCGACTTTATTTTAATTAAATAATATTTTTTGTGAAATTTTCAATACGCTTAATAATCACTGGTCCTTTCTTCTTACAAGTTACAATCAAAGTAACAAAAATTTTACTCCCTCCGTCCCATTTTGATAGGCTTCTTTTCCCTTTTCATTCATCCCAAATTATAGTCCACTTTCTAATTAAAGAATGCAATTAATTTTTAACTTCTCTAAAATACCCCTATTTAATTACATAATGCCAATAATTTTTTTGTGAAATTCTCAATATACTCAATAATCATTCATCCTTTCTTCTTACAAGCTAAAATTAAAGTAACAAAAATTTTAATTATATACTTATAGGCAACAATCAAAGTAATAAAAATTTTAGTTATATAGCATTACTGGCAATGTAATTCCGGCTGTTATTAACAAATACTAGACATGAACAATAATTTTTATGTGTATTTGCATGTCACCAAATTCTATTTCTTAACTACATTAAATTTCTAACAAATTTCATAAAATATGCTCTAATTCTACTCTTGTGCCACCATAACTTATTAATACAATCAGCAATTGTTAAAGGTTAAAGTAAAATTTCATTTAAGAATTTTAGAGACTAAAACAAAATCTCCACTTTAAATTGATGATAAAGGTTTTTCTTAATTCGAAATATAATTTATTTTGATATATAAATCAAAATAAATCTTCTTACACTATATCCAATACTCTATCTAAATTTTATTAATATTTTTCCTTTTTTCCTTTAGCATTTTTAGTGATTGAGCCTAGTTATCTTATTTATTTATGTTTTAGATGATTATACAGGGTTTTTGATAATCATATATATATTTTATAGAATTGGATTAATTTTGCCGAACTACAGGGGTCATTTTGTAATTTGGACAAACCTCAAGGGTGGTAAATGTATTATAAACCAAGGTTATTTTGGTCATTTTACCATTTCCGTTAACAACTTAACGGCAGGTTAACGTTTGGCCAGTCAAAGGGTTAGAATGTAATTTGGTCAAACCACAGGGTTCATTTGGTAATTTGGCCGAACCACAGGGGAGGTAAATGTAATTAACCCTAAAATATATCTCAAAAATCCGGAAGTTGGGAAATCTAAAAAAGGGTAACGTCTGTTAGTGCTAGATTACGAAGATGAACGTTTGGAAGGGGGGATGACTACATGAATGTTTTGAGCCTCGTGATTGAGAATGTGTCATGTACTTATTCCATCTTCCCATGTGCATGTGGGATTGATTGATGATTGATCAGTACCAGTCAAACATGAGTTGTTTTTAAGTGATCAGGGATGGTCATGCAGCGTCGCAGATCTCAAATGTCTCAATCTCTACGGGTAGCAAGGTGGACCGAAAAATTGCGGTTTAAGAGAGCAAGATTTATAAGTGTATAATTGTGAGACCTATATTTATACATAAATATTTTTCTAAATTTTAGTGGGCGCAATATAAAATTTTTTTAAAAATTTAAGATAGCTACTTAAAATTTTTTTAAAGATAAAAACTAAGATTTGATAAGTCTATTTTATGTAGGTGAAATTGGGGATGGGAGGGGCGTTACCCCAACTGGCCCCTTAGAGCCGCCTATATTTGGTAGTATAATTTAATGGGTGTTTGATTTAAAGGAATCAAGTAACGGAACGAGTGTTAATAGTAATAATAACCATTTTTAATGATTTAAAAATAATTAATATTGTTTTTCAATCGAAATGAAAGTTATTAATTTGATCTCTATAATTATTTTTAAAATATTATTTTTATCAAACTTATTAATCATTTTGAAGTGAATGATACTTATTCTATTATTAAACCAAACATATTAAGGGGAATTATCAAAACTCTGACTCATAATAGGGTTAATGATATTCGTATTGATATTAATTGAGAAATTTAAATCAAACGACTCCTTAGATCGTGGTATATTTAGGTGTTACATGATTGATTACATTTATATGTATGTGTTACATCAAAAGTCATTATAGAAGCGAAATATAAGAAGATTGTGCTGTTTCTTGAACATTGATGGTAAATAAATTTGTGGTATGATTTTTTGCTCTTTGGGTAAAGGTAAATGAGAGAGAAGGTTCAACTAAAATGTTTGATTTGAATAATTACTGCTTGTAAATGAATGACATCACTATTAATGCCTACCACTTTAGAGTATAATTAAATTAAGATTCTCAGAAGAATTTGGTACAAGAAACTACCATGGTATGCAAATAAAAGACAACCACGATGAACAAATGCAGGATAAATTTAAACCTTAGCTAACTGAGTTACCACCTTAACAGGATAGATAAATTATGATAATGTGGAAGCAAAAACACCTCTCTCTCTTTCTAACTACATAGGAATATAACTATTTCATAAGTAACACATACTTGTGGTACAATGGAGATCCAAGAACAAGTTTATTATAGAAAATGGTGCACATGGATCATGGATTATTGAAGTAACATAAATTTCTTTTCATTTGGGAGTTTAAGGTTGACCAAAAACATCATTAACCTTTTGTAAGAACCCACATCTTTTCTTATTCTGCGGAAGCATGTTTTTCCATTGTATATTTGTATAAAACTAAAACCAGCCACCTCAAGGATCACATGGGAGACTAATTATGTTTATGGCCATCCCACACGGCAAGTATCCTTCTTTTGGGCCGGATAAGACATAACTTATTGGATCACACAGTTAGGCTGATGGGCTGAGGAGAAGGTGGTGGTGGTAGGGCTAATAGAGAAGGCTACGAACTCAATTCAGACCCGAAGTGGGTCCACACCTCATTAAAGCCAATACATCCGTCATCCGTTACTCAGATTCCGAGCTCCGTCCGCCGGCCCAAACCCTCATGTCCCTTATGAAACGCGACCACTTTTAGGTCCTCCCTCTTTCCTTTAATTTTTTTTTTTTGGTATCATTGGCTTTTAATGACGAATTTTGATTGAAAGTTTTAAATCTTTGATATGCAAGAACAAATAAAGATGAATGTTTAGGGTGTACTGTACCACTATAAGATTTTTTTTTTTTTGGGAAATAGAATGAGATGCTGATTTTTCTAATTTAGTGCATTTATAGTTAAAAATGTAGAGCTTGTTAGCTTTTAATTTTTATAAAAATTAATTTTAAAAAAATTAAAAATTAGTTACTTCTGATTTTAATTTAAAAAATTAAAAAATATAGGTAAAAAAAAAAAGAGCAATTGAAAACATCAATAAATAGATTTTTCAAAAATCAGAAGTTAAAATCAAATAAAAAAAAAGCTGTTGAGACTTAGGTACGTTGTATACTTGTATGGGAATGGAAACTAATGGGGAAATTACATATAGTTGAAAAAGTAGTATTTGTTATTTTATTCTTTATTTTTTTAACGTGCTTAATGGATGAGGTTTAGGTATTTGCTACTTGGATGCAAATGTTAGGATGTGGAGGTTGGGTGAAGAGGCTTGGTGGCAGTTTGGAGTAGTTAATTTATGCCTGTAAAATGGCTTCCTAGTTTCCTTCTGATAATGCAGTGAACGTGTTAATTTCTTACCTGGAGTGGGCGTCCCCTCACTTTTTTTTTGGTGAGTGGGAGCCCTTAATAACAATATATCAGACACTTTGTTGTAATCTGTTGTCAATCAAAGCTGATATTCAGCTAACAGTTGATGAAATCAGTGAATGTCTAGACATAATTCGAAATAAAAATGAGAATATGCCTTTGGCTCCCATAGATGAGGAGGAAGTAGAAAAATATTATAACACTGAACTGCGACAGATTCGTCTAGACTCCTTGAGAGAAGGCGAAAGGCAGTGAGAATAAAGTAATTTTTGATGCATGGAGAGGATTACTCAAGGTTCTAGTTACGAAGTACTTGGTTGCAGTGCAGTAATGGATCTCTGTTCTCGTAAGGGTGGAGGTGGCAGATAACACGTTCCGAGACAATCCGTTGAAGGAGCTTATCAGTGTTTGAGATCAACTTCAATATGTGAAGAAAAGATGTGAAGATTCAGGTTGTGCTCTTCCCAAAACAACAACTGCTGAAGAAGATATTTGGGAAGAGGGAATGCTAGAATCATTTGCTGACTAACTAGTGGGGATTAGAACTTGACGATCATTGGGGTAGAGTAGACAATGTTGCAGTGATTCCAGCAGAAAAAATTGCTGAGTCAAAATGTTGAGGCAACTGTTTGCAAAGAGGATCCTGATGTGATCCAACCTTGCAGGGCCTTTTAGAAGAAGGGGGGTCTTTGTCCAAGAAGAGGTTTGAGAGTTCGTCCATTTCATGGACCCGTCGTTCCTTGAGATGATAAGGGAAAGCCAATCAATCTGAATTCAACAGAAGTGCATCCTGAATCGAGGGGTTGTGACTCCTTACTTGAGGAGATGACTTTTGCTTTACTTAAGAAGCTGACCAAACAGGCTGTGAAAAATGTTTGTCAGAGAGACAGAGAAGCATCTAAAAGATAACGTGAAAAACAGGATTTGAAATGAGCAAAGTTCGCAAAAGTTAGGGAACACAATGAAGCAGTTCTACGGGATGCTGCACTTGCTTCAATTTCAAGATCTTTATTTATTGGCAGGACACAGAAATAGCCAGTGATCCAAGATCTTTGGCTAGAAACAGGGGAGGCTCTCTCTCATCAATGTCGAAAAAGAAAGAATCTGCTAGAGACAGGCTGGGCCAGAAGCTACTGAACACCAGTGCTAGCTAGGGATGCTACAGCAAGACGGTTAACTGTTGAAGAGGATTCAAATTACAGGGAAGCATTTCCAGAAGAGTGGTGGATGAAAAGAATACTGTGATTTGGTAAGTTCAGCAAATGATTTTAAAAGAAGGAATTCTATTGGTTCTGTATTATATGCAATGTATTTTATTGGTTTTAGACCCATTTTTGTTTATTTAGATGAGAGCTAATCTATTCTTTGCATTCTTTTTCTCTTTTATTTTGTAATTTTGGTGGGTTTAGTTTGTGAGCGTGTAAAGTTGATGAGTATATGTAGTTGGTGTAAATGGCTTTTCTGATGAACAATAAGTATTATATCATTTTTGATGAAGTAACATCATTTGTTTCCTATTAAGAGGCCCTTCAGGGCATTTTAAAGGTACCGCTTTCTGAATATGGTTTTCCCTTTCCGTCGATGTTACACTGAGCATAATTTTGGAGGCATCCTTGCTAATCTACTCTCTGGAATAGAGCAGTTGTTTTGGTCCTCCAACCACCATATGGTTCTTCCTCAGCAGGGATGAGAAACGTCAAACTTTTGTATTGACCTGCATGATTTTTGCCATGATGTAATACACTACTTCAGAGTCTGTCCTTCCCAATTCTCTTTTTTTCCACTCTCCGACAATATATCTACTGAATCCATTTAGTGCATAAACAATGATCATTGTTAGGGTTAGGGCCCTTCCAGACATAACAAACCTTTTAATATCTCTTCCCAATTTAAACAGATAATGTATGGTGCCATGCCAATTCCCTAGACAATTAGCTAATCGAGCCTGCACGGTAAAGACATCTTCAAGTAACTTGATTATGGTTCACACAATATTTACTGCATGTTTTCCTTAGAGTGGTGACGTATAACATTTATCCGTAATTATTAATCCATTACACGTAATGAAAGATGCTTTGAAGTTACTTTTAAACTGCCATCATTTATGTCATTTTGATTCCAAAGTTCCAATGATTCCATCTACAATCAATCAGTCAGTATGGGGGTAGTGTCTCTCATTCATGAACTACATAGATACTAAGAGTAATTATAACTTCTCACTGGAAGTGTCATTCACTACTGGAAAACTTCAAGAGGATTCAAGGACTCCTCTTTTGCACCCTCTTGTTCACACAGCCAGTCCAAATACATTCTTGGGGAAAAAAGCGAATGAAATTTTGACACCAAAGCGAGGCCCCATTTGGACTGTGTTTGCTTGAAATATTATGGAAATTTGATATATATGAGATAAAAAATAATTAAATAATGTACTTTAGAGAATAATTTAAACTAATTCTCCCAGTAATGTTACATCTGTATCTTGATGTTAATCAAGATTTCTATGCTCATTAGTTTGAAATTTCATTTTAAATTGAACTTGTCAATTGAAAAACTGAGTGAAGCACTCAGAAGGACAATTTGGGGTAAAAGTTATTGTTTAGAAGACCATGGTTCCAATTTAGTACATTAATTATCAAGTTTCAGATAATTCATGGTTAGGATCTAACTATAACATTACATATTTCATTGGAAAGTTGGAATTAGTACATTTACATAGTCATTTTTCAAATGTCCAACACATTTTTAGGGCTTGTTCTTAATAGATTCTGATTTTTGTAAAAACTAATTTTAGAAAAGCTAAAAAATTAGTTGCTCCTTATTTTAATTTAAAAAAAAAAATCTAAAAACAGGTTTAAAAAAACAGTTGAAACCATAATAAAACATATTTTTTTTTTCAAAATCAGAAACTAAAAGCAAGTAAAAAAAAAAAACTGTTAGGAACGTGCTCTTATTCTTATTTTAAAAGAAACTTATTTACTTAACCATCCTCGTTGTTTATGCATACAATTAATTTTATCTGCTGAAACATATATAACAATGATGTGTATAACATCTTCAACCCCTGATTGTACATTGTTAAGAACAATAGTGTTAATTGTTTCAACTTTTCATTTTGATTTGTTCCAAATATTATAGTTCAGAAAGAAACACAAGAACTCAACAAGTTCAAATGGTCTTTCCAAAACAGATAAAAAAAAAACAAAAAAGACAGAAACTTTAACAAAGTTTAAAATTTAAACAACCTATTGAAAGTATGCTTAATAATTAACCTAAATTTTAATCTACAACTACCATCTCCAGGGCTCCAAGCTGCTCTTTCTCCAATAAATAATACCCGCTCCCAATGTTGGAAATGTAAAAACAATAACAAAAACCCAATCAAGGGGAAAAAAAAAAAAAAAAAAAGGAAGCACACTCCCTCTCTCTCTTCTCTCTCTCTGCACTTTTACTTTCTTCACCTTAATGATCACAATCTCACAACACTTGATTAATCCAACATTGTATCTTTACGCTAAATACAGAGATTTATTTCTAGTATTAGCAAATACAAAAACACAGAAGCACGTACTTGTTGGGTTATATGAATGGAATCAGATAGCATTGAATGCATAACATCTTCTGATGGAGTTGTTGATGAGGATGATGAGATCCATCCCCACCCCCTGCCTTCCTCCCATTTGAACCTTCATTCCCAGTTTTCTTCTTCTACAAAATCATCCCACAACATCAATCGTCACATTAACAGTAATAATACTAATTTTAATGGTAACCTCATCAACCAAAATGGGGTCTTAATTCCTTCTTCTCCCAGTGTCCATGAGCTCCTTGAATGCCCCGTTTGTACCAATTCTATGTACCCTCCCATCCATCAGGTTTGTTCTTTTCTGCGTTTCAGATTATGGATTTGCTTGATTTTGATCTTTTTATTTGTTGTTTTTACAATTTATGCCAAGGTCGGGTAGTTTTCATGGTTTTGACTGATGCAAGATTGCTCCTTTTATTGGTTTGGTTTTGGAGATTCTTGACCGTTTTGGATTTGTGGGTGAAATTGGTCGGTGCCTTCAAAATCCCACTGTGTCCGAGATTTTGCACTTTCATGAAGATTAATTTTTTCGGTATATTAGGTTGTTTTTTGCTCTTTTATAATTATCTTCGAGTTGGGGGAAAATGATTGGGATGCATTACGGGAGATTTAATTGATGTGTAAATGAAGTTGGGTTTTTAGGTACGAAGGACATTGGTGGAGGATAATGACCAACTTCCATCAACAGTGTCAAATGAATTTTTGCAGTCAAGCTGTTGAATTATTTATCTGTTTGGTTTCAGGACCTAGACATGCTAATTTGGGGTGTAGTGATGGTAATTTGGTTTATAAAGTTACGTACTAGATTTTCTAGAATTTCTGAGACTCTTCTTTGCTTAATTGTTCCCTTGAATTTCCTGGTGCAATATGGTCTGGATAGAGAATAGATCTCAAATCAGTTGGTGTCCTTGGATGGAAAAATTATATAAGAGTATATGAGGGAGCAAATGATGGATTTGTTTTAATGTGCAATTTTATGGTTAATTATTTTGATAGTCCAAGCAATGATTATGTGTATGATGCTTATCCTTTGGCACTTCACATTGAAATTGCATTGGATTTAACTGCAAAATGTAATTTTGGAAGATGAAATACAATATATCATCTTAGGATCAAATCATCTTGTGGATATGCTGAACCAGAAATCCCATTCTCTTAGTGAATCTCAGTGAATCTTAGTAACTTTTGGATATCTGTAACTCTAATTACATCAGTTTGAAATAATTTTGGGAATATGTCTTGTCTCTTATAGTAGTGTTGGAAACCACTTGCTGGATCTTGTATATTGGCCATCATCACTCTTACAACGGGCAACACCATTAATTACAAATTTTGGTAACTAAACACCTTCTATTGAGATGAAGGAAAAGAATAAAATAATGCAAAAAAATTAAGAACTTTCATTAGTGTCAAAGGTGTGTCTATGAGATGTTATGTTGCCTGGAGTTGCGTCTTAGATTTCCTTGGTAAGTGTTTCTTTTACTAAAGCTTTGTTAAATTAATGTTGTGTATGAACTTTGAGTATAGAATCCATGCTATCTGAATCTTATTTCTATTTGAGTGTCTTTTTTTTCTCCTAACTATTTTAAGTGTAATGATTAACTTAAAGCAGTCTGTTTTCTTTTGAGGGATATCAATGTTAGACCTAGGAAAAACTTGTTCCACTTTGTGATTATTCAAGGGATGAGTCCTTCAAATCCGGTGATTTATCATTCTTAAACCTTGGGTTATACTCCTTTGAGCTCCACTTTTCCGGCTTTACTCACAAAAGAGACTGTTGATGTGAGTGCATATGTAGGTATTTGTGTGCTATGTAGCTTTCTAGATTCTCTAGTGGTGTGTTAAACATCAATAAAGCTCGATTATTTTCTCTTTTTTTGCCTTTTTTAAATGCAAAATTTGTTATTACTCATTTCAATTTTGTGAGGAATTTGAGGGAATCCAGACCATTAATTCAATTTTTTTTCCTTTCTTTGTCATTCTGTGGAATCTCCTTTTAACATATATTTTCTGCATTCTTTTGGCACCCTCTTCATATTTGCAGTGCCACAATGGTCATACACTGTGTTCCACCTGTAAAGCGAGGGTACATAATCGCTGTCCCACATGTAGACAGGAGCTTGGTGATATAAGATGTTTAGCACTAGAGAAAGTGGCTGAATCACTTGAACTTCCATGCAAGTATTGCTCCCTTGGATGTCCTGAGATCTTCCCTTATTACAGTAAGCTGAAACACGAGATTGTTTGTAGTTACAGACCATACAATTGTCCATATGCTGGTTCAGAATGCTTATTTGCTGGGGATATTCCTTATCTGGTTGCTCATCTGCGAGATGATCACAAGGTGGACATGCATTCTGGATGCACTTTTAATCACCGTTATGTAAAATCTAATCCTCGAGAAGTAGAAAATGCTACATGGATGCTAACTGTAAGTGATTTTCTTTTCCCAATATTTTGTTTTGCATAAATGATTGGTTCCAAATGATTTGTGAATTTTGTAATCATTGTTGAAGATTAGGTGTACCTTCTTTGTCATGACCTGTTAAACATGCCTTAAGCCTTTGAGCTACTGCATTGTGAGTTAGTCAGTATCAGGACAACACTTGAATATTGTTGTCATGTTACTAAGACTATTCCTTCCAGATTTTCCTTCTCTGTGTGTCCAGCTCTTGCCTTTTCCCCCCTACTTTGGACATGTATTTTTCTATCAATCATTTCCAAGACAAAGGAGTCAATGCCTGCCTAGTGTTCCCCCAGAATCCCCACCATCCCACTGAAAAAGGGGAAAAAAAAGAAGATAAAATAGACAGAAAAGAAAAATCTCTCTTCAGTTGGAAGTTCCCACGTTAGTGTAGCTTAAAAGGAATTTTGCATAGGACGGCATTTGTTTTTCCTCCTTGGCTGTTAATGAGGACGTTTGTTCTTCTTTTCAGGTTTTTAATTGTTTTGGCCACTACTTCTGCCTACATTTTGAAGCTTTTCAACTTGGCATGGCTCCTGTTTATATGGCATTTCTTCGATTTATGGGAGATGAGATAGAAGCTCGGAACTTCAGCTACAGCTTAGAGGTAGGAGGCAATGGTCGGAAACTCACCTGGGAGGGCACCCCTAGAAGCATTAGAGACAGTCACAAGAAAGTCAGGGACAGCCATGATGGTCTTATTATCCAGCGTAATATGGCACTTTTCTTTTCTGGTGGAGACAGAAAGGAGCTTAAGCTACGTGTGACGGGGCGAATATGGAAGGAACAGCAGAACCAAGATAGCGGGGCGTGCATACCAAATCTCTGTAGTTAAAATTGCCTTCAGAACAGTTCTTTCTATAGCTGTGCTGAAATTTCATAGTGCCTTGAGATAAAAAAAAACCATTAAATATGTATATCTATCGGCTGGACTTTAAGCTGCTATATGATTAACAAGCCCCATTCCTTCTCCTTTGAAAGTGTTGCTTATATTGTACCATCAGTTTGCAAGAGTTGTTAAACGAGCAGTCAGTGCTCTTGCTTGTCTTTAATGAAGCAGTCGATTCCAATTTCATGCCGTGCTGGCATAATAATTCCTCTGTTGTTGAATTTATGGAT
Organism: Mitragyna speciosa; assembly: GCA_024721245.1. NCBI lineage: Eukaryota > Viridiplantae > Streptophyta > Magnoliopsida > Gentianales > Rubiaceae > Mitragyna > Mitragyna speciosa. The sequence continues at coordinate 22,320,586 of CM045563.1, forward strand.
GCTTAGAATGGACATTTTCACGGAAGCATACATTTTGAACCGCTCCATTAACCGGATTTCAACCTGTTTCTCTTTATCTGCTAATGACAATCAACTTTTCAATATGATGATAAGGCTTAATCTCAAAATGCCCCCTTGTAATGTTGAGTAAATAGCAAATCACTCCCTGTGTTTAAAAAATACAAAAATTGTCCCCTCATGTACACTTCACCTTTATAAGGACAAATTTGTCCTCATAATTTTTAATATTGTTATTTTTGTTAATTTGTTATAGAGAAACAAAATAAGGTTACTATTCCAGTCTAATATTGTTGTTGGACTCTTATATAAAAAATTAGAATCAAGACTCCAAAATTATAAAAAAATTTGTCACAACTATTCCTATTATTTGTATTCAAGATGAAAAAAGTATGAAAAAAAAACATGAATAATTTATTTTTGTGATGATGTATAACGAGCAGCTTGCAAATTGAATATAAATTTGTAATTTCTGTCAAATATATTCAAAATAAAGTATGAAGAAATGCTAGTAATATCAATTCTATTAGTGACAACAATAAAAAATATAACAATTACAAACTTGTGTTTCTAACTAAAATAACATAAGACCAACTTCATCTAATAACAAAAGTGGCAAAACTATATATATATATATATATATATATATATTGTAGTTAACATATTTGAGACTTATTTTTCCTTTATTATTTTATTTTATCCTCTCATGGATGGTATAATATTCTAGGTTTTAGTACAAAAAAGAAAAAATTGTCAAATCATTGTATGTAGAAGGGCATAAATGTCTTTTAACAATTTAAGGGGTAATTTGTGTATTTCCTAAATATATGGGGTAATTTGCTACTTATGCAACAATACTGGGGACATTTTGTGATTTAGCATAATAATAAAAGAAAATAGTTGCAAAAATTTGTGTGCAAATGTGGAAGCAATGTGCAAGATTTCTCATGTTTCAAGAACCAGTAAATAAAGCAAACCAATTCCCATTTAGTATGCCTTAGTTACTGAGTCAGGTAATACTGGAAGGCTCCGTTGGGAGGAATGTAGCACTAACTAAGTCCTTCAAAAAATCATGGAACTCCTAATCTAAAACTAATCTTCAAGGGAAAGTGCACATTTGTTGTGCAAGCCTATACCTTCTCTAAATTTCTTTTTTCCTCTATTTAGAACCTAATACAATCCCAGATTTAATTCTACATTCTTCTCCACTCTTTCTACACACCATAAACCCCCCAAAAAAAATAAACATGCAAAGAAAATAAATAAATAAATAAATAAAAGAAAAGAAAGTAAGAAAATCCATGTCCTATTATCAAATCTTTTAAAAGAGAAGAAAGGTTTTATTAGGGGTTTATGCACTCTGTTTTATCTTACTGTTCCACAAGAATGTGAACTTGGAGTCTATGGCGATTCTCAACTCCTCCACAATCTCAAGCAATCATGCACTACTGTCCCCAGGCCCAGGGCTGGCCACTATTTTCTCTTCCAAGTTTCCCTTCAAATCATCGATAAACAAGACACCATCAAAACTTTCCATACCCAACTTCCAGAGATTTCCTCTACACCCCCAATTTTCACTCTATTTACCCCTCTCATCTGCCTCAAGATTCAAACTTTCGGCTCAATTCCGCCAACCATCCAGCCGCCAAAATTATCTGAGGAAAAAGCTCACTCAACACAAACAGGTGAGTTCCAATTCTGATTTTCAAAGCCCTGTTGATAAATTCATTGATAACAATGATTCTGGTTCAAATTTGCATACTCCCGGTGAAAAAAGTAGTAGTCTTGATGCTAATTCTAGGAGTGTCAAAGAAGCAGAATTGGAATCAAAATCAAAACTTTTGTACGGGAATGTGTTCTGGGATAAGTTAGAGAATTGGGTTGAGCAATATAAGAAGGATATTGAGTTCTGGGGTATTGGGACTGGTCCTATATTTACTGTTTTCCGAGATTCTGAGGGTAAGGTGGAAAGGGTTGTTGTAAACGAGGATGAAATTTTGAGAAGACGAGGGGTCGACCCATTGTTCTATAAGGATTCAGATGTCGAGGAATTAACTGAAGCGAACGAGAGAATTTCCTATGCAAAAGTTCTGGCTAGAGAAATGGCGAATGGAAATAATGTGCTTCTCAGGAATAGTTCGGTTGTAAAGCTTTTTACTTCGAAAGGGAAATATGGTCTTGTCAGTATGATTCAGGGAGTTAGTTTAAAACCTGTTTTGGATTCCAAATTGTCCAGAGTTGGGATCATAGTGGTGTGTTGCGTCTTTGTAATCGTCGCTGTCAGCCGATTGTTTACAGTTGGGGAAAGTAAACCAGAGTACACGAGGTATGAGAAAGAAATGATGAGGAGAAAGTTGAAAGCTAGAATGGAGAAAGAGAAGACAAGGAAAGGTGTGGTGGAAGTCATTCAGGATTCTACAGTGCCGATAGCTGCATCTGTAAGGAGGCCTCAGCTTGATAAGCAAGAATTAATGAACAGCATTATGAAAGCAGGCGAACCAAGTAAAACACTGGTGTTACCCAAGTACACTGGTGGGCAGAACGTGTTGTCTGAGGATGTTGGTGACAAAATTCAGGAGATGAGATCAATGGCAATGCGAGCACGAGAACTTGGAAAGGGGAAAGAAAATAATGACGGAGAATATCATCAAACTCTCAATCAATTGTCTAATGAAGATGAAATGATTCAGAAACATATATTTGTGGATGCAAGGTCTAAAATGGACCATGTTGAGAGTGGAACTACAGAGGATAAATCTGCAACTGATGATTCAAAAGCTGAGAGTGGATCCCTCGTTGATGTAGCTTCTACCAATAATGGCTGGGCACAAACAAATAAACTCCTAAACATGAAATTTCCGGATGAGAGTGAGAGACCTACCAAGGATATGGATGATATAGAGTTAGACGAACACTCATTCAGTGCAGTCCAAATCATGGAACAATCTGAGGCTTCTAAGAGTCATTTCTGCAAGCGTGAAAGTTCTGCTAAAAAGAAGTTTAGGGTCATACAATCTGTTGAACAAGCACGAGAATATTTCTCAAAAAAGCATAATATGAATGAGTCAACTGTTAAACATGAGGTAAGGACCATCGAACAAGTTGATCCTATTCTGATTGAGTTAGACCAAATGGAAAGAGATGTCAATACAAGGCAAAGATTAGATGAAAGTGACAAAGTGTCAACCAAGATACCTGATTCTGTATGTGTAGATGAAATGTCTTCTTCAAGGGGAATAGAATATTTTCCAAACATCAATAGACATCCTGAAACCGTGGGAGAAAGAGAAGAAAGAAAACAAAAGGAGGATCTTGGAACCTTAGGACTGTCAGAGACTGAATCATCTCTTGCAAAGGTACCTCATGAGACAGGAGTGGACACTGTCATGAGACAGGAACAGCATGATGACAGCAAAATCTTTCCCCTCTCTGTTTTTGTGGAACCTTCAGATTCTTCGTCTACTTTTGAAGATTCTGCTGTGGAAGAAAACCAGAAAATTCCAGCAAAGGATACTATCACCAAAAATTTTACTGAAAGGAAAGGAGATGTTGATCTTCAGCCTAGCATTTCCTCTGATCAAGAAAACAGAGGCAACAATCAAAATCTGGCTTCATCGGTGATTAAGGAAAACTGGCTAGAGAAGAATTTCCATGAAATTGAACCCATAGTTAAAAAGATTGGAGTTGGCTTTAGAGATAACTATATGGTGGCAAAAGCAAAGACAAATGATAATATGAAACTAAAGATTGATATGAGTCGACTTCTTCCTGATGAAGATGGCAGTGAACTTGAATGGATGAAAGATGAAAGACTTAGAGAAATCGTGTTCAAAGTTCGAGACAATGAAATGGCTGAAAGAGATCCATTTCATCTAATGGATGATGAAGATAAACTTGCATTCTTCAATGGTCTTGAGAAGAAAGTTGAACAAGAGAATGCTAAGTTATCGAATCTGCATGAATGGGTCCATTCAAACATTGAGAACCTTGATTATGGAACAGGTAATAAATCCTCTTCGAATTCTTCGGTTCAGTTCTTAGCTCTTCAATGTGGATCAAACAAACTGAAATACTTTGTTTATAGCTTTATAGATTCTTTTAGGTGGCTCATTATAATATTTCTGTTTTTTCATTGAACTTTGGTTTAAATTATTTGCCAGAAACTTTCCCACCCAGCTCATATTTTTTTTCCTTTGGGTGCGTGCGCGCTTGTGTAGAAGGGTTTTTAGGGGCTGGGTATTTTAAATCTTATGAATTTGACATGTCAGTTTCCTGAAAGCAGTATGCTACTTTTTTCTTCCCAGATGTCCTTGGACTGAAAAATCCACCTGATAAACTTCCTCCGTCTAATTTCATTTTGAGTTCATCTTATTTGTGTTTGTGTGTGTCTTCTCTTCTTTTACTGGGGTGTGGGGTTGGGGTTGGATTATGAGTCTATCTTTTATTTTTTGAACTACCTGTTATTAATGGATTTGCTGCTGCTTTTGTTATAATGGTATTAATTTGGAGTATCTGCCTGGGAAAATTACAGCTCCCTGGAATGATGTATGTCTGTTTGTGAATGGTTTTTTGTATTTGTATTTCTTTTAGTTTTTAGGGTTAGGGATCTTACATTGTGATTTTTTCAAGTAATTACAACAAATGACCTAATATTTTTCTTTTCTTTAATCATAGATGGCATTAGCCTGCATGATCAACCTGAAAAAATTATACCTCGCTGGAAAGGGCCCCCCGTGGAAAAAATCCCTGAGTTCCTGACAAATTCCATTGCTCAACGGACTGAAAATGTTAGGAATTCAAATGTCATGAAGAAAAGTGAGGCAAAATCTTTTCAGTTATCAAAAGAATCTCCATCAAGTGATGGTCTTTTAAAAGACTCAGCGCTCAGTAATCAAATTACAGAATCTCAAAATAAGTCTTCCAAAAATCCAAGGACTATTGTAGAAGGGAGTGATGGATCTATTAAAGCTGGCAAAAGAACTGGTAAAGAATATTGGCAACACACAAAGAAGTGGTCCCAGGGGTTTCTGGAGTCTTATAATGCAGAAACAGATCCAGAAGTCAAAGCTGTTATGAAGGATATGGGGAAGGATTTGGATAGATGGATTACCGACAAAGAAATAAAGGAAGCAGGTGATTTTTTAGATAAATTACCTGAGAGGGGGCAGGAGTTAATTAAAGAAAAACTCAACAAGGTTAAAAGAGAAATGAAAGTATTTGGTCCCCAAGCTGTTGTGAGCAAGTACCGTGAATATGCCAATGAAAAGGAAGAGGATTACTTATGGTGGTTGGATCTACCTTATGTACTGGTAACATTTCCAGATATTCTCTTCTGCATTGATCAAAATGTTTGGGTGTTGTGTTTATCTTTTGGTTAGCTTTAGTTAAATATTTCATGTTCCTATGAATATCATGTGTTTTGCGAATAATGTGATCTTCCCTGTGTGGTTTGTAGTGTATTGAGTTATACATTGAACAAGAGGGGGAGCAGAAAGTAGGATTATATTCGTTAGAGATGGCTGCTGACCTTGAATTGGATCCTAAGCAGCATCATGTGATTGCTTTTGAAGATGCTGGCGATTGCAAAAACATGTGCTACATTATACAGGCACATATGAATATGGTTGGTAATGGGAATGCCTTTGTTGTTGCACGACCACCTAAGGTAAATGGTGCCAGTGCATTTTTATGGTACTACACTATTGCAAATCTATATTTGAAATACTTGTTGCAACATATCATCACTTCGATGGACAGTAAATTCAGAACAGTCAAGTGATAAGTCCTCCCTGGAACTCCTAGGACTAATGAGTTTAGGGTTAAGAACATCTTTATGATTTGTTAGCTGTTCTTTTACAACTGGGTAGAGTGCTTACTTCAAGACTTCAAGGCAACGATCTGTTATCTTTTCCTAGATTAGTTGTTGATATTTGACTCAAAGATACGAATTGGATAGGTCTACATCTGGGTAGTGCAGGTAGTCTCCGTAGTAGGTAATTTGAATATTTCGTCCTTCTCCACAACTTTATTTCGTAATTGTCTAAAGACTTAATTGACGGCGTAAGTTTGTCCTTATTCAAATTTGAGGAGCACTGTTATTCCTGTCTTAGCTATTGCTAATTCTGTGCAGGATGCTTTTCGGGAAGCCAAAGCAAATGGATTTGGAGTAACTGTTATCAGGAAAGGGGAGATGCAGCTCAATGTGGACCAAACACTGGAAGAGGTGGAAGAATTAATTTCTGAAATCGGTAGTAAGATATATCATGACACAATCATGCGAGATCGTTCTGTGGATATCAGTGCAGTAATGAAGGGAGTATTTGGTCTGAAGAAGCCTGTCAGAAGGTAAACTTACTTCGAGCCTATTGCAAAATGAAGCATGGTTCATTTTGCCATGTGTCAAATTTGAATATGATTAGAATGTCTGTGAATGAATATCATGATGTAAATCCTGACCATGTCTTTTTCCTTAACTATTCATGGTCCCCCCCCCCCCCCCCCCTCTCTGTCCCTTCTGTCCTTTTCTCTTTCCTTCCCTCTCTTAGTAGTTGTATCTTTACTCTTACCATTGTTTTGTTGTTCTGAAACCAGAAAAGGGTCGAGGAGGAAGCTGAAAAAACCTGCCAACTCTTGAATAAGTGTAGATACTTTCTGGTTTTGAGAGCGCAAGTGTGTTTTTGGTTGGAGTCGACATCTAGCATGCATATTTTGCTTTCTCAGACAGAATTTGAAGAGGTAATTTGCACCGATCAAGCACGAAGGTTTCCTGGCATTTGGAATCCTGAGAGTGACTCTACCAAGTGAGCTTGATTGAGGCCTTGATTTTACAGCCTAGATGTTCTACTTCTACATGGACAGCATCTGCATCCTGGAATCGAGCTGCTGTTCTTGCAGTGAATATCCTAGTAAACTCTGAAGCTTTTCCCTAATTCAAGGTCTTGCAGCCACCTCTAAGGCCTTCAAGTTTAACTTCTGGCTCATGTTAAAGAAATTTCCGACTCTGTGCTGATTATCAAGATCTCTTTTATGTGTTTTCTCTTGTCCATTACTCCCGCAAGGAAGATGATGCTTGAACTAGCTGAAACACCACTACTAGGTTAGACTTTGATAAGAGCTTTCTTCCAACACTGAAGAACTCAACATCATTGGATGGACAATGTATGTTGTTGAAATCTGTAGAAATTTGGCTATGTGATAATTGGAGTTGAACTGTGTCATTATAAAGAAAAAAGAACAAATAAAAGCTGCTTGCATGAAAATTTCTTTTATGGTTATACGCTGTATCTGCTAAACATAATGAAATTGCTTCTTGTTTGGAGAAGTGGAACTTAAATTCATCAAAAAGACTGCTAAAGCTCCACCATGGCATTGACAATAGAGTAACAATTTCTTGAAACTAAGAAACAAATCTGATGCTGCTTGCTACAATATACTATACAAATTGCAAGCCTGCAACTACCTCTTTAGTTCACACGCTCCGAAAGCACACACACAGGCATCTTTCCCTGTGCACTTCCAATTTGAAGCAACACCATTACAATGTTACCTACGTAGATTATGGTTATTACTACTAATCAATTAATCCTCTACGTAGATGTAGTACATTTTCATATTTTCATACGGGACTGATACACACCAAAAAATAAATAAAAAAGAAGGTCAGCAGTGGAAGCCCAAGACAGAACCATGGCTAACTTCAATCACCACGCCGCACTTCACCCCGCTGTCCACCCTATGGTTAAACACCTTCAGCAACCTCACCCTCCCTTCCAACTTCATCCTTGTCTCTATCTCCATGGTGGGCCCCGCTACTGTGGGCCCCGCCAACCCAGCTCCACCCCCCACCATTCCTACCCCTCCTCCTCCTCCTCCAGCAGCAGCAGCAGCAACACTGGGTTCATTGCTGCTCATCCCACTAACTCTTGCCGCAATGGCAGCCGGTAACGGGTACGACTGGACATTGAACTTAGCTGACATATGCTGGGCCCGGCCACCCTCGATCTTGCCGGCCGGAATGAACACGAGGCCCACAGGCTGCCCGGAGTAAACCAGCTGCAGAGAGCTATCATAGTGGGTGAACTCATCCCGGTTCGGGTTGGTGACTGTGACGTACTGGAAGAAGGTGAAGTTAACGCTGCCGTTGGAGACCGAGAAAGTTGGAAACTGCACGGCATCGACAGCAATTTTGGGAACTTTGGGCTTGAAAAGTAAGAAATAAGCCACAACAGCTCCGGCTCCAAGGATGAGCAAGAAAATGGTAGCGACTATACAAGAAGCTAAATTTGTACGGCCCCTGCTTGATTTAGATCTAGGAGCATAAGGGTCATACATGATTGATTTTTGGTATTGATTACTTGTGCTGCTACTCTGCTCTCACTCTCGCACTAGTTTGTGTGTAAATTTCGGGTGAGAGATAGAGGAAGGAGGGGATACAGGAGAGAGTAGAGCAGAGATTGGAAACTATGAAAGGGCAAGAAAACAAAAAAGGGTGCGTAGTGGGCAGGGGGATGGCATAATTAGTGGGGTTTGGATCTACTGCTAACTTCTGCTGCTGCCACAGTACAGTACAATGGCTGCCTTTTTTTTTTCCCCCTCCTCGTCTGAACATGGTTTTTGCCACGTCAGCATTTGAGTGGATCTAGATTTTTAATGTTTTCTTACACTATGTTTGGGAGAAAGGGAAAGAAGGGGAAAGAAAAGAAGGTAAAGAATTTTAAGTTTTTTTTTTTTTTTTGGGAGTAAGAAAGTAAAAGAAGAAAAAAGTTATTTAACTATTTTCTTTTATTTGGGAGAAAAGAAAGAAAAAGAAAAGAAAGTAAATAGAAGGAAAAATAAGCTTGTTTTGGTCCAAAAATTTTCCTCCCAAATTAAAAAAAAAAAAAAAGAAAGTAAAATTTCTTTCTCTTCTTTTCTTTTCTCTTATTTTCTTTTTCACTCCAAACTCCCAAACTAAGTATTAGTAACGGTTTCCTTTTTATTGTCTATCGGTTGCGCCCTATTTTTGGTGTCTTTGATTAACAAATGAGGAATATTTAAGTTGAGAAGAATGGTCGGATGCCTTTGCATTGGACATGTTGGATGTTTATGCTGCGAATGAGAGGAATTTGAGTGAGAGATACGCATGGGATAATTGCGTTTAAAGTGAATTGGGTAGCAAGTCACGGTTAAGGAAGAGAATGATGCCGACTACTCAATACCACCACTTTTGAAGTTGGTTGTGCAGTTTGTACCTGTGGTTTCCCAAACACATATTACGCAGCTTGTGATCGATAACAACAATACGTCCACAATGGCAAATTATCCACAAAAACCGGCATCAATAAGCAATCAAAAAATGGCCTGCTCGCTGTCAACCAATAGCCAGAATGGTCGAGTAATGATGTACCAACTAATGAGCACGGATAAAGCATATCTATCAGAGAACCCATTTTTAAACATAGTATATTCCATTAGAACAACAAACTCAGAAAATCTTTGAGAGGAAGTACTTCGCATTACACAAGATACAGCTTTTCCCTTCATGCAAAAAACTTCATATAGAAATGAGGAAATACCAATGACACAAAACAGGCATTTAATACTCTATTAGGACTTATACAGAATAGAATATAAAGAACCAGGTATTAAAGAAAAGTTGAAGATTGCATTTCTGCAAATGTCTAAGACACTATAGCCTGTCTATAACTACCGAGAGTTTCCAGTTAATTGATAAAAGAATTGGTAATAAAATAGAATCAAAGTAAATCTTCTCTTCAAGTTGAGACACGAGAACTAAGGATATCAACAACCACCGCGACTACATAGCTATTTACCATTATCATATGCACATATGCTCACATATGTACTAACTTTCTTTCATGGGCCATAGCTATGCAATTTCATTAAGCCGGCGATCCATAATAGAGGAGACACACTCAAGAAAAGCAATTTCCCTTGAACCTGGCAGCACAGCATCCAGAGCTTCTCGAACTATCTCCTCAATCACTGATTCCTCATTCAGATTCTCTCGACACATAATGCTACCAATGGTAAATGGAGTTAGTCCCCTCTCAGCGCCTTTCTTCAGAAGCATGGTGGATATACGTAGTATACGTGCACATTCAGGAGGTAGTTCCCAACCATAGAACTTCAGCAAGGCAATATCTTCTTCAGCATCCAGTGATTTGATGTACTCAATGGTATCAGGACTGAAAGGTTTACGAGCCTGTGGCCAGTAAAGCCAATCAAAGGTGCAATCTTCAAACTGCAAGAGCAACAAACTAAAGAAGTTAGCATACTTGAGCATCTGTTTGAATACCTATAACTCTTCTAAGTAATACTTTCTCGAAACATCTGAAAAACTTGGAAAAATAGTTGATGGTTTCCACTTGTCTTTCCTTTTATTTGAAGAGATTTTTTTTTTTGGGGTTTTGGTTTTTTTTTTTTGGGGGGGGGGGGGGGGGGTTTGGCTGGGGAAGGGTTTGTTATTCCTGAAAAAGCAAATGTTTTAGCAGATTAAAAACGAATTCAACAAAGGCCTACAGGTCAAATTCTTAGCCAGATAAAGATATTAAAGCTAACAGAATATTACTCTGTCAGAAAGTATGGGCTGTGTCAAATTCTTCGGCTTCAATATGTATTTCTGAATCTCAATGGGAATGCATCGGTGTCTTGGATGAATCCATATCAAATGAATATATGATAATCAAACGAATGACAATCTACCAGATTAATATTTAAAAAAAAAAAAACCCAAAACCAGTGAAGCATCGCTTCAATTATCTCCTCGAGCTTCAAGAATTATCCTTAGGACACAAATGCACTAGATATTGAATTTTTAGAAAGACATTCATCAGTTAAAGCAATGCACATAAAGAAAACAAAAACAGACTTTTCATTTACTGGACTTGAGGATGATGGGACAGGAAAAAACAAACTCAACTTACATAGTAATGCACAATTAAGTAGAAAAAATAACAGAAGAAAGAACATACAAAAAGGAAAAAGAGGAATCAAACACTTACACGCTCAGGCAAGCAGTAACCATGATCAATTGGAATCAGCATAATCTGGCCATCATCATCTTTGCTCACCAATATGTTTCCACCATGTCTGTCAGCATTTGCCAATCTCATATCCAACACCGCAATTTTGTGTACCTCCTCCACTGGGAAAGCACTAGGACCCCTGTCCTCACAACTTCCATTATTTTCCATGAACAACTGCAAGGACCCAATCTTCGTTTTTATGCTATCTCTATGATTAAACCCCTTATGCAGGCACCTAACCATAAATGTAGGTGGGACCCCTGCAAAACCTTTAGCCTCACCTGAGAATGAGCGCCGACCACTCTTTGGATGATCCAGTATATAGGCAGCACATTCCCTGAAGGCACCTTCTCCTACTCTTGTTCCTTTCTTCAATCCTTCACCATCCACGGACAAGGGCAGCCCTCGGGGATTGTTCTCAGCCATAGGCTCCTCATCAATTGGCTTAAAAACTGCCAGATACTTTCTTTGTGATGCATCTTGCATAAAATATGCTCCTCCTGTACCCTCTGAAGACCTGACTGGATCACTCCCGCTCTCTAACCCTTCAAGGGTGGAATTTATCAATTCACAAACAGCCAAAGGTAATTCAATCTTCGGATTAACTATAACAGGTTCCAAGAGAGTTTCCCTATCCGGAGGCTTCCTAGGAACAAAAAAACTTCTCTCTGTTACCTCCCCAGAACCAACTTTTCTGTTCACATCATACTCTTTCAGTTCATTAGATTTAGGTGCAAAAATAGACAGTTCGAAGTTTTTCTCAACAGGCCTAGCCCTGATTTTTGCAGATTTGCGCACAAACAAATGAATGACAGCATCATTATGCTTGCAAATATCATTAATGAGCTTCTGATCCTCAAGCATCTCGCCATTGCACAAGACCTCTTGATCCTCAATATCACTCAAACCATTCCTAGTTTTTGCAATCTGACGCTTGACATATCCAACATCACGGTTCCTCTCAACATGAAAGGTGAACTCATTCCCACAAGAAGTCCTCACATTAATAGTTTGAAGATCCGAAAGACGGAGAACCAAATGGAGAACATTTCCATCGCTCACCCCATAATCCTTAATGAGAGAATTACTCCGTGCCAATTCTCGGCCCCCACATACCAATTTCTGATTTTTCACCACAAAACCTTGGCAAGTCTGAATCTGCAGTTTCACAGATTCAATTGAATCAGACTCAAGGACCCTCATTGGCACCACCGACCCCGGCATAGACAGGTATATCCAAACCGACTCCTGGCTATCCACCAATGGTGGCGAAAGCACCACCGATCCCTCACGAATTGGACTAATTGCAATCACACCCGCGGATGACATTTTTCTATGTTCAAAATTTCTAAATTCCTAACAAAATCAAACCCAACCTAACAAAAAATATTCAACCAAAAAAAAAAAAAAAAAAAAAAAAAACTAAACATCCACAGATATGCACCACCTTTTTGTACTCATGGTTTTATGTACAACGTTCCTGTACAACAAAATCAATGAAACTGTACAGAAACTTTAATTAAAAAAAAAAAAACTGCTTAAAAAAGTCAAATAGCTCCCCCACAAACGTTAGAGATACATGATTATCCATTTTTTGATAATTTTATCAATCATACACCAACAACAAGGGAACAATCAGCAAATACCCTAAATATTCAAATAAATGAAATTAGGGTTTTCGCGGAAGAAATAAAAAGTGCGGAATTTTTTGAGCAGATTGAGCACAGAGGAGGTGGATTCTTACCAGAGGTAGCAAGAACAGAGGAGAAGGTAGTGATCAGAGAGGTGATATAGGATCAAATCGCCAAGGACTTGTACGAATTTTGCGGAGCGATAGGACAAATGCTTGGCGATTTAATTGTGTGAATTGGAGAAGAAGAAATTACATCAGAATACGCGTTTTAGCCGTTCGATTTTATATCTAGGCGTTTATCACAATGATTAATGGCGACTTTGACGGGGAATTTTCGTGCCGTTAAGCGTTAGCTAAACTAACGACGTCTGCAGCTGACTGTTGGACCGTTGTACCATCATCTCTGACCCTACGCTTTTTTTTTTCCATATTGCAAATTAGTAGTGGTTTTGTTTGAATTGTGTTTTTGGTACCTTTAAAGAATAATAATATCTTATTATTTTACTAGATGTAATATACGTGAGATAATAAGTGATTGAGAATATAAGAACGTGATTGAATAATCTGTTAATATAACGTTTCAAAATATTATTAAAAAAGATTAACTATCTAATAAATCCATTGCATTTGACCTAAATACAATTTGTTCTTTCTTTGAGAATTTTTTTGAAATAGTTGTGATGTTGTCCTTTCAATGATTATAATAAGTAATAGATAGAGACAAATTTGTAAAAGTTGTTATTCTATGGTAACACTGAGATAGGGGGTTAAGCAGCATCCTACTTAGTTTATGTATTATTTTTCTATATTCTTAAAATTATCTTTGATGCTAAAAAGAATCTCTACATGATATATTTTAAACTATGTATACATTTATCTATTTAAAGTGTGCTTTTTTCAATAGTTATAATAAAAATTAAAGGTCATTAACATAAAATGAGTCTTTTATTCCTACACCATCGTTTGAAAGTTTCATATTAAAAAAGAAAAGCAAGAGAATAATAATACTTGTCTTTTAGTTTTTAAATTGCATAATGTATTTATTTTGACGGGAGCACATTAAAAAATGTCCAATGATGTTACCAGGAAAAGACTTTATGGCATATGAAATATTTTGGCCAAAGTTTCCTCCTATTTCTCTCTTATCCTCTTTCTACGACAGCAATGCATACTGTCATGTGTTTTAATAGATATCTCCCACAGCAAAGTTAGCGGGTTGCCACTTAGTACATAAGAGATGATCTCAAGAATTTATCCTTGCTCGAAAGCATAATCAAACTACTTATTCAAGTTTAGACATCTGAAAAAGTCCAATAAGGAAAAGAAATATTCCAAATATGCGACTACAAGCACGTGCAAGTGGTAAATGTGCAAGAATTTTGGTTTCAAAACTTATTTCAGATCCTTGATGGTCAGACTTTCGGCTGCACTTGCTCTATACAATTAAAAGTTTTGAGTTTTGACCTTTTGCAGAGGATTCAATGTCCGAAAAAAGTGCTTTCCCTCGTTCTTTTTGTCGACCCAATATCTTTTTTTTTTTTTGGAAAGTACTGAGAAGCAAACTGCTTCTTGTTGTGTTGTAACTTGTTAGCGCAAGTGCTTACGTCTTACAGCCTTAGAAAAACAATTTAAGTGCGGGTTTCCTCTTCTTCCCACAAGAGATTGTGCAAACAGAGTTCATTACCATTTATTTATAACCTTCATAATCCAGTAGTGACGTACTTGCATCCTTGCTCCGCGGTGCAACAAGTGCTGTCAGATACTTTACTCAATGGCGCAACAAGTTGAAATGCAATTTTATTATGTGTCACCGACTTTGTAATAATGTCATGTTCTGGTATTGAATAAGAACAGTAAATGAATGGAAGAACCAGCATCCACATTCCATAAAAGAAACCAATCATAAGCCTGATTTCTTATAAGATATTTTCAAGCAAAAAAAAAAAAAAAAAAAGTATCAATTTGACTAAACAAACACAAAGAACTAGTCAATTTCCTTCATTTTCTTCATCCAATTGTTGCTGCAGAATACCATGTGCATTGTGCAAGAAGATCTCCAAGTGTATAGCCATTTAGACTTTTAAATCGGAGAACTTTCCTGTCATAGAGAAAAGATTAAAGTCTAGCCATTGAGACCACTGGAGAAGACCTCCAAGCGCGAAGGTTCCAAACTGAGAGAATTTCTAAAAGACTTGAAAACTGGAGAACTTTCATGTCATAGAGAAAAGATTAAAGCATAGCCATTTAGACCACTGGAGAAGACAAACTGACGATGTCAATTTTCACCAAAATTCACCTTTCGGGGTTCCAAAATCTTACGAAGGTCAATAAATTCTTTTGAGTAATGGGACCAAAATGCATATGCCTAATGTGAAGAGTAAGATCAGAAGGCTCATACAATGTTATGTAGCGATTTCCTTACACCATATCAAGTATTAATTATAAGGTTAATCATGCATACAATGTGTGTTACTTGTATCCAATATGTTTTCACAATGAGAAGTAGACTTCAGGTTGCAAGGATTATAATACTCGTCTATTTTAGCATTGCACCTGCTTGCTAGAGCACGTCAGATTTGTCATAGTACAACCCTGACAACAGATCCAAGCAACGGAGATACCAGGCAAAGCCCTAGCAAAAGCTCCTGAAGCTTTCTCTGACTGATAGGGTGGCCTCGGTATATGTCTTCAACATTCACATTGAGAACCGGGATTCAAGCATGACGTGAATTTTAGATATGGGATACAATAAGGTCTAGCAAAATTTGGAAGCAGATCTTGGTAAGAATAAGAACTGTAACATGCAAGACAACTGCTGAAAATAAGATCTTTCGAATGAATGGGGTGGACAAATATGTGCATGAACTACAACCACGAAATGCAATGCCAAAGCTATAATCATGATTATACAGACACATAATAGCTGAAGAAGGCAACAATAGCTCATTTGTAAAATTACGAGAGCCAAAAGCGTGCAAGCCTTCCCCTCCTCCCCCCACCCCCCCCCCCCCCCCCCCCCCCCAAAAAAAAAAAAAAAAAAAGAAAGTTAAGGGTGAAAGATAAACAAAATTCACACATTATTGGCTTGAACTGACTAGATAGTAGCTCATATGACATAGGTCTATAAATGAATCAAGCCAAATCTAATAAAATTTCATGTTTGTTGTATTTTATTTGATGTTGCTCAATAATAACTCATGTGACATTTATTCGTAACATAACTAAACCAAACTTAGAATAAAATTTATAGATAAATGACATTACAAATTACAAATTAGTTTAAATTTGACTCGATAATTATGAATTAAATATAAAAATATCAAGGTATTCATTTTTTTTTTGAAAAAAACGAGGTATTCATATTCGATTCGATTTTAATTAGATAAAAATATGATCCAACAACATGGCGTTACACCTAAAGATCAAAGAACAATTTTTTTTTTTTATAAGAAGATCAAAGAACAATTGAATAAGGAAAGAAACAAGAAAAAGCCCATTTCATAATTTCGTTAGCTTTGTATCACAACTTTGTAAGGAAAAAAAAAAGAAAAAGAAAGAAACCATACCAAACCAATACAACTTCCAAATCCACCTGTCGTCAGTCAGATCATCCCACCGATTCCCACGCGTGTCTTCGTTTAAATTCTTCTCATTTTTTTGAACTCTCAGTTCCACCAATAAATTCATTGGTTCTTCGCTTCGCGCCGGCATTCCACTGTCTCCCTTTTCCTCTTTCTAGTTGGATTTACCGGCCAAGAGGTCGGAGAAGACATTCTTGGTACTATTACTTACTTCGGTGGTGAGGGCCGAGTCGTCAACTCGCGGATCGGTATCCTTCTTTTCTTGACTCGTAACCGGTGGTGAAACTAAGTAGGGGAAGAAAAAGGATAAAGAAAATGGAGAACTTGATATCGTTGGTGAATAGGTTACAGAAAGCTTGCACGGCATTAGGTGACCATGGAGAAGACAGCGCTTTGCCCACTCTTTGGGACGCCTTGCCTTCCATTGCCGTCGTCGGCGGCCAGGTCTTCTATTTTTCTTTTATATTTTATTCTATTTTAATTTATTTCGTATTCGAATATAAAGTTTTAGTTGCTTGAAATGTGACTAAAAACCTGATCTTTTTTTTCGGATTTCTTTGATTGTTAGACCTGTGTTTTGGTAAATCTTGGATTTCAGATCTACGAGAATTAATCTTTTAATAGTAGATTTTTTTTTCTTCATCATAATCGCTTGTTTTTTGTTTAGGCTCTTAAATTCGTATTTAACTAGCTTATTTTGAATTATTTTTTATGGCTTGGTGATTGTTGGGTTTCACTATATTATTGTATTGGTATATTTTGGACTTCACTTTATTTTATGTTGTTACCTTCGTTATGAGATTGCTCCCAAATTGGTAGTACATACAGGTGATTAGGCTGACCCCTAAGTTAATGCCGAACATTTTGAAGGTTGAAATCAATTAATATCTTTATCCTTTCTATCTCAATCATTTGGGTAGGCTTCATGATGTTAGTTGTGTTTCATTTTCCTATATGGGCTAGTAAGTCTCATTGATGTATAATGATAACCTGTATTTATATTTCATTAGTAGTATTGACCACCTCTAATGGCGTATTCATTAGGGTACACGAAGTTCACATTTTTTCTTGAATTTGTTTGTTTGTCTCTAGCATTTTTGTCTCACATCTGAACATTTTAATGGTTTGCAGAGTTCCGGGAAGTCTTCGGTGCTTGAGAGCATTGTTGGAAAGGATTTCTTACCACGTGGATCTGGTAATTTTTTTGTTCATGCTTCCACTGTTATACACTGTTATGCATTATGTATCTTCACATTTGTCATGATATAGGAGATGGAAACCTTTGAATGATCTTTATTTGACATCTGCAGGTATTGTTACCCGGCGACCCCTTGTGCTACAGCTTCACCGCATTGATGAAGGAAGAGAATATGCAGAGTTTGGGCACCTCCCGAGAAAGAGATTTACTGATTTTGGTAGCCTTTCTTGAAACTTTGAGCCTAAGTGGACAGGAAATGGTTTTTTTTTTTTGTTTTAATTATAATAAAGTCTCCATTTGGCTTTTGGCTCTGCTTCATGTAGTTAGGACAACCTTTGCACAACTGTGGATAGCTCATCCTTTTAGTTACACCTTGTTCAGGGATTTCACCTGATAGATGTGCCATGCATTATTGCCGTCTATTTGTGCATGATATAAAGTCTTATATTTCACCTGATAGATGTGCCATGCATTATTGCCATCTATTTGTGCATGTTATATTGTCTTATAAAATTAAAGAAATATCCTAAATACTACATGTACAAAAAAATGAAGTATGAGTCAGAATATAGATGATAAGTTATCAAATTACAGACCTACTCTCTTAAGTTCCTTTTACATTATTTTAAATAATGTTTATCACGGAAAAATTGCATTTAGAAAATAAAAATGTGGCACAATTTGTTTCATCATTAATCTCCTCAGATTCATTTATGGTAGGATGTTTTGCTAGCATATGAGACTTCTGAGTAGAACTTTCATGCATTTTCATTCTTATTCAATCTCAGATGCTAATATTCTCCTGTTCTTTTTGCAGCTGCTGTAAGACAGGAGATTGCTGATGAAACTGATAGAGAGACTGGTCGAACCAAACAGATTTCTAGTGTTCCAATCTATCTCAGTATTTATTCTCCTAATGGTAAGAGAGTAATTCTCTAGTGGCACGATTTAATTGGCATATGGACATTTGATATTTGCGTAAATTGGATGAGAAGCTTCGTAGGATGTCAGTTAGACTTGCAATTGATTTTATGATGAATTTTTTAGGCTAATGTTTATTGTGCAAGTTGCATGCGGATGTTGATGATTGAGATGGATGCCTGTGAAGTGGATATAAGATGGATGCAAAATCAGTGGCTCCGTTTGGATATTATTTTTTTGGAGAATTATTCAAAATAATTATTTGAAAGATTTTTGTTGACTTTTTTAAAAGGTGGGAAGGTATTTGCATTTTGAAAATTTTTTGTAAAACTTGTTTGGATAGTGAATAATTATTTTGAAAAAGTGTTTGAATTGTTCAAAAACTTTCTAACAACTTGTTCCACTTTTTTACACAGTTATTCACAAAATGTAGCATTTTTTGCTTCAAATTCTATTCACAAAAAGGTGAAAAATCATCATGACCATTTTTTGCTCCATATAAGGTTGCAATGGAGTAACGAGCATTGATACCGACGCTTGTTACAACACAAGCATCCTATAGGGTAGCAATGAAGGCAGAATATTGGATGTTTGTTACAACATGAGTGTCCTACATGAGCGTCCGGTCGTTCAAAAAGTAGAAAGAGTTTGAATTTTGAAAAAACAAGATGAAAACACATGACAGGAAAATTTGAACAAAAAATGTGACCAATAGAAGGTGGAAATTTTTTTGACTTTAGGCCAAAAATTTTTCCACCAATCCAAACACAAAGTCAAAAAATTTTCCCAAAAAAATTTAGAAAAATGATATCCAAACAGAGCCAATGTTATAATGAACAAGGAGTTACATGCCGAATCATTTTGTTACATAATAAGTACATCAATTCAAATATTGGTCTTGGTGGTTTTTGTTTTGGTAAATTTCATTTTCCGTTGAGGTGTATGTACAATGGATATTCTTGGATCCATGCCTAGCTATAGAGTTTGCAGTTCATATTTGTGCTTTGATCAGTTAGTTTCGAGTCTTTAATACTAGCCCTTTTAATGAAGTTTGTCTTTGGAACGTTTTCTGTCAAAGTTTGATTTCCAATAACCAATATTTTTTTTATATATTGCTAGGAAACTGAAACAAAAATCACCACGTGCTTGTTTGATATTCGTGTTCCTACATGCTTGTTTGACATTCCATTTCCCATGTACTTGTTTGACATTCTCAGTTCTGTTTTCTCTTGTGCTTCTCCCAGCCTCCTTCCCCCTTCTTGCATTATGCTCATTCAGTTTCTTGTATATCATATCAGTTTTCCTTTTGCTTTCGTCATTTCATCTCATTGTTTAAATTTCTGATTGTGGCAGTTGTGAACTTGACATTGATTGATCTTCCTGGACTTACAAAAGTGGCTGTTGGTGAGTTAGTATCTCCTGTTATTTGATTGATTTGAACTCTCTCTGTTGTTATCCTTATCTATTTTTCCTCCAAAGAAACCCAAAGTGGGATTGCTTGATTATTACATTTGCTGGATTATCTGTAGAGGGTCAGCCTGACAGCATTGTTGTGGAGATTGAAAACATGGTGCGGGCTTATATTGAGAAGGTAAACTACTATTTTTGAAACTTGTTTTGGCCCATTTTTGGGAGCTTCTTTAAAGCTTTGGAGCAAACACTGGAATTTCTTGCGATAGTAGCATAAATAAAGCAATTTTTAGGGCTCAGAGTAATTTCAGATACAGTGTCTATTAGTTTTATTTGTGACACAATAAAGCTCTTTCTATTATTTGTGTTTTAAGAAAATTCTCATACTGCAGCCCAATTGTATAATTCTGGCAATTTCTCCAGCCAACCAGGATCTTGCAACATCAGATGCAATCAAAATTTCTCGTGAAGTAGATCCAAAAGGTATGATTACAAGAATATTTACAGGCTCTCTTTCTTTCACATGCACACAAAATCCTGATAGTTAATAGTTTCGATTTTAGTTGTTTTCGTAATACTGGGAAGTAAAAACAAGACTGAAGGAATATAATGTCTTGTCTCTTGAAGAAATTACTGTGGGATAAATGGCAATAAAAAATCTAAGATATACGCTATTAGTCATAAAAGGTTGAGGTTGACTTCATTAAAACTCATCCATGATTGGCTCATACCTAATTAGTCAGGTATAACTTTAATATTCTATTTTGTTATGATATGAGTAACAAGCCAAACTTGAACAACTATATTACAATTTGACTCGTTTACATGCCTTGGGGTGCGGAGATCCTCTAATATTATCTCCAACTCATTAAAGGAGAGTAGTTCCTTTAATTCTACCTCATCATTATACATTGATGATTGTCACTGTTATTATTTTTTGTACTTGTAAGTCTCTCCCCCTCTTTCTCTCTCACACATAAGCAAAAAAATTGGAGGATGTTTTGACTTGTTATTTGCTTTATTTTTATTTTTTTTTCAGGGGAGAGGACATTTGGAGTTTTAACAAAAATTGATCTTATGGACAAGGGTACCAATGCTGTTGATGTAAGTTGGTATCTCCAAATTGCTAGTCTGACAAGAGTTCATGATTGCATTTTAAACTTCTTATATGGATGATGATGCAGACATGTGCCCATTAATATCCTTATATTGGTATATGCATGTTGAGGCGATCATTAAGAGTGGAGGATATGACAAGCCTACCTCCTCTAGGTTAGCATAGAAATTGGAGATATAGTGGAAGGATCTTCCTGCTTTTATAATTGGTCTGGCATCATTTGATAGCAGAGTGAATTTCTAGGACAAATGTAAACACTATGATCCTGACTTCTTCCTCTTCTTCTTCTTCCTTTTTTTTTTTTTTTTTTTTTGAGAGCCAATTGTTTCATTTTTCTTTAAACATGTTACAGACACATACTCAGACAGTCTCTCTGTCTCTGTCTGTTTGTGTCCCTCTCTCAGAAGAGGAGTGCGGGGGCTTCAACTAGGAGGTCTTTATCCTGCCTACAAGGAAAAAAGAGAATAAAGTATTACATTATGGAATCATGAATTATAAAGTTGATTCAATATCTTAGGCTTGTGATTGTTATCCATTTCTTTTAATTCCCTCAGAGACGGTTGACTAGTTATATCTGTTTTCTGTTAGTACTTCTGTCCTTATGGGTTAGGAGGATTATGTTGCATATATACTTAGATACTTTACTTTCTCATGTAATTATTTCCACGATCCTTTAGCTTTTGAATACAACTTTCTCATTATATTTTCTTTTTTCTTTTCTCCATTTACTGAAAGCTTAGTCATTCCACTGAGATGATGAAATGTTTTTGATGAAAATTTTGTTTTTGGATTACAGATATTGGAAGGAAAAGCTTATAAGCTCCAATTTCCATGGATCGGTGTTGTAAATCGTTCTCAGGCTGATATTAACAAAAATGTTGACATGATTGCTGCTAGGCGTAGAGAGCGAGAGTATTTTTCTAGTACCCCAGAGTACAAGCATCTTGCTCATAGGATGGGTTCCGAGCATCTTGGGAAGGTCCTTTCAAAAGTAAGCACCTTTTCACATAAACACATTTATGTGGTTTTAAGGTGGCATTTGCAAGGGGAGGCTTTACTTGTTTGGCTGTTTGATGCTGTCTTGGAGAAACCAGAAAAAGTCGGATCATGCACATTGAAATTTTGTTATCTGTTTGATTAAAACAATTTTTTTTAACCTGCGGATTCCATAGTAGGGAGTCCCTTTTTTCTAATTGGCACGTTTTAACATTCTCTTTTGGTATCCTATCATTTTCAGCGAACCTGTTAAATAGCATTTTTACAGAACTTATTCTAGTGCTACCTATTATATATGTCTCTGCTAATTTGTTTAGTGACAATTATGTTGCTAAATTGATGGATTGTTTCTTGTTTTAGCATTTGGAGGCTGTTATCAAGTCTCGAATTCCAGGTCTTCAGTCACTTATTAACAAAACTATCATCGAACTAGAAACAGAGTTGAGCCGTCTAGGGAAGCCTGTTGCCACTGATGCTGGAGTAAGCATGTTCTCCCTTTTTGAGTTCTACTTTTCATTTGCCTTAATAATTACTCTACATAACATCTGTCATCTTTCAATTTGGAATTTGTTGGTCTTTCACATTATTGATTGTGATGTTTTTGATTCATCTGCCCAGTGCAAACCGACTTTGATAGCTGCTGTTCTAACTGTTGTGTTTTCAGTTTAAGATCTTAAAAATTTTCTCCTTCCTCCTAATTTTTGTGCTTGGGCATGAAGCATTCATAACATTTTAGTTCATGCTTGCTAATCCAGGGAAAGTTGTATATGATAATGGAAATTTGCCGTGTTTTTGATGGAATATTCAAGGAGCATCTTGATGGAGTGTATGTATTTTAAAGGTCCAGTTTGCATTCTAATATTTTGTCTGTTTTAGGATGGTAATCCATTCTATTTGTTTATCATTTGGCCTACAGCCGACCTGGTGGTGATAAAGTGTACAATGTCTTTGACAATCAACTACCTGCTGCATTGAAGAGGTTGCAATTTGACAGGCATCTTTCAATGGACAATGTGAGGAAGCTAATTACTGAAGCTGATGGTTATCAACCTCATCTGATAGCCCCTGAACAAGGGTATCGTCGTCTCATTGAATCTTCCTTGGGTACCATTAAAGGTCCTGCTGAGGCTGCTGTTGATGCGGTATGCTTTTTCCAATATAGTGACGTCTATTTTTTTCCATCATCTCTTATTCATTGTTTGTTCTTTTAATGTCTGTGGTGGGGTTGAAATATCACCTTTTATATATATATACTTACCTATGAATTAAGATTGTGTAATGACTCGTCTATATATGATTTCAGGTCCATGCTATACTGAAGGACCTGGTTCACAAGTCAATTAGTGAGACTTCGGCAAGTCCTCTCTCTTTTCTTTCACTATATTCTGAGTTTGATTTCGATATAATTGACTGAGGTAAAGCATTCAACGATGTTCAGTGTTCATTGGCATTTATTATTATTACTTTTTGTAGTGTCAGTCATATGAAATTAGTTACCACTTTTCAATGATGTTCAGTGTTCATTGGCATTTGTTATTACTAATTTTTTGTAGTTTTAGTCACATGGAGTTAGTTAGCACTTGGCGAAAAAATAAATTTTTTTTTTTTAAATCTTGGTTATATGAAATCAGTTAGCACTTGGCACTTATTTTTTCGTAGTCTTAGTCGTATGTTAGCACTGCACATTGCTTTGAACCCAGATAAAAAACCCTTTTGCTACACTATAATCTGCCAACCATTATCACTCCCCACCAAAACAAAGATGATGAAGAATAAGAAAAGTAAAAAAGATTCCCTGATAGTTGAGTTAAAAGGTTATAATATTGATGGCAGGGAGAGTGTTTTATATACAAATGCTTGAGTTACAGTATATCTGAAGGGTTTTCCACTGAAAAAGCCTGCTTGCTATATATTACAGGAGCTGAAACAGTATCCCTCGCTTAGGGTTGAGGTTGGAAATGCAGCTGTTGAATCATTGGATCGGATGAGGGATGAGAGCAAGAAAGCAACTCTACAGCTTGTTGAAATGGAATGTAGTTATCTAACTGTGGAATTCTTCCGGAAGCTTCCCCAAGATATTGAGAAGGGTGGAAATCCAACGCATTCAATTTTTGACAGATACAATGATTCATATCTTAGACGAATAGGTAAGTATTAAATGCATGTTACGATGATTTTAATTTCTGCAGATGCGTTGCAAACAATTGACTTGTCTTAGATCTCATTTGATGTGCTTGTGGTTCTTTGATCTCTCCAACAGGATCAAATGTCTTGTCTTATGTCAATATGGTTTGTGCAACTTTAAGAAATTCCATTCCAAAATCAGTTGTTTATTGTCAAGTCCGTGAGGCCAAACGCAGCTTACTCGATCAGTTTCTTTACTGAGTTGGGCCAAAAGGAGGTAAGAACTCTTCGTTCCTTGATCTCCCTTACTTGCCACAATTGAATAGGATATTGAGAAGGCGGGAGAGAATTTTGTTAATATTTATAAACATCTTTTCAAATGGCTTTCCAGGGGAAACAGTTGGGCACATTGCTGGATGAGGATCCAGCAGTAATGCAGCGAAGGGTCTCTCTCGCAAAGAGACTGGAGTTGTACAGAGCTGCTCAGGCAGAGATTGATACAGTTGCCTGGTCGAGATAGATTTGTGGTGATGAATGATTTCTTTCGTATTTTAGTAGAGGTGATCGGAAAGGGGAAACTTTCGTATTTTAGGATAGGAAGTTGCAATTCTTTGATTGACATTCCTTTCATTCCTAGGCTGAAGTTGAGGGAAGTGCTACTGGCGTGTTTGCCTAATCTTATGCATGCTACAAGTCGAAAGGGGAAACTTTATTCGTATCCTGGTGTAGATGTAATGCCATATTCGACCAGAAATTTTGTCAGTTTGTACCAACCCGACGAAGAAGAAGAAAAGGGCACTTCTCCCATGTCACTGACATCTTTGTTGTGGAGATTTAAAAAAAAAAAAAGGAACAAAAATGCGTGCTAACTGCTCGGTATGCTCTTATTATCTTTATCTGATGCCTAACCAAAAAAGCTAAGTAGGATAGACACATATTATAGCCTTCGCAAAGGGATAAATTTGCCCAGGATGATTCCTTCACCCCTTGCATGAGCATGAGCGGGTGAACCCTCTATTAGTGTTAGAAGTAAATGTGCTACTCTAGAGCTATTTTCTTTGGGTCGTTGACTCATTTCCGGGGAGTTTATGAGATGGGTCATACGTTAGTGGGGGCCCAAGATTTGGAGTGCATATCAGGAGACATGCTCAACAAGGCTTACCAATGAGGCGCAACCTGTTTGAAGATTTTTTTTTTTTTTTCATTTTACCCGTTTAACCATTTTAACAACAATGTTTAGGGTAATTAAATGCTAAAACTAATTTTTTTTTTTTATTGAAATCCAACTCAACCTTATAAATATTTAAGTATAAGGCTATGTATGAACTCATAAGTTTTTTTCACTCAATTGTTGAGATCGTATGTAAGCCTCTTTAAGTTTCCTCTTATGGTTACCCTTTGCTTAAATTCCTCGTTGGATATGCTTAATTTCTTACTCAAGAGCCAACTTAAACACTGTTAATGTAACCTTTGTCTTGTCTTCTTCCTAGGACTTGTTATGAATCTTTCCTGCCAAAGTCTTCCATCGAGAACTCATGTGAACAAATAGGCTCAGAAGGATCAGTCCTAAATGCGTCACCTTTCTCTCGGTTGTATACTATCACCTCGAAAGCTAATTGCACTGACCAAACGAGTGTTACCCTTTATCAAAAGGATATGATCAGACGGTTATTGCACTATGATGTTATCTTCTTAAATACCAGTAGAATAAATATTATTGGCAAAACAAAGCTGGTGGCTGGTGGAAGTAGAATAAATATTGTTGGCAAAACAAAGCTGGTGGCTGGTGGCTGGTGGAAGTGAAGGACAGTTATATTGCCCTTCCAATTGCTGCCAACCGCACAAAATGAGGTATGATTTGGATGCACTTGGCATGATGATGACTTAAAAATCCTTAATTGCACCATCCCAGCAACTAACGAGACAAACCCATCTTCAACTCTGATGACGATCATGGTGATGTACGTGCATCATCATTCACAGTATAAACGCTCCCATCAACTAGACTTCGTCCATCTGTCACAAACAAATATATGTGTCGAGACTAAATGAGACAGCCAGAGCATGTTCAGCCTCGAGCTTTATGGATCGTCATCACTTGCATGAAATCTTGTACCTTTTTTCTTTTCTATTTTTGCGTTGTGATGATGTATTGCTTACCCTCTGATGTGCATTTTTCTTGAAGTAACATCGGGATAATTTAACTTAGCCTGTTTTTTGTATCAGTAAAAAGTTTTCAATTGCCAATTTTACGCGTAATAATAAGAAGCAAATCATCTTTCACTTTATCAAACAAGCCTTATCTAATAGAAGATCTTCTTTTGTCTCAATAATGAAGTGTGTGTAGGTCTATTCGTTAAAAAAATAATAAATATTAAACTATGCACAGCCAATGTCTATAAAAGAACGAATACCGCCAGCCTTATTCCTTTCTATATAGTTCTAGACTTCTAGGATAGATTTTGCCCTCTCTCCAAAAAGAAAGATCAGTACTAAGTTCAATAGTTCTTTCCAGAGTATATCATTTACTTTTTCTTTTTCTTTTTCTTTTTTCCGTTTTCTAGTTTCAAGCGTTAGAAAATTTTTCAAGGCTAATGGAATCTTCAAGTGGCATAAGATGGAGAAGGTTAGGAAGCCTTAGACCTATTCAAACCAAGAGAAAAAGTGAAGAATCACAAGTGGATAGTAAGGAGAAGATCATGGCAGAAGAAGAAGAACCATTAAGCCCCTCAGCTCGTCTATTTCACGAGCCCAACTTTAATGTCCATGTCATGGCTATCATGGGAGGCAAGTCCCGTATATGTGCACAAGTTATTAAAGAAAATCTCATGCACACTTTGCTTAAGCATCCTCGTTTCTCAAGTTTGCAGGTATGTATGGTACCACATCAGAATAAGGAGACTTGTTAGGATTTCAACATAAATTGGGCTTACTCTTAGCCTCATAAATAATTATGTGAATATGTTATACTAGGATATGAATAGATTTTGAGTACGAAAATTAAAGTTCAATTCAAGTCTATATTTTTTGGTATTTCCTAAGATCCCAGAAATCGATGTTTCACTCGTGATTCTTTCATACCATGCATAATATGTCAAACTCGTGAATGCACAAATTATTCCAAATGAACTGTGCTCCAAGGTGCATGCATGGCACGTGGAAATGAAATGAGATTGAAACTTGAAACACCATTGTTCTGAAATGCATTTTTAATTGTAAATGCACATTTTTGCTGATACATTAAAATTTGCATCTAGAAATTAATATAGAGCTTGTTATATACAAAATGTATAGCAAATCTTGACCTGAAATGCATCTTTCTCTAATTTTTTTTTTCATTTTTATGTATTTCTGTAACTTACATAAGCAAGAAACATATATTATCAAACTGATGGAAGCAACACACATATGTCAGATTGATTGAATTTTCCAGCTTTTCCATTCTACATCACTATGTTAGTATTTCTAACTTCTTAAGGATTTTCATGTTGATGTAATATATAATATGACCATATTGATCTAACTTACAGGTAGTGGATGAGAAAACTGGTGATATGAAATGGGTTCGAACTAAAGTGGACATCGATAAGCATGTTATTGTACCAGACTTGGATCAGAACATGGAATCACCTGACAAGTTTGTGGAGGACTATGTGTACAACCTTAGCAAATCTAGTCTTGATAAGTCCAAACCTCTTTGGGAACTTCATCTTCTCAATGTGAAGACATCAGATGCTGAGGGTGTTGGAATCTTCCGCATCCATCATTCTCTAGGAGATGGAACATCTCTCATGTCTCTTCTGCTCGCTTGCACCCGTCAAGTTGCTGATCCGGACAAACTACCAACAACTCCAGGCCAGAATGAAAAGGTGGGCAATAAAACGTCTATAAGTCGCCCGAGGCCGTGGGAGTTTTGGAAGTACTTCGTTGCAATATGGTTGTTCATCCAATTAATTTGGAATACAGTAAGAGATATTGTGATGTTTGGAGCTACGACATTGTTCTTGAAAGATACTGAAACTCCGATTAAGGCTCACCCTGGTTCAGAGTTTAGTCCTAGGCGAGTTGTCTATCGGATAGTAAGTCTGGATGACATGAAGTTGGTGAAAAATGCAATGAACATGGCAAGTAAATTAATTTGATTACTACATGTGTGTGTGTGTGTAATTTTCCTGTGTTTTTCGTGAGAAATTTTCATCTTCAGATATGTCAAACTTCTATTATTCTAACTTTTATCACTTAATTCAACAGACGATAAACGATGTCGCACTGGGAATTACGCAAGCTGGTTTGTCTAGGTATCTCAATAGGAGATATGGTGAGTCTTTTGCACATGCTTCTTTTCATTTTATTTGTCAAATTTTGTATTTGTACTCGTATTAAAATATTTGTCATGATTAGAAAAATAAAAAACATAAACATTTACTTTCTTATCCCTCTTGTATAAATTCCAAAGGAAAGAAGAAATTAAATGGTACATATGGAAATGTTAGCTGATGTATCATTTCACGCAAAGTTTTTTAGTGTTCTATCAATCAGTACCATGGTCCAAAAACTCGGTCCGAGTCATTGCCTACCGGATCGGATGTTTCCGTTCCGAAACCGCTCTGATACTATTCGAAGATGGAAAACTCGCTGAGAACTCACCAGAAATCGGTTGACTCGGACCGAGTTATTCCCAAGTCGAAGAAAATCGACCGAATCGATGCCGAGTCGTCCGAGTCACGACCGAGTCGTTCTAAATTGCAGCTCTGGCCATATACAGATCTTCAAAGCCCAGGTTGTTAACTTTCCTCAAGGCTTCCGGCCGCCTACTTCAATTGACCTGACTAATCTAAGGTGATGAAGTAGTTTGAAGTTTAAGGATGGCTAGAAGAACTTGGGGAAGAATTAACAAGCTATCTTTTGCTAAAAAAACTCCTCTTTAGATTAATCAAGGCAGCCTTTGTTCTCTCTCTGTCAAAGGCTTCCAGCACTGCATGCCTCTGGTGTGCAAAAGCTCGAGACCTTTGGGTGCGCATACAAGGTTTGTTGTCTTCTTTTCAGATAGATCGATCTTTAAGGGAGAGACAGAGAGAGGAGAGGGAGGCGATGGGTGATGGATGGTGTGTCGGTGGTGGGTGGAAAGGAGAGGTAGAGACGGGGAGCAGGGAGGGGCGGGAATTAGAGTGAAAGAAGGAGAGGGGGTGGGGCTTAGAGAAAAAGAAGACAAAAAGGAAATTTATGGGTTTTAATTAAGAAAAGAAATAGGAAATTAATTTAGATTAGGAAATAAAATTAAAAAATTAATATTTTTTTTAACAACCAACACACAAAAGATTTTTAATCATACTGCGTCACAAAATGTCTCCTAACATTTTTTTTTCAATTCCTTTGAGAAACAATATCAATTCGTGAACTTTTTATTTTCAATTTTTCTAAGAAACAATTATAAATCATGGGTATGTCTTAAAAAATTGTCTTTTAACTGCTCTTTTATTTACTTTTACAATTGTTACTTTTAAAATTGATGTTATGTGCTATTTTGATTTTATTTGTGATAGCATTGCATTGAATGCTTAAAGATATATACTGTTTTTTATATCAGTAAAAATAGTACATTCAAAAAAAATTTCTTTACTAATTTTTTGATTATTTTTGTTTAGTATGTTTTATATTTTGAACTGATTATTATAATTTTTAAAATAAAAATTATTTGAAAATATACGTCTCGCCAAGACCGGGACCGATACACGGAGTCCGATGTGAAACGATACACGCCATGACCGTGACCAAGATCGCGACTTTAAACCATGACCAGTACACATGATTGTTAACCTTAAATTTAAGAAGGAAACATCAGTAATTCGACAAAATTGGGAAGCTTTTGAACATTATATTGGAATGGTAGTATTCTAAAGTTCATCTTGATATTTTATCCATTCACAATTAGTTTTTGTGCATGGGGATTATTGTGTGGAAGCTTGTACTTTGGCTCACTTGAAATAAGTTTCCAGCTAAAGGTAAAGATGATGGAGAAAGGCAGAAAAACAATCTGCCAAAGAAAATTCGACTGAGGTCAACCCTCCTGATCAACCTAAGGCCATCTGCAGGAATTCAGGTTGTTAAAATCTCCTCTCTTGTTGAATAGAAATGACAGTTCCGAGACAATGATTTATAATGTCATTTTAGAGTTAATAGATAGATAGGTTGCTAAGCATATATGTGACAAAAAGATCAATCTATTTTTTTTTTTTAAAAAAAAGAAAGATCAAGCTATCCAATTATTGCTGCAGGCTTTAGCTGACATGATGGAGAAAGATGCCGAGGCCAAGTGGGGGAACTGGATTGGTTTCGTGCTCCTTCCCTTTAAGATTGCACTACGAGACGATCCTTTGGATTATGTTAGAGATGCAAAGACCACCATTGATAGGAAGAAGAACTCCCTTGAGGCTGTATACACACACTACATTGCTGATTTAGTGCTCAAGTTTTTCGGAATTAAGGTTAATTACAAAAGCTGCTAGTATAACTTTTTTATATTCATGCAGGAGTAACTAATATTGCATGCTTTTAATAGTGCTAATGAACTTCAATACTCTTAATAAACAGACATCTAGTGATCTATCCCACAGAATAATTACGCAGACGACAATGTGCTTCTCCAACTTAATTGGACCCCAAGAAGAAATCGGCTTCTATGGCCATCCAATCGCTTATCTTGCTTCAGGTTCATATGGCCAACCGCATGTAAGTACTTCATAAAGAATATAATAGGCAAGTAGCTTTGCTTGCTCTAATATGGCATATCATAATCACGATTTTTCTGATGCTTGCTTCTTTTTGGTTGATAACGGTTTCTATTTTAGGCACTGATGCTTAATTTCCAAAGCTACGTGAACAAGATGACCATGGTTCTGTCAGTTGATGAAAGCGTTATTCCTGACCCTTACCAGCTACTTGATGACATTGAAGAATCACTCAAGCTCATAAAGGATGCTGCCCTAGCTAGCAGCTTCTAATTGTTAAAGAATGATGAAAATTATCACCTTTCTAGCTGAATAAGAGGTCACTGTTGCTGCATCTGCAAGACTATCAAATTATGTGCATGGTTGCCATAATAAATGTGGGTTTTGTATTAATTGTTTCCATGTATTAATTTTTTTCAAAAAACGAGAAACTAAATCAAAATATTGATTAAATACAAAAAAATTATGGTGACGAAACGTTACTTAAAAAAAAAAAAGTAAATTTGATTGAAAATTATTAAAGTTCTGCTGACGTCACAATTGTAATATTGAAACTATTAAGTTACAAGGTTGTCCAATACAAATTGTAATGGTAAATTATGTGTTTGACCAATTACCAACATTCATTTGAAGAATTCATAATTGTACTATCAAATCATGCCAAAAGCCTAATTGATCATCGAAGCATAGTTTCAACCACCCTTGTTTGATATCTAATATACATAAAATGAATGATGTTCTTCTCTTGGGTCACACTCTGTCATATAGTACACTTTCTTTTCTTGCAGTTCTCAGTCACTGTCAAGGAGAACCGGTTTCTTCCCAACAACGTTCCCGGTTTTCCCGCACTCATTTATAATGTTTCAAAAATGTCAAAACATGGGTAAATGGGGCTGAGTGTTCCAGCTGCATATTCTTGCAGGCCCAAAGATCCTCTTACAAGTCCAATTATTCAAGGTACGAAAAGTAAAGGAACATTGGACTGTTGGCTAAACTGACCCACCCAAGTTGGTAGAAAAGATCTGATTGGACCTTGTTGGGCTTGACGACAACCCCATTCATTTTCTAAACTATGAAAACTTCCTGGACCGGCACAAGAGAATTCCAGGGGGCCATTTTTTTTTGTTTTTGATAGAAAGCCTATAGTTTAATAGTGGAATTTCAGGACTTAGGTAAACCAAGCCCGCGTTGCACTAACACAATGAAATGCACCATTGAATTTGAAACTTTTTGTATTTTCATCATCTATATCATGTTCTCATATTGCTTGTTATACACTAAAATGCGACGTAAAATTGTCTTTTCCTATTACATTTTTTTGAGAAATATTAATTTAGATGACTAAAGAGGCAATTTTGTAGAAAATATTCTATTACATTTTATTTTAGTTATTGATGTGAAAAAAGTTTTCATTCTGGTGTGTCATGCGAAAATTTTCATAAAATTTTATCCTAAAAAAGTATGTTTTGGAACACCACCAGTTTCCACCAAATAATTTTGCGTAACTTACGCGGTGCATTTTGCACAGTCAAAAGTATTTACTGAAAATAAGGAATTGGAAAAGCACCACGTCAAGACCAATGGGGCATATTCTCTTCTCCAATCGCCTCCATATTCGGCCGCGTTTTATATTATACACCACCTATATTAACACCAAAAAGAGTTTGAAGAGCCATAAATCCCCAACCGAAGTGTGAAAGAATATTTGTTTCTACTACTACATTCGTCATTGTTTTTGCAAATTGGCCTAAAATATTTTTTTCTTCTTTGATACCTGTCGTTAATTGTTATTTATTGGATTGATTATTGAGAGAAAGGAAGAAGAGGGGTTGCTTTTGTCTCAATTTTGAAGATGGAATGGTCAGCAAAATCTGCTACAAATGCATATCTTGATACCCTTAAGCTGGTACTGTGTTTTCCTTTTGTAGTTTCTTGCATGTTCTTGACATTTTCGTTCGTATTTTGGTTTCAATTAATTGTATGATTATGAAGCATTCTTGAACACAATTGCATGGGCGTTAATCGTTATGGCTTTGGAATCATTTGTGAATAAATTATCCTTCTTCTGCCTCCGTTCTCTACGTTTGACTTGGGACAATGGCACATAATTCTATGGTATTTTTAAGACCTAAGATATAATATGCAGCCCGGATGTGCTAACAAGTTAATTTCATACCAAAAAAAATTTTTGGGGTTAGTTTTAAGGTATGTAAAATATATGAAGTGATTTGTCTTTAATGACACAAAAACCTACTTGATTGTAATTAGTCTATACGTACAATGTCTAGAGCATGCCGTTGTAATCTGCCACAAGGGATTAATGTGAGTGTGCGTGTGTATATTTATTTGCAACATCATTTGTGTTCCTTTTTCCTGGATGGTGTTTTTTGGCTACCTTTCTCTTACTTGTCTGCTGTAATGATATATCTAGTGTTCGAAGATAATACTATATGGGACTACAAGCATGAAATGCCTCTTCCCAATTTTGTTATTTTAGGCAGACTTTTCTGTGATCCTCCTAAAACCACAAAATTTTTTTAACAGTTGTATACAGTTAACGGCTATAATTGCAATAAAATGTCCATTGGCAGTTTAAATTATTAGACTCTGGAACAAGAAATCAGTTAAATCAATTGTGGTCGATTTCTTTATGCTGTTGCTATTATATTAATTCTCACTTGGATGCAGACTGACTTGTCTACTCTTGTTTAACTTGCATCCGTACAGTGCAATAAACAGAACGAGAACAGCAACCCTTATGAATGTCATAAAGAGCCTGAGAGCACCGAATTCATATCTGCATTAGCAGCAGGCATGCGTGCACAGCTAATGGTTGAGGTCACACCCGAAGTTTCCCCATCAACAGTAGCATTAGCAGCAGCTGCTCGGGAAACAGGTGGTAAAGTTGTGTGTATTCTTCCAGAATTAAAGGGGAATGAATCACAGCAAGTTATTAAAGATGCAGGGCTTCATGACATGGTAGAATTTAAAACTGGAGACCCTGTTGAGGTCTTGCCAAATTACGAGAATATTGATTTCTCTCTTGTCGATTGTAAAAGTGATGATTACAACCAGTTACTGGAAAAACTGGATGTTAATCCAAGAAGATCAGTGGTGGTGGCAAATAATTTGGTGGAAGGACGTAAAGGTTTGGAAGGCCATTTAACAGGAGTCGAGAATGAGGCAAAAGTCAGGTCTATAAAGCATCCTATAGGCAAAGGCATGGAGATAACCACGATAGGGAAGAATAGTGAGCATGGTAAGAAAGAGAAGAGCCGGGGAAGCCACTCTAGAGCAGAGAAAAAGGGTGGCATTGTTAAGAAGACAGACAAGAGCAAATGGATTGTTAAGTTTGATGAAAAAAGTGGTGAGGAACACATTTACCGGATGGTGCCAAAATGAGGGGTGGTTTCTAACTTTGCTTCACCTTCAATAATACCAAGTAGAAGAGGAATGTTTCCACATGCTGCTATGTGAGGTGCTAGCTATTATGGCAGACTGCTTCAAAGTGTAGCAGTAGTATAGTATGCCGGTTGATACTTGAGAGCTACGAGGAAGCAGGTGGAATATGAGGAACTCTGTCGGATTGGCAGTGAAGTTGTTGGTTAGATTGGGACTTATCTTACATACACTGTCAATTGAATGTTTCTTTACACGGGCATGTCTTGTCTCCTTGGAACATGATCAAGAGGAAAGTTACATGAGATCCATTTATACATTCTATGTCTTACGACTCAGTACTCGGTGTATGTAAAGTAAATTCATTTTATCTTCTCGCAAGTGATTAGGGAATATATTGCAATGATGATAATGTTAACTTGCACTGTAATCTTATCTCTCAAAGATCTGCAACTAGTGTAATAGGGCCTCTACCACCAAAATACTTCAGTTGTAAAATTTGACATAGATATCTTACTTCTATGCATGCGTATAAAGTTTTCATCAATCGATCTACTTCACCACTGCATTCCATTGCTATGGCTGATTTTCAAAACGACAGTTAATCTGACTCTCGAGTTTGACCAATTTGTACGCAAGACCTCATTATAAAGTATCCATTTCAAGCCTATTAATCAGATTTATGTCACGGTTGACCATGACAGAGAATTACAATTGGATGGTATAGCTATCGTTGGTTGAAGAGTTTGGCGGGAATGATAATCACCCGCCACCTCCAACCACCACCCTTTTCTTCACCACGACATCCATCTATAACATAAACCTTAAAGAAGGTGAAAATACTTCAAACCAATATCTATTGCCAACCACCCCCTTCCAGTTAATTCCCAATATTCCCCGGTAATTCCTCTTCAATTCTGACTTTAGCATCCGCCAAAATAACTCTTACATTATTCCATTTGCTCTGTCCATGGATGTAAATTCGAGATACAGCATCTCGCCGACAGGATTCTTCATTTTCTTCCTGGTTTTGTTTGATTTAAAAAAGTTAATTATTCTGGCAGAGGATTCCCCTGGTAGCCGTGATGCAGTACACTGCAGCGGGGATATGTCTTCATTCCTTCCCCTTCCATATGGCAACCTGCCAAATATGGTCTGTAAACGTCTTTGGAATTCATTCGTTCTCCGAGTAAGTTCTAAGTCTAGTTACATTATTCCTATGTTCATCTTATCATCCCCATTATATTCGAACATGCCAGGAGAATGAGATAAAGTTAAATGGTCAAGACTCAAGAATCATAGTATTCTACCATTCTAGTCTTAGAACAAGGATTCCACATCCTCAGAGCCATTTTCTCCTCCTATTTCCATCCTTATAGAATGAAATGCATATAATCAAAAGCCCATTAGTTTTGACAGGCAGATTGCCTTTTCCATATTGCAGTATTCCCAGACAGAAGGAAATGTTATGACGGTCGTACTATCAACAGTATACACCACTGGATGGGTAGGAATAGGTTTTTCGAAAGATGGGAGAATGCTTAATTCCAGCTGTATGGTCGGATGGGTGAATATTGAAGGCAGCGCAAGGATCAAGCAGTATTATGTAGAGGGCTACACACCTTCAGCTGTCAAGCCAGATAAGGGTGAATTGCCACTCACAAGTGTTCCACCATATGTAGCACTTAATGGAGCAGCTATATATTTGGCCTTCCAATTGAAATATCCAACTCCTCTCAAACGACAACCAATTTTATTAGCCTATTCAAGAACCCATCCCCATCACCACCATCTTTCCCTTCATGACGACAAAACAACGACAAATTTAGACTTTTCTTCAGGTTTGTTTGTACGTAGTAGATTTTCAAGATTTATTCTCTATTGTGACAAGAGATCTTCAGTTGTCATTTGGAGTTTACTTCATCCATTGTCTTTTCTTCTTATTTCTGATCAGAAGACTCGGGTTCTGCACCATCTGGTACACTCTATAGAGTTGATGACATGAAGAAGACTCATGGGATATTGAGCTTATTGGGATGGGGTCTGTTTCTTCCTTATGGAGCAATTTTCGCGAGATACCTGAGGCACAGGGATCCCTTATGGTACTATGTTCATGTTCCAATTGAATTCCTAGGCTTCATTTTAGGAGTTGCTGCCGCGGTTGTGGGACTTTCACTCGACCACAGGCTGCAAGCTGATATTGTTGGACACAAAACCATTGGGATTTTTGTGCTCGTTCTCAGCATCCTTCAGGTTTACCCTTGAAATTACATAACTTGAGCAACTGCAAATCTCTGTATCTCATTTAATTCTCTTTAGCATTTTACATAGGTTATGGCATTTTTTGCGAGACCGAACAAAGATAGCAAAAACCGGAAATACTGGAACTGGTACCATAGTTGGAGTGGGAGGATTGCAATCTTTCTTGCAGCCACAAATATAATTTTGGGGATCCATATTGGAGACGCAGGACCTGGATGGAGGGTAGGTTATGGTATTCTTCTTGGTGTAACCTTAACTGCATGTATACTCCTGGAAATATTGTCTAGACTGAAAAAGTTCGACGACTCTGAATTTCCTAACGCCTTCCAAATGAATGGGATGTAGCAAGTGAATTATGATGTAGCATGATAGGACTACGACTCTGAATTTCCTCACGCCTTCCAAACAAATGGTATGTAGCAAGTGACTCGCGTATGATAGAAATTCGTTTTTGCAATAAGATCCTTTCTAGATTTTTTGCATCTTTGAGAACATGTTCTGGTGATGACAAAAGAGTTCAGCGCAGGAGAAAAAAGTCCCTTTATTAAACTGTATCTTCCGTATTGAGATTCTTCACTTGCCCATCTCTACAAGGATGAAACTATCTTTTAACGAGCATGTTTTGCAGAAGAGTCCATAGATGTCAAACATATTTTTCCGTGCATCAGTGTTTCTTTTTTCTGCTAGTTGATGGAGATGATTTGAGGTGATAACATTATGAATGCAAAGGATATTAGAAAGTCCTTCCCCACTAATCTCAGCGTTCATGATTTGAGGCTTTCTTCCTATTACAAGTGACTTGACGAATGTGAAGAAATCAGCTTCGTTTATAAAACAGCAAGCAGAATAAAATACTCAAAATTTAGAGAGGATAGAGTTGACTCACTTTGCAAATCATGCGCAGTTACAAGTGAAATCCTGTAGTTTTAGGATAGACGTGACTAGCTTTTCTCGTTTCAGATCATGGATCAGAGTCCCTAATAAATACTCCGTACAGTACTTTTTTTTTTTTTTTTGAGAGAATCAGAGTTCCTAATAGATACTCCCTACAGAACTGAAATATAAAGCAATCATGGGTAAACTTTGGCTCTATTTAACCCAGTAACTAATCTACATTATGTTTCCTACAACATGTTCCTTAGTATCAGTCCACTCAGCAGATGCAAAAGGCAATCCGTAATTATCCAAACGTCAAATTCTCCAAGCAGGAGACCAACCTTGACATCTTTTCACAGACGGTAAAAATAAGTTCAGACAACTTGCAGGCTGATATTTCTATAGATTATGGCCAGCTCAATAAATTCTTCATCATCTCTTGGCCTCGTACTTTTTATCAATTCTAAAAATGTGGGTAAACACTTGAGTAAAATTCCAGATAGAGTATTTTTCGACCAAAACATCACAGTGCTCCAGTTCTTTTTCCAGATTGGTACTAAAAGCACCAATGCCAACACTCAAAATACATAAAATAATTTC
The DNA here is from genome assembly GCA_024721245.1 of Mitragyna speciosa. Taxonomy (NCBI): domain Eukaryota; kingdom Viridiplantae; phylum Streptophyta; class Magnoliopsida; order Gentianales; family Rubiaceae; genus Mitragyna; species Mitragyna speciosa. The sequence goes on from CM045563.1 coordinate 22,358,476, forward strand.
AGATTAATAAAAATTCTTGAATGTGAAAGAAACAAGAAGGCTAATGATAGATTCCAATATGAACTATCTCTGTTAATCCTTAGTCAAGAGAGTAAATTGTCCTATACAATCGAGTAGGATTAATTTCGAATTCGGACTATAAAAAATAATTGACGACGGCTTGCTATTTGAACAAAAAATGGAGGGGATCAACAAAGGACTTTTGAATCTTCCATTATGCACTCAAACGATCAAAATTTCAGAATAAACTAACCAAAACGAAAGAGAATTAGATGAGTTTTAAACCCAAAAATGAATCTGCAAAGGAACCTGCATTTCATAAGGAAAAAAAAAACATTAGATTAGGAAAACACAGATTATTAAGATAATTGCTCAAATATTCAGATTATTAGTAAGAAAAAACAGATATATTGGGGACCACATCCATTCCTGGATGGAATGATATTAGTTTTTAATAAGCTATGAAGAAATTGGAGGCACAAAGGTCATACAAATTGATTCAACAAAATCAATAGCATAAACAATCTGTGCTTGAATCCACATTCAACTCAGCAAGAACCAGAATTTGACAAAGGAACTTACTTTAAGGACAAAAGAATAAACCAAATATAATAGGTTGATTATTGGTAAGATTTTGTTCTAATTCAACTGACAGAACCAGGAAGCAATAGAGACACATGCATACAAAAAGGCAACGCTGCTAAAGAACGCAATGAGAATTGACAAATTCAGTGTTCTCCAAGCAATGATTTCTCATTCAGAAGACCTTTTTGCATATCCATTTTCTTTTAATTATGAATTGGCTCCAATAATTTGAGTAGCATGCATATTATAGTATACATTATTTTGAAGCACACGTGTGAGTCTTAAAAGGCACCCAAAGGAAAAAGAAAATTTGACACGTTCACCAATCAGTATAACTCCAAAATATACAAACCATAATTACCAATTAGTACTACCTAACTAGAACATTGCTCATTTCAAGAAAACCAAAGCCTTTTTCAGCCACTGAAGACCTTTTGTGTCTTCAGCTGTTCTTTGCCCTCAAATAGCTCAATGTAGAAAATATTGGGACAAGTTGTGTCATTATCTATACGTAGGGGACTCGTTAGAGATGGCTGCTGAAAATGGAGGATCAAAGGAGCAACTTTGCTTATTGTTTAAACTCTAAGTGAGAGGCGCAGCTATAGTTGTCATAAACTTGGTCTTGATGTCTAATGCTACCTGTTACATCCAATATTCCATGTACTATGGCCTGAAATAAATTCAACAGATTGAAATGACAGATCAAGTAGAAAATCCACTTTTTTTGGCTTAAGTGACTGTTTTCACTGATAAGCTAAAATATGGTGGCTTATACCATATAGCACCAACTAAAAAGCCTTTGTTTGAGATGGATGTTCATAATTTATTAAAGGACAAATAGACTGCTAAAATCAAAGGTGATAAACTTTCAGCAATATAAATGCTGCACATAGAATTCCTTTTTCATCAGATATAGAACTAGAATAAGTTGACAAATAAGAAGGGAAGGCATTACTGATTTTGCAAAGAGAAGTAGAAATGATCACCCTAGATTTTGGGACAAACCTGCAGATTCCACGATGCAGTAAACAATCTAATGACCTTCAATCTGCTAAAGGTATCTCGTTTGTATACCCAAAACAAGAAAATATCGACAACTTCCTCTTCATTATTATGATATTTATCTGTTGAGGTATGTAAAAATCCCCCTTACGTAGCATTTGCTGCAGTAGTCTCATCGGAAGCAAAACTGGCAGACTTTGGAGCTTCAGTGTCCCTGATGACTCTACTATACATAACTTTGAATGATTGTGAACTGTAAGGTCTCTTTAGCAAACTAATTGGCATTCTCAGAGTCTGCTTTCTATTCCTTCTCCCCTTTATCAAAATGTTAAATGTTTTCTCATTATCATCCTTCTTCCGATGTCCCCATGCATCATGTTCACCACATTTTCTAGTCTCTCCGACTTGATTTTTAGGGTTGTGGGACCGGTTCACAAGAAAGGGTATGCTTGGTAAATTCGATGCACTTGTGACTCTCTCATTTTCTGGTTGAACCCCAGAAATATCATTGAAAGTCTCAACTGCCTGTGATGCTGGAAGACTTATTTCTTTCTTGGACTCGTCACCAGTATTAAGATCAACAGGATACTTTGGTCCCAAACTCAGGCCCTCAGAATTATCAGATTCCTTCTTTGGCTCCATTGTGGGATCAGTTATTGGCTCAACTACAGGTTGTGAGACAGAGAATTCTACAGGCTGGCAGCCAGGCCAAACTGTTCCATGAATGTACTCTAATACATTTGTGTTCATATTGCGCTGCCATGCAAAATGATTGGGATGGAATGGGCCACTAGTTACAGGAAAAGTACTTGGGGATAACGATTGTGGTTGAGTATATGGAGGGTACATAAAAGGCAAGGGGTGTATCATGTTGGGGGTTGGTGGAGGTGATGGGTACGGGTGGTGAGCGGAGGAGCAAATTGGATTGGGCAAGACAGTTGCAGGCCCTGGGTGAAGAGGCACATTCATTGGCCAGGGGCCAATAGCTGGAACACTTCCTGGACCGGAAGGTAGCGCAATATTCATAGGCAATGGTGCGATGCGCACAGCAGCTGGTGATGGATTGAAAGGAGCTGCTGATGCAGACAACTTCTTGTTAGACAATTCACGAGTATCACCAGAAAAGGAAACTACAGGTTTTACTCTTTGATCATCAGTCCCTTGTAAAGCGGAGAGTATATTATTTCCCGGATCAAAAGTTCTTGCTGAATTTTTCTCAAACTGATTCTCTTTTGGAGAATCAACAGAAATTGGCCCATTATCAGCCTCGGCACATTCTTGTTCCATTTGATCAACATCAAGACAGCTAGATAAGTCTGTTGTTGCACTTGCAGACACAACTTCAGAATCTTTATTATCCATTAGTTCATTGGAAAGAGCTTCTTGTCTATCAGCAGCTTCTTTCTCATCTTGTAAATTGTAAGCTGAATCTTCCACGGCATCTTGAATGTTCTCTGCTTTCAAATTTTCTCCATCAATTTTTGTGGACTCCGTAATTTTTTGAGGTTCATTATGTCCCTCCCCATCTTCCTGAACTTCATCACCATTAGGAGTTTCATTTTGGGAAACCTTAACCTGCAACAAAGGAATACTACCTGGTGGGGCCACTGCTACTTCCTTATACGAAGGAGACCTTCCCAGTCTTACTATTGAACTTTTCCTAGATATTGGTCCAGCCTCTGATGGTGCAGAACCTGGGCCAGCTTCTAGAGGGGAATTTAAAAATTCACCCCCCTTTCTTAAACTGTCCGTAGCGGCATCCTTGGAAGATGAAGGCACGGACTTAACCCTATATGTTACAGATCTGACAATTCTCCTCCCAAATTTGGTTCCAGGAGGACTCTTTGCTACATAATAATCCGCATAACTTCCTGGAGACGTTGCCCGTCTCTTTAACAGGTAATATCGACTACTTTGATAATTATTTTTCAATCTAGTATGATCCACATCAGAAACATCATCTTTTTTCTGATTACCAAAGATCTTGCCAATGGTTGGCCTTCGCTGCCTCAGCCGTCGCCCATACAGACCAGCTGATCTTGGCCTTTGAACTGGCTGCCAGTCATCATCCCCTTCGGCCAATGTTTCAGGAGAGGTATCATTGGTAGCAATTGGCTTTTCTGCTGCAGTCTTACCCTGTTGAATAAGTCTTGACTCAGGTCCTGTTCCCTCAAAAGTTACATTCTCAGCATTTTGCTTGGATTCAACTGGTTGAAGGGTCAATACAGTGCTTATTTTGGAAGCACTTTCAGGTTCAGGTATCTGTTTCTCTTCTTCATTTGAATCTCCTTTCAAAGGATCTATAGGAGACACCTCAGTGGCAGATGAAGCAATGCTGCTTTGGTAAGATTTTCCCTTCATCTGGACAGAAAACACAATACAGCTCTACATAAGCATCATTTTGCTTAACAAGACATCAGATGCTTTTCATTCAAGGTTAATAAAAAATAAAAAAAGAGTTTTTTTTTTTTTTTTTTTTGGGGGGGGGGGGGGGGTTTGGGGTTGCAATTTAGTTGGAACAATATTTGCTTGTTTGAGATTTACAGAGGATTATTAGATAAACCAAATAAGATATACCTTTGTAACACAAGCTTTCTTCTTTGCTCCCAGGTTCTCCCTCCCGCTGGTATCATGGCTTGGATTTATGTAGTCAAGCAGATCTGACACACTGCCAATAATGGTAATCAGTAACTAGAAATTAAGTCCCAGATATCTTTGAGCTCTCACAATTACTTAAATATTACTCCAATAACTTCCTTCTCCAATAGAAACATATTTAAGTAATCATAGGATGTTATTCTGCATGAATTTCCATATGAGCCGGTACGAATACAACCCTGGCTGACTACTGCAGTTTCCTTATCAAATTTTAAAGTCATCTGCTTACAGAAGTCACTTGTTCAATATGACAGCAACAGATACTCTTGAGTTCAGCAAATATATCAAAATTGACTAAATAGCAATTGGATTTGCAGCATGCGCAAAACAATAAAAGAGAAAAGTATGGTTAAGTATATAGGAACATAAAAAATAACTTAAGCCCTAAGGACCTGTGCTGGGGAGAACAGATAATAACACGTTCAGACACAGTGTTTTACCATTTGCTTGTTTTAGCCCCAAAACTCTCAACTGAATATAGTAATAGCAAGTGTCACATTGGAAATACATTCCAATGCAGAAGTTAAACTGTATACCTGAGGTGGCCCTTGCTGGCAATCGATGCATCAGGCTTCCGAGTACCATTTCGAGCAGCTTCTTGTTGTTCAAAAGCCTTGGATTCAAAGTACTCAAGCCATGCAGCAGCATCCTGCAGCATTAAATTATTATAACTCAAGCTTCCAAGGTCACGAGAACCTTGATCAGAATAAAGTTAAACTGATGCCCTAACATATATTTTTAAAGAGAAACTATATAATCACAGAACCTGCAAAATAAAGCCCTAGTGCTGGATATACATATTCAGTCTCATGGTATAAACTAAATACATCTTCTCAATATTCAGCATTGGAATCATTATGGTTGGGGAAACTCATCAGTCCATGACAGCTACTAACAGTATCAAATAATCGGTCTCATGTGATCTTTCGTAACACAAAAATAAGAAGGTACCAAAAAATACAAGGATGATTTCTTTAAACCCACAGAAACAAATTAATAAATAACCTGTGTACGAAGGTCATCTGGGCCTAGCTTTGCCCGTAGAATTTGCAATGTTGTCTGTTCATGCTGAACACTCAATGGATATGCCTCCATCAAGGACAGTGCAATTGCTATAGCATGGTAACTTGCAGCTGTCTACACCACATAACAAATCATAAAGGAAATTAGATTGATAGATATAGCCTAAATTTGACAAGTCGTCACAGATATTAGAGTACAGCAAATGTAGAGAAACTGGAATGACCAAGATTTTAATGATTTATATCAACTCGGCTAAGTTTTGGCAAAAGCAGCATTGATCCAAGGAAATACATCATTAACTCCAAAATGGCACTCCAGCAATAGCTCAGCACTGGCCACTAAGTAACATAATCAAATAAACCATCCTGAATAAAAATAATCGTCTCTATCTTCAGATCAAGCTGAACAGTCTGAATAAAATTGATTATTGTTAGATGGATGAAATGGAAAGGTGTTTTGGAAAATATGATTTTGTTTCTTCTCTATATTAAGTGATGCTTGGTTGGGTTGGAGTCGCAAAAAAGAAAAGAAATAAATTTTGGTGTAATACTGTACTTGTTTCCCTACTTACTTTTTTTCTTCCCCATATCCAACCCACCCCCCCCCCCCCCCCAAAAAAAATAATAATAACCTTATTCAAGTTCAGTAATCTCTCTCTCTCTCTCTCTCTCTCTCTCTCTCTCTCTCTCTCTCTCTCTCTCCCTCTCTTGCTCTCCCCCACTCTCTCTCTCTCTCTCCCTCCCGCCTGCTTTCATTCTCCTTCGTCATACCAAACAAAAAGCAAGTAAATAAGATCTCTTTCACCTAGATGAAAATTTTCTGCCCTCCATCTTCCCATTCCCCTCTCTTCCTGAATAGAAGATAATGGTAAAAGTTTCCAAGGCCCTTTGCATGCATTTTATCCAAAATGAAGCAGTTTTTTTATCCACAAAGGAAGGGATAGAGAAAACAAACAATGTTCTTTTGAAAAATCAAATGTATGATGGAGTCGCAAGCACCTATACAATGGAAAACACACTATTTTTGCAAGCAACATAATTTTATCAGTTTCTCAACTCTAAGAATGAAAATTGATTATGATAAATTACCATATAAACCTATCGTAAAAACCTTTGCAGACATATTACCATAAGAATCAATTGTACAAAAGATTTGGCTAAGTTACTGGTACTGAACAACTAATATCACATGCATAAAGCATTAAAATGTATAAGATGGGATAAATATTTACACAAGCAGCAGAATATCAACTAAAAAACTCAAGTAATTAAGCACCTGAATGTGGTCTGGACCAAGCAGCCTTTGGTTGCATTTAAGTGCTTTGTGCAGGTATCTGAGAGCAACATGCACATTACCCAATCCTTCCTCCATCATTGCCACATTTATGTATGTCGCAGCAGTATTGGGATGTGATGGACCACAGGTGAGATGCAACAAATATAGAGCTCGCTTGACATATCTAAACAAAAAGCATTGGAATTTCCGCAGGTGCATTACTAGTGATTTACATAGATATCATAAAAAGAACATCATCAGATATAGAAAAACCAAAAGCAAAATTGACATGACCATTGACATCATTCAGGGAAAATATGGCAGAGTTTTGAAATGCAGTAGAAAATGTAAGAAATATAATAGGAGCATAATATATATCAAGAAAGCTAATAAACTAAGGCGTATCCTACCATAACTGCCCAGGACTGACAACATGACTGTATCATTTTTTATTATAACTCTTCTATTGATATCTACTGATTTTTTCTTTTTGTTTTTTGAGTTACTTTAGGTGACTGCTATTTGACCCATATGAACTGTGCTAAGTCGATACATTTAAGACAAGCACAAGCATCATAAGTGGCACTTCAGCTAAAAGGTGGTAATTTTCTTTTTGATGCATAAATATAAAGAAATTTGCTAATTTCCAACCTCCAAGATGCCATATTTATTAGTTAATATATCAAGAATATGCGCTATGTAATGAAAATTTTGAGGGCTTTGAACGTTCATGTTATTGGTAAGGAAGATTGTATCCTTAAGACTCATTATCGACTGGGCAAGAAAATTTTCTCTTCCTTTGCCCCTATACTGAACTACATTATTCAATCACCCCAACTTATCTTCAAAACCATCTCTTTGGTCCTGTTTCTTGACACCTAAAATTAGAAGTGATGGTCATTCGACTATCTAGAAATGCATTCTCATTTCATGCCCAAAATGTGAACGGACACATAATTGCATCAGATGTATATTTCTTATTCCTGGGTGGGCTGGTTCATCAAATGAGTCCCTTGACATGAAATGAGATTTCAAGCAGTGCAAATAAGGACAATTTTACTGCCCTGCTAGAATCTATCAACATGAAGAAAAAAAATAAAAAATAACTTGTGATGACATGATGTCGCAGATTTTAGACAAAGAAAGTTGCTGGTAACTGTGGTTAAATGGATCGCTAGCAATTATCATAACAAAATAATGAGTAAACAGAAAAGAGTACATCTGAATGACATTTACCTTTATTTTGACCAATACTAGATGCACAAAAATGTCAAGAACTAAATGATGAAAATGAACACAAGCTTAGCGAAAAACAGTTTCTCATGACATCGCGTAAATTTGATATACACGTACAAACAGGATAAACTACATACTTGAGAGCAAGTTCTGTGTGCTGAAGTCTGTAATAGAACACAGCAAGATCTCCATAGCTTTTCATGGTATCTGGATGATCAAGTCCTAACTCTCGTTCATTGATGTCCAAAGCCTTTTGCTGATAGATTGTGGCCTGTTAGGATTGCATAAGTTAGAGGTATATTTCTGCTACAGAGTATGAAGAAACAAAAACACTAGAGAAGGTATCTTCTGTTTTCTGAGCTAGATATGAACATTGGTTTTCTGAAAGGCCGAATTTACTTCTCATTCGAACATGTATAAGCAAAGAACAAAAGAATAGACCTGATTGAAATCGCCCGTGTGATATAGAACTACTGCAAGAAGGCTGTAAGCTCCTGCTGTCATTCTATGGTAGGGACCACATACTGCTACAAGCTTTGCTAAAGCCTGAGAATACCAAATAATTGCAGCCACATCACATAATAATCCATGGAATATGGCTTTAGGAGTCAATTTATTTCAAAGCCAATTAGTATCTCTTATTTTTTTCCGCTCTGGAGTTAATTGGTAATAGTGGAAAGGAAAGAAATGACAAGCATTCAGATTAAAGATACAATCGTAAAGGATAGAACAAAAAAATTTTCAAACAAATATAGGGCCTTTCTCATTATCTTGAATTTGAACTACCTTGGTCCCATAGCATACAGCATCTTCAAGTTTTCCCTTATCAAGAGCTGTTTTTGATGATTCCAGAAGTTGTCGCCCATCTGCAGAAGAGCATGCTGCTTGCTGCAGAGAAACAAAGATGCAAAGGTTAACCAAATGCGGAAGGTTCAGTCACATTTGAATAAGATAGCAAGCAATAACAAGCATTTTTAATGGAGTAATAATGCACACCTTGTGAACTGGTACTAGGCTAACAATGTCTAGTTTCTGGAAAGGATTTGGAGAATTCATATCAAAATCTCTTGGAACCAACTCGATACCCACCTGTGCCAAAAAAAAAAAAAAAAGAGTATTCAGGATAAATTATCCTCCCATATGCAGAATTTTATTCTAACAATCATGCCGCTTTTTCTTTCAAAGGAAAATAGGATTGGTTGTATATTTTGTCTATTTTCCCAGAGATACTATCAACAAGATATAATAATACAATGTGGAAATATCAAATGCCCAGTCTCTGCTCACATTACGTATTTAATCATTTGAAAATGAAAAGATTTATCTTCAGTCCATTGCAAAAAAATTATTGCTTTTCCATTTGTCCCATTATTGGATCTGTAAAGATGCTATCTTGATTCATGAGTCACAGATTGGAGACCATGAAAATCAACACAATTAAGTTGCAAGTGCACTGTCAACTGTCACGTGAATTTCTAAACAGGATACTTCAAGTTGTGCATATTGATAGCATTACTCAAATATTTAGAGTAGTTAAGAGGAAAATTCTTGCGGCCAAAAGATAGGCAACAGCAAGACACTGGCAAAGTTAAAGAAGGTAATCTGCAAGCATGAAAATCATGTATCTTTGTACCCAATTCTCCTACTAAATTGGTAAAATAAGATCTTTTACATCACTGCCATAGTTACCATTCAACAGGAAAAAAATTTCAACCAAGTTAAAATACCTACTGAAGTTACACCAAATAAAATATGACAAGAATTATTCAACATCCTAAAAAACAAGCAATTGCCAAAATTCTAATATATAATACCTTGTGGCACAAACCACGAAGAATTGCAAATTTTCTCACATCTTTGTAGTTTGAGCTGCTAAGGTCCCATTCATATCTCTTTTTAAGGAAAACCTCCAGCCATCTCCATACAAGGAAATGAACACCACAAGACTTGTTTGAATCGTCAATTTCAGGTACCCCGAGCATCATATTTAGTGCAACAGCAATCACCGGAGACATGTTCTCAGTCTTGTCAACAGCAGCAATGACAGCCTGCAAAATATGCTTAAAAGCCCGTACAATCATCTCATGTATACAGAGTGACTGCACATGTGATAACTTCTCTGAGAGCTTAACCTGCAAAAAGAAGCGCCCCGGATGGGGGGGGGGGGGGGAGAGGTATGGTTTAACATGGATATCCTTCTATATGATACCATTAAACGGCCATATAACCTTCAAAATAATTGAATAAGGACATTTCTAAGTGTATAGAGTCTAAGGATAGCATGGATCAGGAGTTAAATTGCAATGTATTCAGAAGATTGAAAAAAAAAATGTTGATAAGGACTCAGATTCAAGGATTGACTCCTCTGCTCAAAAGATTTGTCAGGATTCATTTTAGACAACAAATATACACTGTTTGAATATCTAAATAATGTTAAATATACAAGAAACAGACAAATAAAAACAAAGAAGATAAGCAGAAGACTATCAAAAAGACAAATTATCCATCATATGCTATTAGGTTGAAATACCAGTAAACAAATGAATCGAGTTAGAATATAGCCACACATTCATGTTTCTACCATTTACTGCTATTGTAAACAATCAAACTTTATGTTGTTAGTCAAGCACATTACACAGAGAAACTACTGCATCTAAATTGTTAATATGTCACGCCAAATTAAATTAGTATTTTAGATTCTTTATTAGAGAAATAAAATCTTGTTTTCACACAAAAATAGTTAAAGATAACATGTGTAAGTGGTATTGGATATGACAGGAAACAGCTATTCTTAAAAAGAAAGGTAAAAGTGCAGCATTAATGCCCATAATCATTATTCTTATTACTCAATTGAATGCAACAAGGATGCCACACAAACCAGTTGCTATCACGAATATAATCTAATCTGTAATGAGATTGTAAGTAGTTGTCGTATAGCCAGAGCATGGTAAACGTCTGACAACTTATTTTATCATTGGGAAGTCTCAGTAGCGATTGAACTAGTGTGTAGCAAATTGATCATAAAGTACAGATACAAGAATCTTTCATATACTGCACATCCAATGCAATCAAATCTATTACAGGGAGGGAAATCCACATCACTATGAAACCACTTACAACTTGTCCAAGAGAGCGCATCCTAAGGCCTCTGGTATGCATAAAATCAGTGAGAGTTCGACCATCTACTGGTGAGAGTTCCAAAGAACCAAAATCTGCAACCTGCATTGCATGATGATATCCCAGAGAAACTTCAATTGGTTGTTACCAAAAAGGGTAAAACATAGCAATGGAAAAAGATATTCTGTTATACCAGTTTTGGAAGAGCAACTTCGTTGTAATATTTCTGCGATAGGCAAATCAGCTCTTGCATTGACTACCAATCACAGTAGCAGGTTAGTGCATATCATGCAGTTTAGAAAATGTTATACAGCCAAAAGTTGACATTTGTACCTTCCGATGAAGCCCAGTCTCCGACTCTTTTAACCGGGTAAAAGCAGAATCAGATAACAATGTCTTCAGAATAAACTCATTTTCATTAGCATCAGTCTCGGGCTGAGATTCAACAGATGATGACACTGTTGTGTCAGCTTCCATGTTCCTGTCATCTGCAACATTCTTCAAGTTTTGAGATTGAGTTTCCACACTGCCTCCATCTGAATTCTTCTTTTTGTTCTTCAGGGATTTAAGAGGTTTTCCAAGTCCCTCAACCTTGAGCTCATTTTTCATCTTCTCACCGGAGGGTTTCTTATCTTTTTCTGTTTTCTTCTGATCTTGCAAATGCTGTATCCAGCAAGCCCCAAGTTCCCATCTCACATAAGTTTCCCCTTGCACTTCTTCTTCTTGAAGCTTGATAAGACTCTCTTCCAATAGACTCTCAACAAAAGCTCGAGAAGAATTGAGACCTTCACATTCCAAAGTTTGAGAATTTGGTAGGGATTTATTTTGCTCCAAAGCTGCTTTGTCATGGAGAAGAAACCTCAAACTGCAAGAAGTTACTTTAGGATCAAATTTATATAAGGAAAACAAAAAGGAGGAAAAAAAGGAAGCCATGTAAGATCAATGGATAACAAATTAGACTAAATATAAAATATCAAAAAACTTCAAAAATTATTTAGTTAAGTGCAAGGAGAACAAAATCAAACCATTCCTTAATATAGCTGCTATTTTACATTAGGTGGAATAGTGTCAGACCATGTCTCCAAATAAAATCTAACCTATAATCCTATTAATATTGACAAAAAATTTCCAGGCTCATAGGCACCTCCCCTCTGGCAAAAAATCCTGCCCATCTGTAATCCTACAAGAACATTTCTCAATTTTATTGGTCTTTTACCAAATAAACTGTAAGATTAGGAAATAGTTCAGCACCAATAAATTCAGCCTTCACTTGATTTCTAAATTTTAGTCTTAATTGTCATCTTTATAGATTCCCACAAAACAGTTAAAAGTTTGGGTCATTTTACAAGGATTATCTAATTCCTCTTAAACCGTTCTCTCTATATGAAAGAACTAACTGACATACCCAATTTTCCAAAGAAATAACCCTCGGAAAAAAGTTCAAATTAAAGTAAAGAGATAAATTACCATTGAATAAAGCTCAAATTAAAGTAAGGAGACGATCAAAAGTTCAGACAACAGGTTAAGTATATGTAATCAAATATGTTTTTGTCCATTTGTTTGACTTTTAAGAGAAGGAAAAAAGAAGATTGAAGAACTCAAAACCCTGTAACTACAGGATTCAAATTTCACGTCCTCCTTAAAGTGAAATCACATGACTTTCTTCTGCACCCAGTCTCTTGTCATGACTGCAAGTGACTACTAGTATAATAGTGCAATGAACTTTCAAATTCTTCGTTTTCCTCTTTTTCTCAAGGACAGCCAAAAAGAAAAGAAAATGCTAGTTTCGTGTCTTAGCTCAACAAGCCCATGACTCAATCTAACAATTAATTCTACAAGTTCTTAATAAAACATAATTCTTTGTCACTGCATACACAAAAGGAGCAGCTAAAGAAAAAGAAATCAACAGTCACCATTGCTTTCCTCTGAATAGTTTGATGACACAATTTAGTGAGCTAACCTGTTAATGTTGAGGGCATTAGCCCCAGCTTCAGGTTGATCAAGAAGTTCAAGGCTTTCTACTGGAGGGTTCACAATCTTATCCTCTCCCCCCTGCACTTTTACCGCAGCAATATGACCACAATACCTTATGTTGACAACACCTAGAGTTGCAATGTCCTGCAATTAACATTTTTATACATTTATTCAACTATACTGGAGGAAGAAAAAGAGAATAGCAAATTTTCTATTACAGGCACTGCAAAGCATCTCCTTGATATTCTCTTACATGGGCGGCAGTATTTTCATCCGCAGTAATCCCTTTCAGTAGGTTTCTTTCAATTAATTTTTGAGTGTTAACATCAGTGGCCTGAGTGCTGTCAATCTTAGTATCCACTTTGCAGCTGGCACTGGTAGCATCTTTTGCAACAGATATGTACAAATCCCCTACTCTCTCCGTATAAATGATGTCAGTGCTTACAGCAGATTGAGCTAATTCTGGTGTTCGCATTACATGTTGCACAGCAGAAATAGCTCTAAAAATGGCAACATCTACAAACAAGTTATGAAGAAGAAAAGCTTTTCTATCTCGGGTCTGCCTTTCCTCCACTGTCTTGCATGGCATAGAAGAGATATATGAAAACTCATTAGCATAAGGTAGCAGATCACTTCTGCCATCTCTACCAAGACCACCTCCATTTCCTCCCCACCTTTCATCCTCGATGGGAAGAGGAGGAAAAACAGAAGGTGATAGTGCAGCTACTGGGGGAATAAGCCATGTGTTGGCTCTGAAGCCATATGGAAGATTCCCAAACTGCAATAGAAAAAATGATTAGAATATCAAGCACCAAAATAGGTCTGGGTGCAAAACAAGGATTTAGCAGGGCATCTCAAGCAGAAAAAGTCTGACAAAATGAAATATGAAACAAATTCACTGCACCTTGTTCCGCTCAGCGAATGCTTTCAGTAGATCGCCATAGGCCTGAAAAACAAAAAAAAGCTCAATAAAATTTTTGATAATATCTTCAATAAGCTAAATGGAGGATTCTGGAAGCATCTACCCGGGCAGAAAGTACGCTGCATGCACCAAACTGCTAATTTTTTTCCAACAAATAAATTAGCACAATGCCAAAGATTATTTAAGAATTCTTAAAGACCTAAACTTGGCCAATTTAATCATGACAAAAAACTAATTCAAAACAACTACAGCAGAAATTCATTCATATATATAGATTACCATCGTGTCAAAGATTCTTGTCCTTAATAGGAAATATTGATCAACGACTAAACTGCAAGACATTCTGAGAGTTGGGACAAATGCTATAGCTTAGAAAAATATGCTTGAATTTGAATTTTTCAAATTGAACAGGATACAATGACCATGTTTTGGTACTTCACGCATTCATGAAATATTTATACAGGAGATCAAAATGGGATTCTGAGGACATGCACAAAAACATGAAGACTCTCTCCCCTGGCCCCCACCACCTCCGGGCCAAAAGGAACAGCCAAACAAATTTGACCTTGTAACAAATTAAACAAACATAGCAACTGTGATAATATACACATTCAGTAAAATTTCTGAACCAACATTGTCAAAGTTTCTGCTGAGTTGTCTTAACAGATCAACAAGATTGTGACACAGAATCTGCTTCTTTCCATTGCTGGAAAAACCTTTTCTGCTAGCTTCAACTGGTACCAGCTTTCCATTGCAAAGCTTTACCTGTTTATTAATAAATTCAGCTTACTATAGCAACAACCCGGATTAATTCAAAACTAGGAAAAATTTACAAAGTGATTTAGATATTCCTTACTTCAAGAGAGAAAATGTGATCATTTTCCAAGCTCTCATCATCCTGTTGTCTTGTTGCTTTCCTTATAACTGCCGTATCAATCATCAAGCATTCAGTACTATACACTACGAAACTAATCAAACAAAATTTGAAAAATATTCATGTTCAAATATTCAACTCAACAAATATAAAAATGTTACATATAAAAAAGACAAATAACTCGAGCTCGACTTGATTTGTCCTCTATAGCTAATCTTAGCGTTCAGCTTGTTTAGACCCGTTTACGCGAAATTAAAAATCAATATAACACCTAAATTACAAAACGAATACTTACATTGAAGAGGAGGAGTGAGATGAGAGAGCGAAAAGAACTCGTAAAAGCTACCAAGCTTAGGGCACGCGCTGTTCATTTCTCCTTCTCCGTCGATTGAAGCAGCATCTTTAGACGCCGACGCCGATGCCGCAGTTGAAGAAGCCGTCTGCGGCGGCGTTGGGGTCGGTGTTTGCGGTGGTGAAGATTGTTGTTTGTTGTTGCCGCCATTGGAATTGCTTGATTTTTTGGAGCTCTTGACATCCTGCGCACCCCGCGCATTTTTGTCGGCCTTCGAGTCTTTGTTCGCCGACGGCCCAAAGCTCGTGGTGCAGGAAACAATGTCCAACAACCTTCTAACGTGCGCCGCGGAGCTCGCTTCGTCGTATTCCCCTGTTGAGGAATAAATTGAAAAGTTAGAGGGTAAAAATGGATTTTAACAAAATTGCAGAAAATTGACTCTACGACGGCGTTTGATTAGTTGGGCTTTATGGGCTTACCTTCTACCAAAGTGAGGACACAAGGCTTCAATGCGGCAACATCCACCGTGTCTTTTAGTCGTGGGCCTCTAACCTGTCAAGGAAAGAAAAAAAGGACAAATTGGTAACTAAGAAGAGTGAGACAGAAAACACCTTTCTTTTTGTTACTGATTTTGTACCAAAACTTTGCAAAAAGATGGTAAAAAAATGTACATCATAGGGACCATTACTATTTATAGATCTCGTACTTCAATTTCCTCCGGCATTCACCTCAATACATGGTAAATTGCATAGTAAAAAATTATCCATTTACCTCATGGGATAATGAAAAATTCGTAATGTGGCAAGCTGTCGTGTTCACCGAGAGCAATCGGCGAACATCTATAATCCTATCCGTCGATATTCCCTGTTCAAATTTAATAATTCATAAGAGAATGACTATAGAAAGCACCAATTGGTAATTCAAAAATGGCTTAAATGATGTTAGTATGAGCCCAATTCAATTTTCCATCCATCATGAACACTACCCAAAACTCAAGTGCTCCACTTTCTTTGTGTTTAGGTTCAACATTGCAGTCCATGTACGCAACCTTCTACAATCACTCTAATTTGGGTGGGATATGCCAAATTGTCAAAAATTCTTGTTTTTTTTATGCATGACTAGAATTTAGTCACTACTAGTAACCTTTTTCTGGCAAAGGTCAGATGAAACCAATGCCTTCCTAAAAAGTATTTCAGCATCAACTAACTGAAAGACAGTAGATCCGACATTCACCACCACCGACATGAAAAATGATAAAAAAAAATATATATCAGACATGCCAAATGCCAACAGAAGAGAAGAGATGTATATTATTCGTTGGTTTTTTTTATTTTCTTTCATTTTCTACTATTGTCGCTATTTTTTCTGTTTGAAAGTTGTGGGGGAAAAGAAAGCTTTGTGACTGTTTGGTTATGGAAAAAGGAATTTAGAGAAATGAAAACCTTTGGTAGGTAGGAAGATACCATAAATAGCTACAATTATCTTGCTGTTAGGCTTTTTGAAGACTTAATTTTCAAGTACTTATAAAATAATGTCGAAAAAAAAAACAAAATGGAAGGGTAAAAGGGATGGTGCTTTGAGCTCCACCAGAGTCAGTATCTTTCTCTTCTAACTTATTTTAGTTGGCCACGTATCTTTAGCAACTCAAATCAATTATTACAAATTTAAAACAAAAAATCAATTATAACATATATTGGTTAAAATAACATAAAAAACAAAAAAAAAAAAATTTGTTTCAAACACGTTTTTCAACTACTACTTTTTCTAACAAATTGTTTTACCTCAAAAATATTTAGTAATATTTTTGAAAAAGAAAAATCATGCACAGTAATGCCAGACATTAGGCACAAGCAACAAACCTTTAGAACCACATGATTTTCATCCGGAAGATTCACCCTGATGTCCATTACAACTGGAAGAACTGCAGAACACATAAACGAAACAAATCTTTTCATTATGTAAACCAACAAGTACTTCTTCGATGTTCAATAAGCAAACTGTAGTATCCATGTTAAGATGACAATACCCTTCTCTTCTTTCTTCTTCTTGTCACCTTTCGTCTTGCCACGACCGTTCTTTGGTGCCATTTTCAACCTTACAATATCTCAATAGATAACGAGACTAACTCTTCTGAAATTTTTCAAGCTCTGGTACAGCACATAAACGTTCACAAATATAATTAGCTTCTCAATCAATCTTGAGAGCCAAAATTCATAATCCATTTGGGGACCAAAAAAAAAATAGTAGTATTACACAGATAGTGGGAGTGGAAGTACAACATAATAAGAAGGACAGGAATAGATATAACAATACCTGATGACAGAGTACGATATTATGCAATTGAAGGATTGACAAAGAGAGCTCTTTAATGCAACATTTAATGTCTCAAGATGAAAAAGAAGTTGCACCCTCGATTACAAGTGTGTATATATGTATGTTGATGGGAGAAGTGTGTGTGTGTATTATGTATCTATAAGCTATATATTCTAAATTGTGAGGTTTATGAGAGGTTTTTGGAAGTGGATAATGAAGATGAATACTGCAGCAATAAAGGGGTAGCAATATTGAAGCTCTCAACCACTAAGAGTACTAGTAGAGGAGGGGAGAGAGGTGATAGAGGGAAATGGGGTGGTGGGCTGTGATAAGGAAGGAAGGGCGGAGATTTAACGGTCAGAAAAAATATGTCATTTTATGGCAGCTTCTGCCTTCGACATTGATTATCTTCATTTCTCACTATTTTTCCAAGATTTTTAAATAAATTAATAATATATGGCATAAAATTACCTTTCAAACATATTTTCCTCAAATTATTATTATTTCTTGAAATAATATATACTAGTATCGTCGAATTGAGATAAGAAGCAGAGAGGCTGTCCCAGTTGCACCCGGTAAACAAATTTGTGGAGGACCACTTTTTTGGATGATATTACACACAGAAATGCAAATACTCCTATATTTCCACAAGGTCAGATAATCATGAAAGTTCTTAGTTAGACCCTGTTAATTAGACCCGGTTCACGAACAAACTCATAGAACTTGTAGTCTTTTAAATAGTTACATGATAGATGTATCATTTAACATCACATGTGTGATTGAAGTATTGAGTGATTACAAGATTTACGAGTAAAAATGAAGTCACTCTACCCAAGAACATCCCATGTTTATTTATTCCATCAATGGCTTTGCTCTTACAAGTTACAACAAGCTTAGGGTTGTACGGCTTTGTTTTTTTTCGTTTTATCTTTTTGTTCTTTTTCATTTTTTGTGGAGACAACAGCTCGTTTATAATGCAAAAATGTTTTTTTTTTTCTTGCTCTTCTTATTATCATGGTATAAATCTGACCCGGAAAATAATTTTTACTTTCTATAAACACTTGAAATAACATTTAGTCCGGTGCCCCATTTTGTATTTACTAGCAGTTTACATGTATAATGCATGAAATCACATTTTTTATGAAAATTATCATTATTTAATTAAGACATTTCAAAACAACGCCAACAAAAATGCTAGAGAATGCCTCAGTCAAAGTGAGATAGTTTGTAACCAAATATCTATTGATGTTAAACATATATTTGAATCGACAATAATATAGTTTTAGCATATCAATATTTATGGAGTGGGCAAAAAGGGAAAAGAGAAAGAAATACATTAATTGGAGTAACAGAATAACTCTATTACGTATTCTATAGTGGATTTTGTAGATTGGCTAGTAAAAATAGCTATAAAACTATGACTCTTTAGCTTTAATGGATGTCAAAAATTTTGAATTTAAAATTAATAAATCTAGACAACTAGTGAAATTTTTTTGATTCATATATATTCATGAAATGCTTTATTCAAATGTTATGTTTTGTTAACCTATATCAGTTAAACAAAAATTTAGGAAGAATTATTATATGAACACTATTGGACTCTCAATAAAGCATAAATCTAATTATTGCAAGAAGAAGGAAGGAACAGCAGCGTTCTGAAAATTGTTTTTGTTTGGTCTTGAAATTATTTTAGTGTAATAATTTGTTTGGTGTAAGTATACCGGTAGGATTTGTAAATCCTAGTCCAAATAGGATTTGGAAAATTCTGTACTCTCCCCAAAAGTACAAATTTTAACTTTGACAAGTTTTTTTTGAATTGAGGTAGGATTTAATAAATTCTAATCCAAGTAGGATTTGTTTCCTTGGCCAATAAGGACTTGGTCACAACCACAAAGCCGAAAAGGAAACACAACTCAGACAAAGAAACCAAGAGACAGTAGGAAAACACAAGGAAACCAAAACCAAATAGAATTAAACAAGCTCGTTTCCATTTTGCAAAAAAAAGGCCCAATCAAACAAGTAGGACAGCTTGGTTTCTCTATATAAGGAACGTTTTTAGGCAGATTTTTGCTCTAATTTTCTTGAAGATTTCTTCTTGAAAATTTGGATATATCCCTTTTCATTTTTCTTTTGTTCTAGTTCGTGTCTTGTGTCTTGTTCTTGTTATTCTTCGTGTGATTTCTTGCAATTTCGAATTCATGTTCTTGAACAGTAGCATATGTAATTATACTGCTCGTTCAAGAAAGCTTTGATTGAAAAACAAAAAAAAAAAAAGATAAATTTTAAAAAC
Organism: Mitragyna speciosa; assembly: GCA_024721245.1. Lineage (NCBI taxonomy): Eukaryota > Viridiplantae > Streptophyta > Magnoliopsida > Gentianales > Rubiaceae > Mitragyna > Mitragyna speciosa. The sequence continues at coordinate 22,378,037 of CM045563.1, forward strand.
ACAATTAACACATAAAAAAATTCATAACATAAATCAAACAGATAGTAAAATTAAAAATAAACAAAAATCCTTAAAAACAAAGCCAATGTGAGGCTGCCAAATTCAATACCACATGAAATATAAGGAAAAAAAATGAGTAATTTATAAGGAATCCAAAGAACGCTTATTTTTTCATACAAAATATAAGGAAAATATTGTATTAGAAAAATATAAAACATATAAACTTGTAATAAATTTATGTTTCAAAGTTAGAAGTTTAAAAAATATACATTCATATGCTCAATGGTAAAACAAACGACAATCATTAATTGTAAATAAAAGAAAAAATTACTCTGTCTTTGCATAAGGACTAAACTCTCTGAAATGATATGGGTTTTGGATAATGGCTCTCTTTTGCATCTCTGGAAACAGATTCCTGCAATTTACAAATCAATAAAAGAAAACTGTAGTATTAAATAAGTAAAAACTATTTAATAAAACTACCATTAATTGTACGATTAATAAACTATTATTTTGTGCATTTTTTAATTGTCAACAAATATAATAGGGGTCTATGCCAAACCTATACTATCTAAAGGTGGTCTTAGATTTTTTATTTTTAAATCCTATTCATTCTCATGACAATACCTTTGTGCAATCGATCATATCCGCCTTGCAAATGCTTCCTCAACCGCCCCTTCTTCTCCCCTATACTATCTGAGGAATATATTAACTATAAACCATGCATGGACGCTCAGCTTCCAACTAAGAAAGGGAATAACAAGAAAAAAAAATGGACAACCATTTAAGCACTATCATTGTTTGTTTAAAAATCTACTTCATCAATAAAATTGGTTACATTCACGTTGCTTAACAAAAAGAAATGAAAAACCTTCTCAAATAAATCATTCAATTTATCTTCACTTTAACCACATCATATCAAAGCGAGAAAACCTTCAATTCAACAAGAGAAAAAACTAGCAATTAGAATTTAGCATAAAGAAAAGCCAATAAAGAGAAAGCATATATATATATATATATATTGCTGGCTTACAATTTTACACAAAGAGAAGTTAAAATAATTATGATTGAAAATAATGAATGAATGGTTAGGTGGGCAACAAAATCATGGCTTAATAAAAAGGAATTATTGGATCTTTAATGAGAGTAATTTCATACTAAGTAAAGAACAATGTTTTTAAAACAATTGGCCTAAAAAATATATAAAAGGGATTGTATGGTAATAAAATAAAAAATAGGCCATATTTAGGAATAGAAAAGACATACCAAATACCAAAATGGCAGCTTAGTTGGAAAGTTTTAAAAAGAAAAAATTTTAAATCAAAGTAGTTGTAATTTGTAAGTGAATCCCATTGGTAGGTATAAAAGTCTCTAGTGAAGCAGCTGGCCCTGACCTGACCTTGAAATGAATAACCTTCATTTTTTTTTCTAAATTGTTTTTTTTTTTTATAAAAAAGAACAGAAAAAAGGTAACTTGTAAGTGAAATAATTGAATTTTACATGAATGCGAATTGCAATTGTCAAATCATTTGAGAAGTTTGTTTTGAATAAGTTTATCGAAGCAATTGGACCACTGGTGAGCAATTGTGCCGTGATTTTCTGTACGTATATATAAGAGTGTATGTTGTGTACACTCAACTTGAATGTCACAATCTCTTGAAGCATGGAAAAAAGAATGTCTCTCTCTTTTCCTTTTTTTTTTTTTTTTGTTTTCCCCGGGTGAAAAAGCACTTGGTTTCATTATACATAATATATATTTTCAGACTTGGTAGTTTTTATGATGGATGATCTGGCAATCTTTTAATTTTCTTTAACATCTTACGTTAAAAAAGAGACTTAGTGATTGTCAAGACCTCATATTGCAGCCTGTCTGTCGATGCTATACATTTTTGTTTGTCATTCAGACACTTATAAAATCCATAGATCTAAATCCTCCGATTTTTTGGATTAAGGTTGTTGGTCTGGCAATTTAGTTTCTCACCATTTACGATGAATTCATAAATTTAGATAAGTATCGAAGTTTACACACCACCTTAAAATGGATGAACTCTCACATATTTTCCTTTGGATATATTCACTTATTCAATAAATTTTAAGTACCAGTACACTTAAAGATCCATTGTCCACTGCTCTATTTTCTGAAAATGATGTTAATGAAGATAATAAAATGCACCACCCACTTGTTGAGTATATATACATTTCAAAATTATGTCTGTTAGTAAATCTGGGAGCCAAAATTAAATGTATGAAAGCAACTTAGTCCAGACTTCTTCTAAAAGGGGCAAGATCAAGCAGATATGCATTATTCAGTAAGTATTCTTTTGTAAGCATTACTTACGTGTTCAAATTTTTCTTCAAAACCGAGAATTGGTTGAACAAACCCCCTAAATAATTATCAACAAATATTCATTTGATGATCAATTAGAAAAGTTAATCGACTGGACTCACTTTTGCGAAATGTGGAACGCCTATACAAAGAATGCGAACGAAAAGTTAAGTTTCATGCTTACTCAAAAACTCTTCTGACCGGAAGAAAAAATCTTTCAAGAAAAAATCATATTGGTATAAAAGATATTGCATGACCACAAAGTAATTGACACTGCCTATTGGCTCAATTATGTAGTGGGTAGTACTAATTTTGCATCAGAATCAAAACCATCCGACCAATTTTTGTCTCTGATTTATAGCACTCAGCCTCTTAAATTATATTTTAAACACAAATCCCATTAGCCAATTGCCAACACAAAAGGGCAAAGAGCTATCGACTGTATGGACATGTTTCCGCAATCGAGAGTGCTTCCACCAGTCGCAAGCTTGGGCCACGGCTTCCCCTTGGTGTTGTTAAAATTAGAAAGAACTTAAATTCAACTAAAACGTCCAATCTAAAATTGTTAATTGGAACAGGTTCATAAGATGGGAGACAAATTCACCCGGCATGTTACAAGTTGATTGATTTGGAGATAGATTTACACGTTTGTACAATAAAGCCTCACTTAGAATCTAGTTATCATTACTACTTTTACTGTCGAATGAGTAATTTTTGCTATTGAACAAGATTTATGAGGCAGCAATATAAATTTACGCGAAATGTTACAAGTTGAGTCGGACATCATCACCTGACTAACAAGTAAGAAATAAATTAATATTTGAAACCAAAGCGGTAAGTCAACCATAACAAGAGTGTCATAGTCCACCAAGAGGAACAGGATGAATTTCTAGGACCATACTAATTAGGCCACTAATCCAAACAAATGTATAATTGTTAATGCTTCAAAAGCCGTATCTTTGCATATATTCAAATGGATGCTTTGCCATTTAAATCCAAAATAATTTGTTGATTTGGTGGGCATCCAAGGTGATATTCCACACGCCAGTTTTTGGTTTCTCAAGCAATATTACTGGCGGCCTTATAAACCAAGCGGCTCAAACCCCTTTCATAATTGGTCCAAATAAACCAATCCACTGATACTTGAGTTCATTAAAGTATCAACCATTTTAAATTCATTTCCTCCGGAGCAAACACAGAATGAGGTCCTTAATCTGGATCTGAAATGAGCCAGTAATGAACCAGATTTCAGGCTGAAGAAAGCTACATTTTTACGTAAATGGCAACCCTTTTGAGCCAAATCCAAGAAATGGCAACCCCTGTACCACATTTAGTTAGTTTTCGAGAATAATTAATTGGAAAATTTTCTTATAAAGGTGGTCGAAGTTTTGTAATTAATAAAGAGGTCGAAACTTTTGTATAATTCTTATAAAGGGCATCACTAATACATACTTGAATATAAAAATTTTTCGATTAATATTAAAATAAAATGATAGTTTATACATCTTTCCAAGGTAAAGAAATAGATTTTTCTGAAATTTTACTTCGGTCAATTTCAGAAAATCGATTCATTTTGATTTCGACTGGAATTAATTATTAGAAAAAAGCCCATCTTCATAAAATCACCACCTTCATAATTTTGTGCCTAGACTTTTGAACTAAAACTAAGAAGAAATTGATTTTATAACTTTGACAACATAAATAAAAATGTCAATATTTTTTTTTATTAAAAACTCTAATATTTAGAAATTTCCAAAAAATTGATTTCATTTTGATTTTGGTTGCAATTGGCCAACCAAAAAAGATACATTTTAAAAAAATCATCTTATTCATAATTTTTGCCTGGACACTCTAAATTGAAATTTAGAAGAAATTAATTTTACTACTTAGATATGATGAATAAAAATACCAATATACATTTTTTTATTTTTGATTAAAAACTCTAAATTGATTTTATTTTGATTTTATTTAAACCTGATATCCAAAAAAGGTCCACCTTCAAAAAAATCGTCTGCGTTATAATTTTGTACTTGAACACTTTGGATCATAAATTTAGAAAAAAATGATTTTACTACTTTGGATGATAAAATTATAATGCCAATTTTTTTATTAAAAACGCTAATATTTGGGTAAATAAACCAACTATATTATTTCAAAATAATATTATATTTTTGTACGTGAAGTTGTATGCTTTTAGTAATAACGCCCTTTATAGAAATTATGTAAAAATTTCACCCTCTTTATTCATTACTAAACTTTCAGTGCCCTTATAAGAAATTTTCCCTAATTAATTTTATCTCTTTGAGGTGTTCAAACTGCACTTTATTTTTCTTGGAGTTGTGATGTTATTGGTCCAAGGAGCATCCAACAGAAATGAAGTTGAAAGTGAGAGTGAATTTAGTTGGTTGTCCAAGTGTCTCGTCCGCAATTTACAGTGTAGTCACCTTGGACACGAATGCAAAAGAAAAAGAATCTTATGAAGGTAGCGCACAAGTAAAAAAGAAGAGATGCAAAACTTGCAGAAAGCTACATAAGACTGTGGTAGAAACTGGTAGAGGCCCAGCAGGCAAACACGCAATCAAATCTCCACGATCTTGCGAAAGGCAAAGAGGAGGAACATGCACATTACATACCAATCCATTATGATTATGGATCCTTCATAATAGTGGATACAAGTACACAGAAAGAGCAGTAAAGAAACTGTAAGGTAGCTCCTCAATTTTACCTCGCACATCAATTATGAGGAATCAAAAATGATACTGCAGAAGACTGTAGATATGAAATAACTAGACCATTCTTTTCGAGAAAGTCACACCTTCAGTTCACATTCGAATAGAGAAAGATTCCTTCTATCTTCTAATACAGTGAGCAATTAACCCATTACAACTGATCAGGCAAAAACTACGAATCAAATCAGCACAATTTTACGCCTGATCATAAAAAGCTTATCAAATTAATAATCGATAGAAAGAGTGTGGCAGCCCTCCTTGATTCATTTAGCATTTCAAAACTCGAAAGTGAAACAAATAGAAAAAGCAGCATCAAAGGCCTCTACAAATGACATTACAAACAACTGTGGATCAAAGGAGTTCCAAAAGTAGCATAGTTCAATCCCCAGTCATAAGCCCACAATCATTGATCTCCTCACCCCGAGCTTCTGTTTAGCCTCCTAAGAGAACAAAAACCAGCATCCTCGCACTCACATCAAAATCAGTTTCCAATTGCAAATTGCAGGTGAGCATAAAGCGCCTGTCCCATTATCAACTTGTGCTCCTCAAATTGTCAACCTTGCAGGTCATAAATTAACAGCATTACATCTCCAAAGAACATAGATAGGAATGAAGGCACTGGGAAACAAATTTTCAGCTACAGTACAACCAGCTGTCATTGTGCATTCGCTGATAAATTACTTTAAGGTGGCAAAACTAAGGAGGGAAAACAGCATTGAAATAGAATGAATAGACCATGCCACTATTTCCTTGAAACCCTAATTGCTTTCTTAGTAGACAAAATTCAAAGGAACCCCAAAGTCAAAATAATCTCATATCAGAATTAAGGATTCAGATACTTCACAATGCAACATTGATATTGGCTAGCTATGTAAAAATTCTACAATAGAGCATGAGCAAAACGTGGTCTCAAACAACGTGAGAAAACAAAGAAAAAAGTACCATAAGTTTAGTATTTATATATATCAGAAACTAAGCCAAGTGATTGAAGTTCTCCAAGCTCATGGAATCCTTCTCATTGAAGCAATTACTTCACCAGTGAAGTATCCCGACCTGGTAAGAGACAGATGAATATGGAAAAAGCCCCCAAACCAAGACATTTTCCAATTTCCCTAAATCAAGATAATGACAGTTAAATCAAGTGTAATCCATAAATCCAAAATTTTAAACAAACAGAGTCCAAGAATACTCCGTATATGCATCATCTTGAGAATAGCACCTTTAATTTCAAAAATGCAAAAATTTCAACAAAAAAAAAATGTTCTAGAACATCAGCAAAGTGTACATATGCAATACGTCGGGCTGAGCTATTAGATTGCTGTAGCAAGTAAGCAAACACTGTTATTCTGTCCCAATCTACGCCTCACCCTACACCATCTAAGGAGGATAACAATTTCAGAATCTTGGCTTCATAATTTCAATATAAGTTGGAGTGAGTTGAAATCTGAATCAGTGCTGTTAGTCTTATCCATCAACAGGTTAAAATTGTTATGTCAACATCTCTCAGTAATCAGTCTCCAACGTCCTTGGAGTCTTAAATATACCAATTCTCAACATGAACAGAATTGTGTATGCCAGCAGAAACAGTTGGTGCTTGGATGACTACAAATCAACAAACAGATTTTGTTGACACGAGATGAACAAAAGATACAATTCAGATGCGTGCACTCACCCTTGTCCCTGATTTCCATTTCTCTTTTCCAGTTACATGAGCAAATTGCGTGTAGACAAATTATTGTTCATCATTAGATCAATAAAGATGCCTAGCACAGTTGGGCATAAAATTATAAGCGAAATTCAAGAAGTAAAAATTGGTGTACAGAACTTTATTGGCTAGTAAGACATCCTTGATTTGGCAAGCACAAGATGCTGGAGAAGAATACAAACCAAGATCATTACTTCCATATAATCCTTTTGTATTCTATATATTATATTAAACAGATGTAACGGCCTTGGCTGTCAGCATAAGTAGGATTTAATGCCAAATAGAAAGCAATACAGGAGAAGACTAACTTTGGCAACCATTGAGCTATGTTCCCAGAGTTTAATAGAGAAAAGGTCACCTTGAACCTCATCCCATATCCTGGGCCTGAAATTCAACATCTGGAGACAGCTGCCTATGACAACTGCATTCCCTTACCCACAAGAGACGAGACCTGCCTCTCGGTTCATCAATCAAAATCTAAATTCATCCGAGAGCTGCATCTCATATATAACGAAACAACTGAAAAACATAGCACCCATATTCCACAGTAAGCAAAATTACCATGCTTTAAACTAAAATGAGACATGACCATTGAATCTTCACATTCATGAGACAAGATATGCATTTTCTCGCCGATCAATATCATTAACGTATGAATATAATTCACATGGCTAAAAAGTTAACAATTCACTACCGATTTCAACTATAATAAACCAGTAAAACCACGGTTTAATTACTTAACATATTTCATATGCACTCTATCATGGCATACCGGGACGTCACTACTAAAGTATGACCTTATCATCCAATTATTCAATCTTCAAGTGGTAACTACAAAAAGGAGGTTCCTTTCTCTATTTAATTATGACAAAGCAGCCAACTAAACAAATGAATAAAATGTTTACACTCCAAAAGACAAAATCATAGTCATTAGACCTAAAAGGGAGAATTTTTAAAGGATCAGCAATAAGGTTCGATCACAGCAGGAAAATTGATGGCAGCTCAAATATATTGCAAGAACTGAGGTAAAAGCAGCAGAATAATGTAGGGCGAAGTCTAGGTTAGCATTCAATACTAGAATGTAACCCACGCCTTTTGTTACAACCCATAGTTACACCAAGCTTTCGATAAGCAATGGTATAATAATATTGTTTTCGAAGAGGTTGCGAATGTTACAATGCAATAACTTGTACAAGAACAGGGGCCCTCTTCTTTCTTTCTTTCTTTCTTTCCCACTTTTACCTCGTCTTTACTACCAACAAATAATCCTGCTCATACCTTTTACTTATGCCATCATCTCCATAATCGTTAAAAAATACATAAACATAATAAGAAAAGCAAAAATTCAAGAGGGTCGAATGCAATTTGTCTGGCCAATGAATCACGGAAATAGTTTCTTGATTATTGGGCTAATGATTATACAGTTTTGTATTCTTGCTCTTACCCAAAGGGCAGAGCAGCTATGCTTTGTGCTGAGCCAACTTTGATCTGCTAATCCGTCCCAGCGGCTGTGCTCCACCCGTGTGTTCTTAGAGGAAGCCACGTGTCTCCTCCGCCGTGGCTTTAGCTTCAGTGGATGGACGGGCGGCGGTCGTCATCTTAATACTAGGGCTGATTCTGGTTCTAGTGCGTTCGCGGTCCTTTTAAACCGACAATTTTCGACTGTAAAAATAAATAAATTAATTAATAAAAAAGAGGAAGAAAAAAGTTAGCGCAAATGACAAAAATAGTCCTCCAATGTTTTAATTAAAGTTAATTTAATCTCTAATATAATATCTCTATTTTCAAATTTTTGATCTTTCATATCTTTTTCTCTTTTTTCCTTAAAAAAAGGAAAAAAATAATTATTTAGTCCTTAAAAATTTTATGAGTTGTTTAATTCACATTTGAAGTTGGACTCAAAACAAGAATCATAAATCTCACAACTGAAATGAGTTTAATTGATAAATAAATTAATCAAATTTGGAACCCAAGCAACTAATGGGAAATGATGGAAAAACAAGTTTTAACACTTTAAATTATAAATATTAACTTTATTACTAAAATAAAGGTAGCATGAGAATTAAGTACAAATTTAGTCATATAGAAGGTTTCTATCCATTATTTACTTTAGTCCAAAGCATAGGAAGACTGTCTAAATATCAGCAAACGAGGAAAATGTCATCTCACTTTTGCCAAAACTAAATGAAGTTTTATGAATTTTACCCTTCATCTTATTATACATGAGATTTGAAGAATGACAATATTAAACTCATTAAAGGTATAAATTTTAAAAATGCTTACCATGTGCAAGTGGTTGGCAAGAATTAATCCACCGCTCCATTTGTGTGAGGCAACAAAAATGTAATATAACAATGATTGATAAAAAAAAAAGAATTAATCCACCGCCCAATTGTTTAGACACAAGAAACCAAAACTACTAAAAGAGCCCTTTGGAAAAAAAAATAAAAATGAAACAATAAAGAAGGTTAACAAGATTCAACTCGTTTACAAGGCACAAAAACATGTATGCAATCTTCACCCGATTTCTTCACCTACAATAGTACACAAAGGTGTAAGCTATCTTCGGGGACTGTCAACTGGGTTTCACAAGTTGGGTTTGCATGAGCCCAAATTTGGCCCATTTAAAATTAGAAATATGGTGCCCGAATTCGGCCCACTAGAACTCACAAGTAACTAGTAAATATCTTTTGTTCTAAACTTGATTATCTGGCTTGATATTCATCCGATGGGCATGAGTATTTTTGTTTGATCCTGACAAGCGTGATGAACTTAAGGTTGTCCGCTGCCTGTGTAGAGCTCCGAACTGCAGGAAATATATCAATGTAAATGATGTACAGTATTTTTCTGCACCAAGCAGCGTCGAGCCTTAGTCAAACCTTTGTTTTTTGGCAATTTTGATAATTGCACGTATCTTGGAGTAATGAATATAGGCATGCCAAATTTCCCTTCCCCATGTAACAGTACAGGATTATCAAAAAAATATATATATAGGCATAATTTCACCACCTATTTACCTGCATTTTTTACTCATAAAGTTATGTGTATTTTTACTTTAATGGTATATTATTTGCTATGGCCTTCAGTATTTGCTCCTTTAAAATTACTTCTCTCAATTTTTCTTATCTGAAAATTCTTAACGAATTTGTGCCGTAATATTTGCAAGGAACCCATTACATGGCACGACGATGTTGAGGACAGAATCTTTTCCTTTCAACGTTATACTTCATTAAATCACAAACCCTGAAATCTGAATAGGTAATGGATATTAGAAACAATAATGTAACCGTGCCCATTGACTACCAAAAGTAGAATCAGAGAACCGCGAATTAACTCTTGAATCTAGCTTCAATTTTTAAAATAGAAAATATATATGTAAAAAATATATATATTTTGTATTGTGTTCATGATGCGGAACTTTGATATGATGCGTCGTTGATATGTACAAAAGAACCATCAAAATAACGTTGCAAAGGGGAAGAAAATTTTTGGGAAAAAAATAGCAATAGCATATTATTTTATTGTCAACATTATTCTCGTCCGACAATATATAATCTGTATTGGCTTAGGGTCTTCTGTTACATATTTTGCTGTTACACTTGTGTTACACTACCTAAGTGATTGACAAGTGTCCACCCACTAACCCTATCTCCAAACACAGGTACACTTGTCAATCACGAAGGTGGTGTAACACAAGTGTAACACAAAATTGTGTAACAGAAGACCCAAAGCCATCTGTATTACCACAAGTCTATAACAAGAAAACATGCAATGTAAAAAAATTCTTCCCAACTAAAATAAGATTATTCAATAATGAGTTTTTCAAGAATTCAGAACATAGCCCCTTAATGGTCTGCTAGAGGGATGGAGCAACGCTCGCAGATATCCACAGCAAAACACAAACAAGAACCTTGTCTATAGCACCAGAGTTCCACCACATCACCTTTCTTGAGTTGATTTGCTTTGACAAGCCCGATCCACCCTTTGTTCAGAACAAACTTATTCAAACTTGCCCAATTCTTGAAATTCATGTCGAAAAGGCGTCTTCTGCAATCCTTCACCAAGACCCTAAGGCTCTTATTCTCATTCACTATGGTATTCCTCTCCAAATCAGTCAATACATGCAATATTTCGTTACAACTTGGAATCAGAAATCTGCTTTGAAGTGGGTTCACGTCCGAGGCTTCCAACTTTTTCTTGGCTATGAAGCGTGTTCCCGGAGGAAGCTCTAGTCCTGGACGAGGTATCACTGCTCTGCTGCCGTAAGCTTGTTGTTGTTCTTGATTCATCGGAGCCGGAGCGTTCTCGACCATATCATCGTCGACGTCGACAAGAGCTTCAACGAACACTCCAAACAGCTTAATCCTCCTCATGACCATTCTCACCATCTTCAATCACTTGGTAAGATAACCAGTTAATAATTATAGAGAGCAAGAAAAGTACCAACCTGAAAACAAAAAGAGTAATGCTAATGAGATGATGGAAGAACCATTATGGGCTTCCTCCTTGTACATATAGAAAACTAAGGCAAGAGCCTCTCCTTAATTACATAAGAAATCAACTTTCCATAATCGCTTTTCTTGCGGCAATTATGGAAACGGCTCGTGTCATGAGCCTCTCCTTCCCGTTCCGGGATTCGGATGCATGTTTCCTTAAATGGTATCCTTTTGATAATAATTCCCCTTGTTTACAACCGTGGCCGATTTGTGATTGGAGTTCTTGGATTTTGAGAGTAAGAGTTCAGGGTTTATTTAACAAACTTCTTTTTATTGTGAATACACAACATAATAATGATAGTAACATAGGATTTTACATTTGTTTCAAAACTGTAGCAAACATTTATCGTAACAAAAAATGAATTTAAGTAAAACAATAAGGCAAAAGTAATAAAAAACAATGTGGAAATATTATTTTAAGAATTAAATCATATTAAGTTTCAATTAAAACTGAAGTTTAATATGATAAACTCTGACTTAGTTCTTAATTTACGAAAGAATTAAAAGAGAGAGAAAGGATCAATTTGCGAGGACCGGTCCACTGAAGTATCCAGTGCACCACCAATCGCATGAACCTGACCCTCGGCTTGGCTATTTAAATCCCAACGTTCCCGCGCGCCTCTAAATTGCTCTGCTTCATTCATTTCCTCCCTTTCCCAGAAAATTCACGCTTTCAAGCTCTCGGCGGATCTGGTTGCCGACAGAGGAGAAAACGGGGAAGCGAATTCGAAGGACCAAATCGATCTGCTGTTGCGTCTCTCCTCGATCGTCTTATCTCACTCCTCTCTCCACCTTCTCCTGGTTTTCTCTCACTCTAATTTCAGCTTCCGACCAATTATTTCCTTTTATTCTTTATAAGGTTTTGATAATTTCATAATCGTGTGGTAATTCCGGAGTATGATTTTACTTAACTTTTAGATTGAATGATCAGTTTCTGATCGAAGATCAAAATGACGTAAACATAGTTAATTTTCTGTCGATTTATCCGTAATTGGAATTATTAAATGTGGTTGCGATTCTCAAGAAACTGATTAAATAAAAGTTTCAGCACCTAGTTCTCTGCTCTCTCTGTCTCTCTCTCTCTATGTATATAGATTTAGCTGGCGATAGATTACTTTTTCCTTATATGTTTAGATGTTATATGAGGCGCATTAATTTTTTGAGGTATTTGATAAGCTTGTAGCAGTAATGCGGCTTGATTTTAGTTTTCTTTTTTATTTGAAAAGATAAGTAAATGATCAAGGTTTTGATTTGTGATTATAATGATCAGAAGTTAATTAATTCTATTTCAGTTTCTATTTCTATGAGAACTTGAATTTAAATGTTTTTGTGAAGCATAAAAAAGTGATACAAATTCGATTTCAAATGCTTCTGTGTTTTGCGAGATGAATAGAATTTCAGTTCATGAGATGTGGATTTTTGTTACTTAACTTCAAGATGATTATATAATTTGAGTGGCTCAAGCAACACAAAAGTTGATAATTGCATCAGACTTTTGGATTATTTATATATATATAGATTGCATCGGACTTTTGGACTATTTTTAAAACTTGCAAACTGTTTTAAAAGACTGAACTTCGGTATGTTATTATGCATTTTATTTTCTATAGTTCAAATGAGTTTGTGGAATTCTGACAATGATGTCTGATACAAATATCTCAGGAGGATTCTAATAATGCCTTTTGTAACTTCACTGGATCATATATGGATGGATAGCTTCTCTTGGCTATTGAATTGAACTGTTTAATTCTAGCAGAAAACTTGTATCTTGTCTTCATGACTCTTTTTTCGTTATGCTGTGTAATTGGTAGCGGATTATTTGTGAATTTGGTATGTAACTAGACAGAAGTGGACACCTTACCTCTCTGGTCGGCACGGTCTTGAGGTTCAGTTTGTAAAATTAAATCAGCTTAAGGTTTTTGATATATTTTTTTGTCTGGTTCAAAAGGTATGAAGAGGATGCTTGGACAGAGATTGCCAAATTCTTAGATGGGCAATCTCCGTTGATGCTTGCATTGACTTGCCAATGGTTCTATTGCATCCTGATTTTGTTTTCTGCAATTTCAGAAATATACAACAAATACAAATTTTCAATTGATTTTGTTGATTTGAGTAACCAGATTGAATGCGAATTGGATCATTTCTCTTTGACTCATCTGCTGCACTCATGATGGAGAATTTAATGCTTTTCCTAAAGTTCCAAAACATGAGACATTAGAGAAAATGTTGCAGAAGATAGCAAACCTGGGATCTGGTTGGCAGGTAATTCAAAATGTCTTAGTTTTGCAGTAAGAGACATTTGACATACTTAAGGAAATTGGAATCATAATCTGTTTTCTAACCGTTCTATCTGGGATATTGTTAACGGATTTCAATCTTGTCCATTGTTATGTGTGTGATCTTAATAAATGTGATTGTAAGCCAGATTTGTGCATTCTATCTGTAACTTTACAGCAATACAATTTTAGTTTTATGGCTCTTTTACGGCAACAACTTCTGCACCGCATGCATTATCCACATAAAATAATCAATTAACCATTCTGGAACCAAGCTTATAGAAGCAAAGAAAAATGGCTATTGTAGAAAACTATGCAGTGAGACACGATGTGGCAGATGGAAGTACATTCTTTCAAATTTTGCTGTCTACCTTCAAATCGGGAACTTTACTAGTGAGACCACATGAGAAAAAAATCTTTGTGGTTTCTCCCTTCACTAGTCCAACTATCCTAAAAAATCAGTAATTAAGCTGTTAAGTTGTGTTCAAGCGTGAACAAGGTGAATCAATGGAAGTTGTGGCATTGTTCACTATAAAGGACTGCACTCCATAGCATTGCAATTTTATGCAGGAACAATGCAGATATTGAATGCAAGGCATATTGAGCTGTTCCTGTTTGAGGAATTCCAGGAGGGAAAATGGGATTACATGTCACTAGGATCTATTAAGAAGCATGCAGCAGCATCTCTGCTGGAATTTTTTATATCAAGCATCTGAAGGATCAGTCTACTCCACGTAACTGTAACCCTTTTTGAAAATTTAACCTACCATAGCTGTGTACTACTACAAAATTAATTATATGCTGAACCTGTGGAATGAGATCTGATTTGTCCCTCAAACATAGTATTTTCTAGATTTTGTGAAACAACTCTTTAGAGGAATATCAACTTTAAATCAGCCTTTCTATCTCAACGTGTTGGAATTATCTCGTCTTTTGAATTTTTTTACCCCTTCATTTATGATTTATTATCAGTTACTGCATGATGATGTGAAATTGTCTGCTTTGATGTGTGTAACGCCTCAGAAGTATCTGATCTCAAGTCATGGCACCAAAAGTCATGATAATTTTTTATGCAGTAGCAGTGAACACCAATTTACAATAGAATGAAGGTGAAATTGTTGGTCATGTATCCCTACCTCTCTTGGCATCCTGCTTATCGTAGGTCATTTTTATTATTGCAGAACAGAGGGATTATGAAGCTTATTTTAACCATAAAAAATCAAGTCCACTGAGCTAATTTTGTCTTTTCTTTTTTCCATATTTTGTCTGTATTTTGTTTCAGAGGTAGGTCTTCGTGTCCAATATCATGCATTGAGAGCTGGAAAAGGTGGCAAAATTGTTTCAATCAGAATATATCAGCTGCTCCTCTAATCTTTTTGGATCTATCAAGCTTAGCATTCTCCCTCAGCCTAGAATTTCAGATCTCTCAACAGACAAACTCATTCTAATGCTGACAATATCTCATGACAAAACAGCGCATTAGGTCCACATTCCATCAGATATAGCAAAAGAAACAGTTTTGGAGAGTCTAGTATTTCATATGCATACAAGTTTAAGAAAGTAATACCAAAAAAGACGTTGATACCTAACTGTCCAGTTGTTCATGTATGCTCTGGTAATAAATAATTGATACCGTTCCTATGTTGAAAAGATATTCGATTCTGTTCATGTATACATTCTCAATGATTGAGCCAGCATATGTTCAAAGCCGAGCAGCATCAATACCACAATATGGATGAACATTATAAACAGCTTCCCTTTTAGTAATATGAAAGTTTTTGGTTTTAAATTTCAGTGAATCTTCCGTTTAAGAATTTTTTATTAGATTAAAGGCTGGAATAATGTATAATAATAAACAAAGCATTGAATGCTTCTATTGCTGTTGTGCGTTGCAGGTTTCAAACTCCAATTAGATTCTACTGCTACTTGGCGTTAAATTAAGTGGCTTTCTTCTGACTTATATTCCTACTATCATTGGAAAGGCCCACAGCATCTTACAACAAAATTTTTTGACTTTACGAAGTATACTTTATTGGCGTAATTCTCAGCACAAACAGTGGTTATATTCACAAGTCCTGCCTCTGATAAATTCTCTGAGCATATGGACATTCTGAGAGTCCTATTGGTTCTATTCCCCCTCTCTTCGATCATCTGTGCAAAACACGATTGCCCAGCTTCTCAATGTGGCAACAAAAGCTTCACCATAAAGTTTCCTTTCAAACTAGGACAACAACCTCAAAGCTGTGGCTATCCTTGGTTTGATTTGAGATGCAATATACAAGGTATGCCAATCCTTAGTCTTCCATTCTCTGGAGACTTTTTTGTGCGTGATATCAACTATCTCACACAAGAAATACAACTCTATGACCCCAATAATTGCCTTCCACGTCGGCTTTTGAACCTCAACCTGTCGTCTTCTCCTTTCACGGCGTCTTATTATCAGAACTACACCTTCCTTAGTTGTTCTCCAGACCTCATTAGATCTAAGTTCACCGCCATTGATTGCCTTAGCAACTCCACAACCTCCATATTAGCTACTTCTATAACACTTGCCAGAGCAATGAACATCTGTACTGTACTTGTTACTTTGCCAATTCCAATTTCATGGCCGTATCAAAATGAGGATGGCTTCTCATCTCAACTTAGTGGAGATCTTCAATTGTCATGGGATCTTCCAAGTTGTGAAGATTGCGAAGCAAAAGGCGGCGTTTGTGGGTTTTCAAACAGCACGACGCTAGAGATTTCCTGCTATGATGATCCTGGAAAAGGTAAATATCTTTAATCATCATTTTTGTGCTTGCTTACTATAACATATGCGGTTAATTGACTAAAGACATCCTGACTTTCTCATTAGCTCAATATATTCTTAGTGGGGACAGTGGTGGGAGTTTAACTTGAGATGTTGTCAACTTCTTTTCCGGTTTTCAGGGAATGGTAAGCCAGGAAGGTGGTGATGATCAAAATCAAAATCGGTATAGATTCTTGCTCTAAGTATATTGGCCAGCTTTCTTTGTTCTAGGACGGCCAAATATAGTTCGACTGACAAAGGAACATTATTTAGTTTAATGCTAGTTGGATTTTCTCATTGACTCTTCTAAAATACAAACTACTGAAATTTTCCAAGTAATTAAAATAAATGCATTTGACATGTAAAAACTTGAATGTAGGATATGTCAATTCGATTAGAGCTGGGAGATGTCTATATGATGGTGATGTATCATTGTATTCAAAAATAATAACGTGGGGCTGGACCTATGACCTACTCTTCCTAATATGTTCGTGAAAAGCAAATTGCGAAAATTGCGGGCGGTCTTAAACTCTTAATTAGATCGCCACAAAGCCAACGTTAAAAATAGGCAACCCAGGATATCTCGGAGGGAATGTAAATGAATAAACATATTACACTACATAAGATTACATCAGCCAATAGAGTAAACTATTACATTAATGAAATTGCTTATTTTAACCCAACTTGTGCATAACCACAGAATAATGATTCGTTGTCCCACATGATGTATATGTTAGTTGTGTTTGTACTCTAATAAGAGAAGGTATAACGGGGATCTCCCCAAGGATAATAGTATAGTCTAACCAAGTTCAACGCTAAGCTGTCAGTAGCTTTAATGATTCGGTTCATAACTCTGTCCTGAGTATTAATAATACTTATTTAAAGAAATTACACGAACAGGTACTCACTAAAAATATAATCACGGATGAACCGTGAATCTGATCCACAGGACGTTCAAGGGGTCTACAAATTTTCAGAATTATTGCTGTGTCTTTTGTAGTACCTGCCATCATTTTTTCAGTGGGTATATCTTGTTTCGTATGCATTGCGGACGGGAGAATGCGCAACCATAGACAGGACAATAATGCAGCTCAAAATTCTGCCATGACCACTGTGGCACCGCAACCCACCATGACGGTAGCAGGTCTTGATGATTCCACAATTGAAACGTATACAAAAGTAGTTCTCGGCGAAAGCCGACGCCTTCCAGGGCCTAATGATATTACTTGCGCTATATGTCTAACAGATTACTGTCCAAAAGAAACGATCAGATGCATACCTTATTGTCAACATTGTTTCCACGCTGACTGCGTCGATGAATGGTTACGAATGAATGGCTCATGCCCAGTTTGTAGAAATTCTCCAAGCCCTGCTACTCCTAATTCATAAGTTGCAAATTTGGAATTTCAGGACCGTTCGAGTAGTACTTAATTCTTTTATTTCTCCTATCCAGAATATTGGATTCATTTCTTGTAGGAAACTTTTGGAAACCTCCATTTCAATGTAAAGATTAATTGTTTTAGTATCGATTTTATCTACTGTTCACATAGTTAACTCTGTCCAAAAATGATGTTGAATTTGTGAGGATCTCATATTTATTGCAATTTCCCAACAATTCCAAATCATGGTAGATCTTCGCGGACAGTCATGGATAGGAAAACTCGGCATCCAAAACTCGAAAACTCTGCAAAATAAAGGCACCCAGGCGATACACACGGTTCATGCCAATATATTCTCCAATTTGGACGTTCTATGCATGCGTCAGCTTCCAACGCACATTCTATCCGCGGGCAAAACGCATTAGTGAAATTTATAGCAAAGGTATGCCTGCTCAAAGGTACAAATGCGTGCTTCCGTTTGTTTGGTACTCCATTCACTGACTAAAAGCGCCAAAGTTCAAGTAGCTACAAGATTAGCTTACGAAATGTCAAGGCTGCACATTCAAGAGTTGTAACAGCTAAAGTGTAAAAAACTAGTTAAAGTTGTAACAGATGATGCCAATCATCACTTTGTGCATTGGATTCAGAAGCCTAAGTGGACTCGTCGATAATTTTCTGTGAGAGCGCTTAAACACACATACATCTTAAACACGAGACTCGGATAAATGTATGCGTTCATTCCTGTGGGAGAGCTTAAACACACGTACATCTTAAACACGAGACTCGGATAAATGTACGCATTCATTCCTGAACAATCATACATCTTAAACATACAATCCCTAGTGTCTACCCTGGAAATGTTGAATTAAAAAAGCTCACATACTCTTTTCACAAATGCAGAACATCCTTGCATTTAATACCACAGCACAGGACAATCCAGCAGGAAACCAGTTAGCATTAAGGATACAAACAATGTCACTTCTTAGCAAGCAACTTTTTTGGAAGCATCTCTACAGGTGTGGTTTTGAGCAGAAAGAGCCTTGCTGCACGTTCTTGCAATGTACCTCCACACTTCAGCCCTCGCACTTGAAGCTCTGATTTCAATCTTTCCATGCCAAGAACCTAAAACCACCAAAGACACACTGTTAGCTCAAACTAATAATGGGCAGAACTCCAGCTCCACTTCTTCCAAGTACACGCAGTCTCTGGTTGTATGTAACGTAAAATCCAATTTTACAGACAACGAAAATAAAATGCTAACAGATTAACCATCAAAAAATGCTACCATTTCTTCTTTAATACAATGATCAGAGAAGTACAAGACGCTTATCAGTAAAAATAGAGTAGTGATCCAATTTGAACATAAAACATCTCCCACTGACAAAATTATCAGCCAATCAGGATGTGATAACATAACTATGCATAAAAAGATTAGCAAACCAAGACTTGTCAGTCAAACTTGTTGGATAAAGACGCTGAACAGATAAAGCAATAACAGTGAATTAGAGTTAAAAGAATCAAAGTAGGACCGCCTGCACTTTACTACAGTTGATTATGAGAA
Organism: Mitragyna speciosa; assembly: GCA_024721245.1. Lineage (NCBI taxonomy): Eukaryota > Viridiplantae > Streptophyta > Magnoliopsida > Gentianales > Rubiaceae > Mitragyna > Mitragyna speciosa. The sequence goes on from CM045563.1 coordinate 22,397,297, forward strand.
AGGTGACAAACATAAATGAACTGGAAGGAAGGTAGAGAATAACTGGGTACTCATTGTCCCAATGCTACTCATTTATTTCCCATAAAATAAAAGAGACTATTATTCTACAACTATTTAGTTGCATTATAAATTCTTACATTTTCATGGGAAGAGTAGCAGTCACTATTTTCCTCATCCAAATCTATCACATTTCTTCATGACCTCTTACAAGACAATAAGTTCAAGAAAAGGCAATCTTTAATATTATTAAACCTGATAATGAAGGGGAAAAAAGAAAACCATCCCTTGGTGCAGCCATACACCATGTAGGCTAATCAATTTCATTAGCATGTTTTCTATTAAATGTTTTACAGAAAGCATGAAGAAGGATACAGTAATTTTTTGTAACTATGTTAAAGTTCATTAAAATTGGAGAAAGACAATGTTATTGTTCTCAACCGACTAAGATGCAATGACCTGAAAAGAAAAGCAGGTTATCTCTAGTCGTGGTCTGGATGTTACTAATTCACATGAGCAACCTATCAAAGGAAATTTGTCAATGTTCACAATTTTCAAAGCATATTTGCATTTTCCAGTAAAACAGGGACATGGGTAAAAGGAAATATTTCTGTATATAAAGTAATCCATGAGAAAACGGAGTTGGAGCAAATTAGCAAAAATAGGAAAACCTGCTGAATAGAATTAATGACAGCATATTACCTCTAGTTCTGAAGCTGAATTAATCTCTTCAAAATTGAGGGGCTTCTCCACATTCGGAGCCTCTGCACTTGTCACCACTTCATTCTGAGGGGCAGCCAAATTAGAAATGGGGTTAGTGCTGACTCCAACAACTGAAGCCTCATCCTCCCCCGAGGTGGAGAGGGTTACTGCCTGGCTAACACTACCACCCACATCAGAGGAACAGGATTTATCAGAAGCTCCCTGTTCCGCCTGGACAGCTTCAGACCCCACAACAGATGTCTGCAAGGAGAACTTGTCTCCATCCTGAAAGGTCTTCTCTTCAGAAGCTCCTACTTCAAGTTCAGTCAAACTTGCAGCTTCCACATGAACAACCTCACTTTCGCCAGATCCCTGACTCTCTTCAACAATACCGTCCTTCTCTTCCTCAGAGCCACTCTCTGATGTGCCAGCATCAGCTGAAACAACATCACACCGGACCTCTGTAACAGAATCGGAACTTCCTTCTGCTTCTTTGCTGGAGTCTGAATGATCAGCATTATCTATAACAACAGATTTATTGTTCTCCTCATCTCCATCCTCATCGCTGTCATCCTCACTATCACTATCACCCAATTTTCTCTTACCAAACCTGCCAAAGTCATATCAAATAGATGATCAATACCTAGCCATATAAAAAAAATTCCCTTTATCTATGCATATGTATCAAGACAAAGTTCTCTATTTCATTTGCCACTCCTATAGGCAAAATTGTTCATTCAGAAGAAGAAAGCAAAGTTCCCCTTGCTTCTTCGATTACAAAGGAAAGAATTTCCACATAATTTCAACCCGCTACGTCAAAACAGTAAAAGAGCTGCAAATCAGACATTCAAATGTAAATATGGAACTAAACGAAAAAACTTTGCTGATCTAGAACACTCTTAACCTAAATGTTAACAAACACAAAGTAAAAGATGATTGTTCAAAGATTGTACCGTTTTGCAATGCTCATGCCAACAAACAATCACTAGTAATATTAATCTACCCAGACAGAAAAGCCAGTAAGCATAGTCCCATATACCGAAAATATACAACGAAGTTGTAATCTGGGTGACAATACCACTAATACAGATAGACACTTGAATTAAGGAAAAGAAAAAGGTAAATCCTTGTAAGCTTACCATATCTTGAACCTCTTGGCATTGGAGGATTCATTCCCCTCGGAGGCACCACCTTTCCTCTTGGAACCAACGAAGCTTTTAAGCGACTCCCTTACCGACCTCTCCACCTCCTCCATGCACTTAGCAGAATCTTCCCTATACTTCTGCACATACTTATCCGTATCAACACCCCCTTTCCCCTTCCCCTTCTTAACCATATCCTTAGCCTTCTTCTTGATAAACTCCTCAGCCATCTTCTCCAGCTTCCTCTCCTCCGCCTCCGCCCTCCACTCCTCCAACCTCTTCTCCGCATTCACATGCCTCAGCCTCCTCCCACTCATATCCCTACAAGCATCAAAATTGTTAGTCTTCTTCTGACCGGCCTTCGTCGCCGCCCCCCTCAATAACGACCCAAACCCACCTTTCCCTCCCCTCAACCGCAGCAACAAGTGAACCACCGCCGGGAATCTCCCATCCTGGGCCGTGCGGGGCCCAGGAGGAGAATTTAGATCCAGGGTTTGGTCGGCATCGTGGAGGAGGGTTGGGGAATGGTGGGTTTGGGGGTTAGCGAAGAGGAGGAGTTGGTGGTGGGAAGGGATGGAGGTCAGGGCTTGGATCTTGTGTTGAAGGGTTTGGATCGAAATGGTTGGAGTAGTGAAATTGAGGAATCGGTGGGTTCCATCGAGGAGTTTTAATAGGATTTGATGGATACTACTTCCTTCTTCGTGATTCAGTTCCATGGCTGATTAAGATCGTGGATGGATCGATGGATTTTGGGGGACAATTTTTTGGGCAAAGAATTGTTTATCGATCGATTAATTTTGGGAGCGACGAGGACGATGATGTATAGGGTTAATCACTCTGGTTGCCCTCAAAATTTTTTGTGTCGGTTTACTTCATAGATTTTTATTGTGGCCATTGAGTACTTCAACTTTTTTTTTTTTTTTTTTTTTTTTAAGGATGGTCCTTCAACTTTTACACTAGTTTTTAATTGGTGCCCAAAATTACCTTTCTAGTTATGAGTTTCTGTTTTTCTTTTTCTATCTGTATCTTTCTATTCTTTTTTCTAGTATTTTCCTTCTTTTATTACTTCGCATCCCTATCTCAAAAAAATTAAAAAATACACAAAATTTCCTAAGAAGCTTAATCAATGCAAGTTTACGAAAAAAAATTAAAGAATAGTTGTCATTAATAAAATAAATAGTTCATTTATTAATAACTTTGTGTTGTTTGTTAGGCTAGGTTGATAATAAAATGTACATGGATAGATTAATCGGTTCATTTATAATTTAGTTGGCCTTAACCATTGTATCGATTCAGCAAAATTCTATTTCATTCCCCTTAAACAGTCAAATATGATTGAGTATATAGATTAAGTAGTTGTATTGTATTTGAAAATATAAAATATTCTCTGTCTTGAAAATTAAATTAACAGAGAAAATAATGTTATAAGTTTATAACATATAGTGCTTATTTAAATTGAATAATTAATTGTATTCAATGGACTAATAGTCATAAAACATATATCTTGGACATCCACAGCCAAAAATACATTATCGTAGTTTTGAACATTCTAAATAACAACTTTGAAATATTCTAAATCATATAACCATTGTCGCGCCCCATTTTTCGAAAATAAATAGAAAGTGTAAAGAAGATGTCGGGAAAAGGGAAAAGGAAGTATTAAATGTAATGTTGTGGTTATTAAAAAAACGTATAAATTTTTTTTGTAAAAACTAATTTTTTGAAAATGCTTTGTAAAAGATGATTCGATAAAAATGTGACAAAACAAATGCTTTACTTTAAAAAATAAAAGAAAGAGGGCCTAAAATGGGACTTTTGAAATGCGAACGATTTTTGGGCCCGAAAATAGAGTCTAAAAAGGGTTTTTTAGTGAAAAAGGAGTCGCCACTTGGTATTGAGTTTTGGTGTACCAAGTCACCCGAAAATATTTTATAAAAGGTAAGAAAATTAAGAATGATTCATTTAAAGAAATGATTTTGGCAAAATATAGGAAAAACAAGAAAAACCCTTTTAGACGACTCCAGGTCTTTGAAAACAAGAGAAAAAGGTTCGGGAGTCACAGTTGAAGAAAGGGAAGGCAAAGGCTCGTGCCTAAGGCACCCTTTCAACCTAGCCGAAACTAGTTGCGAGGTTTAGTCTAAAATTTTTCTAATGTAACCCTAAAGTTTTATCACATTTGGATGCAACTATATGAATGCAAATCTAATCCTAAAAATGATGTCGATAAGGGACGAAATGTTCCACTGAGATTTGGTCGGAGTTATCGCATTGATTGCGAAACTCGAGTCTAGACCTCGATGGAAGTCACGAGTATAGATGCAAAATGAAATGCAAAAGAAAAGGAAAATAGTAATATAGGTAGTAAATGATCAAAGAGAGTAGGAATGCAACATAACGGGTACGGGGGACTAATAAACTCGTGACTAACTGTTTCTACTCACGGAGGGGGGAACGACATGTACGCCATCGCTTCCCACGTGAGTAGATTGACTATTTCTAGTCAAATCACACAAATGACCTAAAATTCTATGTGTAGTGGAATCTAAATGTTATGCACTAGGTAGATGTTAAAAATAGATAATAAATGATAAAGTATATAAAAATTATACAAAAATGAAAAAGGCCTAAAAGATGAAAATGTGTGTGAAATATCATGAACACGCGAGAAATGATCCTAATACTAAAATGATCTAAAGGCCTAGCATTGGACTAGCCTATTTTCTAAAAATTCTCCGCTAGCGTTGGACTAGCGAAGAAACCGGGATTAACCACAACTAGCGTTGGACTAGTGTGGCGACGATACACATATATAATGATAAAGCAAATAAATAAATAAAGCATAGATTGAAATAATAATCACATAAAAAAAAACACATAATAGCACATAAGAGCATATAACACATAAGCATGGTATTCTAGATGCAAGTTCCTAAGGAAAGCGAATAAAACACACAAGCACATAACACACATAGCACACAAAAGCCCTAACTATTACACCGAAGAAGCCTAATTACAATCTAAAAATAAAAAGGTAACCTATCTAGCCTATCTATTACATTTTCTATCTAAATACAAAATTTTGCTAAATAGAATATTACCTATCTATTACATTTCTTTGAATAATCAAAAATTAAATTCGAATAAATAATATGACATAAATAAATAAAAACTCTCACATGGATAAAAATTATAAGCACAAAAACACGTAGAAAAACACATAGGAGCACGTAGGAGCACATAAAAAGAAATATTGGAAGGGTAATCGAGGTACCTCTCATTCGTAAACCCGGTATAAATGGCTACTAAAATGAACAAACATGTCAAAATTATCACTATTTAATAAATCAATCACTAATTGAATAATTTTCTACCGATCACTATGAACATGCTATGATAATTCAAACAATTATAGCAATAATAAACAAAATAAGAGAAAGAAAAATAATGATAACAATAATTAATCATTTAGGAGAAAAATGAAAATTGTTTAAGTAAAAATAAGTTAGTAAATAAATAAATAAATAAAGCAAAACAACAAAGATAAAATAAAATAAAACTAATAATAATACTAATAATAATAATAGAAGATAAAATACAATAATACATACATTGAAATTTTAAACACCTCAAATAAGAATTATTAAAATAACTAAAAGGGAAATAGAGAGACTAATTTGAACATTAATTAGACTAACAAGACCCCATTCTAGAACATTAATTATAAGTTTGATAAAAATAAATAAAGAAAATGTAAAAAGAAATAATTTAAAGCTTTGAGGACTTAACTAATTTTAATTAATACTTTTTTTTTTTTACAAAAATAAAATATTATAAGATTTGGATTAAAAGTGAAAATTTAAGCAATATTCTAAAGTGAAAAATGTAATTTATGAGGAACAAAAAGGTAAAATTATAATTTCAAACCCTAATTAAGATAATGACATAGTTTACAACAAATTTAAAAGCTAAAATGTAATTTTCAACAAGTATAATGCCCAAAAATAAAAAATTCCAGCAATATTTAAAGCCAAGAACACAATTTCAGCAAGCTTATTAAATAACACACAATTTTCAGCAAACATTTAAAGGCAAAATTTCAAGTTTTAGCTATTTGGAGAGCAAAAATATAAATTCCAGCAACATTGGAGGACAATAAAGTAATTCCAGCAAAAATATAATGGCAAAATGAAATTCCAGCAAGGTTTAGGGGCAAAAATGCAAAATTCCAGCAACATGATGGACCAAATTGCAAATTCCAGCCATATTCAAAGACTATAATAGAATTCCAGCAACATTTTATGACAAAAATGGAATTTCCAGCAATGTATAAGGGCCAAAATGCAATTTTCAGTAACATTTAAAGCCTAAAATATAATAAAAGAAAGTTTGGGAGGCAAAATTGCAATTTCCATAAATATCAGAGGGTAAAATTGCAATTCTAGAAAAATTATAGGGGTCAAAATGTAATTACCGACAAATATAGGGGTCAAAATGAAAAATTAAAAAACGTAGGGGGCAAAATTATAATTATCTAAAAGTTGAGGGACCTAAATGCAATTAATCGGGACCTAATTGCAAAGAAAATTAAATTATGGGGGTCAATCTACAATAAACAGAAATTTAAATGCACAAATCAAACATTTTCAGGGCCACAGTAGCATTACTGAAAATATAAGGACTATAAAATAAATACCTATTATTAATTAAAAATAAATAAAAAAAACTAACTAACCAAAACGACGTAGTTTTGAGTGAAACTACGTCAAAACGACGTAGTTTCACCAAAACATTTTTTTTTTTTCCGGCTGATTTCGATTTTTTTTTTTTCCAGCTGATTTCGGTTTTTTTTTTTTTTTCCAGATTTCCTTTTTATTTTTTTCTTTCCTTTTTCTCTCTCTTTTTTCTTTTCTCTCTTTTTCTTTTCTCTCTTTTCTTCTTTCCTTTTCTTTCTTTTCCCTCTTTTCTTTTTCTCTCTTCTTCTTCCCCGATTCCCTTCTGCTTCCCCCCCGATTCCCTTCTGATCTTCTCTTCTTCTTCCTCCTTTCTTCTCTTCTTCCTTTCTTCTCTTCTTCCCTTTTCTTCTTCTTCTTTTCTTCCCTTTTCTTTTCCCCTCCCCCCGATCTGCTCTTCCCCTTTTTCTTTTCTTTTTTTTTTCTTCTTTTTTTTCTTTCTTTCCTCGCCGTCGTCTTCTCTCTCTCACAGGTCTCTCTCTCTCTCTCTCTCTCTCTCTCTCTCTCTCGGCCGGACGTTTTTCAGTTTTCTCTTTTTTTTTTTTTTATATACAAAACAAAAAAACAGAAAACAAAAACAACGAAATACTGAAATTTGAAAGTAAAAGTAGGAGATTTACCTGGTAGTGATGCTATTGTTGTTGCTGTTGTTGTTGTTTGTTGCTTGATTGATTTTTTTTTCGGTTCCCTCTTCTTGCAGGTGTGTGTGTGTGCGTTTGTGAATTGTATGTTGTGTGAATTGGTGCAGGTGTATTATGAGACAATGAGTGTGTGTTTGTGACTGATTTGTGAATGCAGGTTGTGTACAAGTGTGTGTTGTGCGTGTGTTTGTGTTTTAATCTGCAGGTTGTGTGCAAGTGTGTGTTGTGCGTGTGTTTGTGTTTTAATCTGCAGGTTGTGTGCAAGTGTGTGTTGTGCGTGTGTTTTGTGTGGAAAATGCAGGTTGTGTACAAGTGTGTGTGTGTGTTGTGTGTAATGTGTGGAAAAATGTTTGTGTGTCTGTGAGTGTGTGTTTGGACTGGTGAAGTGTATGTGTTGTGCGTGTATTTGTGTGTGATTGCAGGTGAGTGTGTCTGTGAGTGTGGTGAAGGTGCAGGGGTGTGTATGCCTGTTTGTGTGCTCTGTGTGAGTTGTGGGAAGGCCGAAAGAGAGGGAGAAGTGAAGGTAGAGAGGGGTGAGGGAAATGCAGAGGGTGGAGTGTGATGTGTGTGTTCTGTGTCTGTGTGTGCTACTGTGTGTGTATGCCTGTTTGTGTGCCTGTGTGTGTATGCCTGTTTGTGTGCCTGTGTGGTGAGGCTTGTATGCAAGTGTGTGTCTGGTTGTGTGTGTTTCTGCAGGAGAGATGAGGTGCAGGTGTGTGTTTTGTGTGTTCTGAGTGTGAGCTGTGTGCAAAATGGTGAAGGAAGGGAGAGAAACGAGAGGGAGAGTGAGTGAGAAGTGTCTGTGTGTGATTGCAGGGAAAGGGAGGGGAAAGAAAATGCAGGTGTGTGTGTGTGTTGTGATGATGAGGGTGGGTGAAAAAGGGAAAGAAAACTACCCAAAATCCCCCCAAATCTGGTTTTTTTGCAGAGGAATTGGTTTTTTCTTCTGCAGCTGCGTGCAGCAAGCTGCTCCCTTTTTTTTTTTTTTTTTTTTTTTAACGAATTATATTATATATATATATATATATATATATATAAAACTGAAATGCAACATTAAGGAAAAAGTAAAATTTAGTATAACAAATTAAAAGGTTAATTCAACATTAGAAAAATACCATTTAAAATAAATACCAAATGGTCTTTTAAAATAATAATAATAATAATAATAATAAAATAATAATAATAAAATAAAATAAATAAATAAAAAAATAAAAAATAAAAATATTTTTATATATATATATTTTTTTAATCAGGAAAATTTATAAAATGCTTGTAGACAATTCTCATAAAGAAAATTTTAAATAAAAGTGCATTGGAAAGCGTGACCCAAATATGGTAAAATTATAACATTTATGAAAATTAATAAATGACATCACAAATATTTTGCAAAACATATATTATCACATAAAGCACATATAGTATAATTTTCACTCAAAAATTTAAAAATTAACGCATTCTTGGGAAACGTGCCTTTAAAAGGATAAAAATTAAATAAGTACTAAATGACCTCTAAAAATTATGAGATTTTTACAGAAAATTTATGAACATACAAAATACATATATGAAATTTTTTACTTAAAAATTCTCATAAAAGAGACTGCATTGGGAAACGTGCCATTAAATAAAAAAAATACTAAAATTCTAAATAAATGATGAATGGCTCCTAAAAATCATTAAAATCATAAATAATGATAAAAATAGTAAAATCAATGTATTTAAGAAATAAAATAAAATAAACTAATATTTACATGGTAAAATTACCATTTTGCCCCTGATGTGACAAATTAGACGTAATATACACAAAAATTATAATTGGCCCCTGAAAATCACAATAACCCCTAAATAAAGTAATACGCATGCTTTATAAAATGTGTGTCAAAATTTGGTGTCTACAACCATGTTTTTTTTACTTGTTTCCACCTTTTCCACTTTTTAAAAACTACCAATACTTATGTTTCTCTATAAAATTTATATTTGTTTTCCACATTGAAACCAAAAAGTTCATTAACTATATATATGAATTGGTTAAGGTAATCATGATCTTTTAAAATTTTAAAAAAACGCACCTTAACTTATTTTTTGGATTAGTTCGAATATTTGAATCATTTACAAATTCATATTGGATTATTCTTTTTTTCTTATTTGGATCAATTTTGATTTTGTTAGTTTTTTTATTTTTATTTTTATTTTTTTGTAGATCCCTAATTTACAATAAGAAAAGTGGGGTTGAAGGTGTTGAGGATATAGATAGCATTGGGAGGATAAATTGGAGGAATAAAGAAAAATAAATATAAAAGAGTAAAGAGAGAAAAAACCATAAAATGACATAAATAGAAGATTAATTTTGTCATAAATTGGTATTAAGGACCAATTAAACACTATTATAAAAACTGGGGGACTTAATATATATATAATTAGAAGTTTGAGGACTAAAGTGACACTCGTGAAAAAGTTCAAGGATTATTGCAGTAATTAACCCATGATGTGTGTGTGTGTGTGTGTGTTTAGGATGCGGGGCTTGGGGCTAGGTTTGGTTTTTAGCCGACTTTATTAATATCACTGCCCCCTGTTGGATTTAGAATGTCACAACCAAATACTAACAATTGGGTGTTCATTACTTACGATCAAAATTAGTTCAAAACTAGTTTGTTTCTCTAATTAAATCAAGCTAAACAATAGTGTTTAGTACCTTTCTCAAATTCAATTCATCACGATTTTATAAATATAAATCCTAAACATACAATAAATAATTAAATTATAACTCCAAAAATACTAGTTGAAGTTCAAGCTGAACTGCAGATATATGGATGATTGAAGAGGGACATGTATTTTCTTTTGGTCAAGTATTCAACATTCTAACCTACTTTTAACCTATCTTAGGGATGATCCAATTGGATATAGAGGGGCCAATAAAGACTAAATTACAATTGGATCAAATGAAGCACTATGGTACTCTTTTCGATTTTTTTATCAAGCTATCTGCTGCATATGGGGTTTGAACCCCCAACATGTAGTAGGGGAGCTTCTAAGTGCTCCCCTGATCATCGAGCCGTTGGCTTGGTGGCTTTGAAGGGGGATATGTACGGGCTAAAGCTAGTTGGAGTTGAAAAGTAGATTTGGCACTTTATGTACTTATCTTTGCTAGACATATACTACTTGGATATATATATTTTTTTAAATGGGTGGTGCGGAGAGCAAATTTAAATAGCCCAATCTTGCATTGTTTTGGACTCATTTATAATGAATTAATCACTATTTGAGCCCAATATTTTGACCCAATAACTGGATGGCACCAAGCCGACTGGGATTGCCTCAGGTCTTTAATTCTATATTTAATTCTATTTGCATAGGCTTTGTTTGTTTGGTTGTATTTTTAGAAACATATTTTTTAAAAATATTAAATACATTTTTCAATTAACTTTTTATTTCGCAAATACATTTATTAATAAGAATCTTTAAAACTACTACAGTAATATTTTTTAAAAAAATCTAAGAAAAAACCATTTAGACGAAGTATTGTTCTCACTTTAATAATGATGGGTGATAAGAGCTAATTAAGGCCACCTTGTGCCCTCACAAAAAGAGTAGATATTATGTGCATCACGTGTGCCGCGTGGCATGCTAGTTCTAATACACCACGTGAATACTTTTCCCTCACGAGATGAGCATCATGCCTTTGAGCAATGGGTTATCACCGTCTTATTCCCTTCCGGTTTAATTAGGTTAAAAGCACCACTTGAATGATTTGATTAATGTGACTATACAGACACCTGAACGCCTACGAGTGTCAGGTCTATTCCTGCAATTGCCAAGTCTATACCTGACATAACGATTTCCAAAATATCTGACCAGAATCATCATTAATCCTAAGATGTCACACCAAAGGCAGCAACACCCATATGTTTTCTTTCTTGTTTAGGTATAAATACCCTTATGTTGTCCTTAAACAGGTAAGCAATCTCTTAAGCACTTTTAGCCTTCCAGGTTCTATTTATCCACATCGGATATATATTGATTTGAGTATCGGAGGCACTTCGGAGATCTACCTCCCATGTGTTTCTTATTTAATCTATTTTGGATATGGTTCTTAAGTGTATTTGGGTTACAAGTCTATTTACCTTGGACCGAGAATCCAACCAAAACCAAATTCCAACCACCATAGGTGGTAATCTTTATTTTTTTTCTCATGACAAATGTTGTTGACCTTTCTTTACAAACCTAAATATTTAGTTAGCAAGAACCACAAAATATTTGCCAAGTTTTCATTCATCGCTCTTCCCATTACGCTAATGAGGCAAAAACATTCTTGTTCTCAATGAACTTTAGGTCAAAAATTATGTAAAAATTGCAATTTTAAATTATATTGAATTGATAAACCTAACAAGGACAGAGTTCTTTATGTTTGTCGAGGGTCATAGAACGAATTAATTTCCAAAAGGGTAACAATTAAATGTAACAAATCGAAATTGGAGAAACCTACCAATTTAGCAGCATTTAGGAGACCAAAATTATACGCACGCGGGCGCGCAGAAATAAAGTGGTTCCCGTTTCCCGTTCCAACTTTTGAGTAGTAATAGAGAGAGCAGTGACCCAAAATTCTCTTTCGCCAATTCTATTCCGACCTTTATATATTTTGGGTTTGTTTTTTTTTTATTTTTTCCCCCCCAAACTAACGGAAGGCAATGAAGAACAACGGCAACAACGTGAGCGATAAGGGTCGGACCTTACCGGTGGACCCAAATCTCCCCAGATACCTTTGCCAGAACTGCCGCAACCATCTTTGCTTCGTCGGCGTCGACTCCTACGCCGACAAATATTTCCCTCCTGACGCCTCTCGCTCTGGTTAGGGTTTTTTCAAATTCTGTGGCTTTTTATGCGTACAAATCAGGACTTTGCATTTTGATCGACAATCCCAAGCCTCTACTGCCAAAACCAGCTTAAAATTATGATCATACTTAGCTGCTTGATTATTGTTGGATTGCAGCTAAAAACAAGCATTTATGGCTAGAATCTTTTTTTTTTTCCCCGTGTATATCTTAATTGTGATTGCTTTTCTTAATTACGGAGGCCAAAACCAGCTTTAGGGAAAGGGTTATCGACAGTAAATCGGGTTTGGCTTGATTAGTTGACGTAGCAATCTTGACCCACTCGTTTATTCGAGTATCTGATTATCTGGTTTGTCTTTCAGCTGTATTTTTGTACATGAGTTCTTTTTCTTTTCTTAGTTTGCAGATGCAATGGATGATTCTACAGTTCGAGATACACTTGTTTGATTGATTTTGGCTCGTGATTTGTATTTTTAAAAGTTTTCAATTTTTATCAAGGTGGAGTTGAGTCTGAGCTTTGTTTTAATTATAAATGTGAATCTATAATATACTGCTTTTAACTTCATTTCAACGTTATTGAAGGTGTCTTTCATACTGAAGCAAAAGAAATAAATTTTTTTTTTTCTGGTTCCTCATGTTCATTAAATGTTAGTTGGCCTTTCACGACCTTAAATTGGCTTGTTGACGAAATAGTTTCAGCTAGATTTGATCTGGTGTTGATGTTTAACTATGGTGACGAATGAGATTTTCATTGATGATGTTTGTCTTTTATGCTAATTGGGCACCATTGGGAAATTGAGTTGGGAACCTTTGGATTTCTCAAATAGCAAACATCGCTGCATTCTGAAAATTAATAATCTTCTACAGTATTCATAATCTGCAATACAATTTGATGAATTTCGACACAGTGCATACTATTATCAAAGTTTATGAGTTTGATTTGGATTTGCTGAGGATTTAGGATGTACAAAAGCAGATAACAAATGGAAAAAGATCTGGGATCTTAAAATTAATAAGCCTTTGTAAGATTGATGAGCCTTGAATGCATGACATGTGGATAATGGATGACGCAAGGCTCCAACTTTTTTGATAATTTCAAATGAGTGATTGCAGGGATGCAGGGCTCTTCAGTACATGGGGCTGGGAGTGTTCTAGCTTCAACACGTATGGATCATTCATATGTTGTGTTGCCAAAGCAAAAAAGTCAGGCACCAGGGGTGCCACCTCGGCCCCGATCAGGAGCCATTCAACCTGAGGCTAGTCAATCTGTCAGGGCAATGGAAGAATCGTTTGTAGTTTTGCCTCCACCAGCAGCTTCAGTTTATAAATCGGAGTCCGCATCTGATGGAGCTGGGACTCTTTTGCCATCACCAGAAGGTGGCCCAACTAATATTCCAACTCAGCCATATAATTCTGGCTTCCACACCACCGTAACTGTCCTGAAACGTGCATTTGATATTGCCACAAATCAGACACAGGTAAATATGTTAGCCAGTTTGTTGATGGAAGAGGAACTTTAAGTCTTAGATATGAATGTTAGCAAGTGAATTATACATGCTGGATTATTCTGGCGTTGATCTTCTTGTATTTAAATTTATCTCTCTTGGGCATTCTTCTCTTCCCTTTCCCAGGTTGAACAACCTTTGTGTCTGGAGTGCATGCGGGTTCTATCTGATAAACTTGATAAAGAGGTTGAAGATGTGAACAGGGACATAAATGCATATGAAGCCTGTCTAAAACAATTGGAGGGAGAGGCAAGAAATGTCCTGAGCGAGGCCGATTTTCTCAAAGAGAAGCTTAAGGTGCATATTTGAGATCATTAACATTAAGATATAAAGAACTAAATATCCAATCCATGGGTTTTTGCTCTCTCTCTAAAAATGAATCCACAGTTATTAAATCAGATAGTACTACACAGTTATCATGGTTAATAGTATGCACTTTATAATCATCATCATTGGTGTTGGAAAGTATTTTCATGGTGAAGTAATTTTGGAGAGGCACTTCATGGTCATTCATTTTTGTTCTTTAAATTATGAACTTGCTTTTGCTAGTTTAATGTTGTATTCCTTCTGGAGTTCAGAATTTTTGTTGTAATACTTGTTTTCTATATAAGATAGAAGAAGAAGAACGAAAACTTGAAGCCGCAATGGACGAAACAGAAAAACAATGTGCAGAAGTTACTGGTCAATTGAAAGAATTGGAGTTAAAATCTGGCCGCTTCAAAGAGTTGGAGGAGCGGTAAGCTTTATAAAGGATTTGCAGTTTGAACTTGTTCTCGTAAAAGTTTACTCATGGTGATAAATTTAATTATTTTTCGATGGTTTTTGTGCCTTATCTTTCATTAGCCTATGGTGTTCCTGTGCTTTTTAGGTTTTCGCCTTTCTCTTTGGCAGGTATTGGCAGGAATTCAATAATTTTCAGTTCAAGTTGATTTCACATCAGGTTTGTTATGTTACAGCTTCCTGTCATCCTTCCTGCCAATCATTTGCACCTTATAGGGATACGGTGTTTCAATTCTTATCGTGTGATGTTCTGCAGAAGTTATTGTCACCCAATTATTGTCACTTTTCCCATTCAAATTCTTACTTTTACTTGATGATACATATTTCAATAATTTAAGTTGGATTAGTTTTACTAACAGGAAGAAAGGGATGCAATTTTGGCCAAGACTGAAGTTTCACAAGCTCATCTAGAGTTGTTGAAGCGTACCAATGTTCTCAATGATGCTTTTCCAATTGGGTGTGATGAAGATTTTGGAACAATCAACAACTTTCGTTTGGGAAGACTTCCTAAATACCCTGTATGTGAATGATTCTTTTTCCTTTTAAGAAAAGCACTCTTGAATAAATGAATCTGTTTTCATTTTGCTCGTCAATTGCATAAAACAGCTGTGGAGGACACTCATTATTTTTTCTTTTGAAATATCTGGTTTGGAGTTGGTTTGTAACTTATTACATTGTCAGCATCAGATCTTCTCTACTACCTTTCCGTTCCACTTCCTTTCCATTCTTTGTTTTGGTGCCGTTCCACTTTTTGAATTTCACTTGGAAAAGAGCGTGTGGAGTGGAAAACAAAAGCGGTACACAAGATCCTAAGCTAACATTTCCTCTTGCCTCTTTTCAATGCAAACTGCAAGTACATGTGGCTTGAGAACTCATAGAAAGTCCTTTTAAGGTTTTCGATTTGTTAGCTAGAGCAGATAAGAAGACAGGTTTGTGTCACAGCCTTCTCGTTCTGTTGGAAAAATACAGTAATTTGTTCATGTTGTCGAGTTTGGAATCCTCCATTAGAATGGCTTGTCATGTACTACTTTTTATAGTTTATTTTTGCTGGCTGGTCAGTTAATTGCTGTGGAGTTATTTACGACAAGGAACTTCAATTTTATGTGTAATCACTATTGTTTTTCTTTTACAAATATTTAGGTTGAGTGGGATGAGATAAATGCTGCTTGGGGTCAAGCTTGCCTTCTCCTCCATACAATGGCTCAATATTACCGGCCAAAGTTTCAGTATCCTTTTATTTGAAGTTCACGAGTGTTCAATATTCTTTATCTGGGAATATACAGGATTTTTAGAGTTGTAATTGCTTTGTAGAGCAAAAAATTATGGTAGGCCTAATTTTAATATTGTTAAAATGCTGTCCTTAACGTGTTGGTTTTCAGATATCGGATAAAAATTCTTCCCATGGGTAGTTATCCTCGTATCATGGACACGAGCGACAATATGTATGAACTGTAAGTTGATAATCGGATGGTGTCTTTAATATTTGTAACATGGAGGGGAAATGTTATTCCTTTCTTGTACTTATATTGTACTCTTGCAGAGTGGCATCTGCTAGTCATCACCTTGCTTTTTTATTAAACTAGTGTTCGGGTGTATACTTATTTTCTGTGAGCAACTAATATGCATATATCTTTATGCCTATAATTTGTGTAGTTTGCAGCTTTCTTCTGGTAAAAATTATAGTTATCATCACATATCCACTGCCAGCATCTTATTTATATGTCTTTTCATGCTTCTAACATGAGTATTTCTCAGCTTTGGTCCAGTTAATTTGTTCTGGAGTACACGCTATGACAAGGCAATGACACTCTTCTTGACGTGCCTTAAGGATTTTGCGGACTTCGCAAATGCAAAGGATAAAGAGAACAATATTCCTCCTGATAAACGTTTTAAGCTTCCGTATAAGTAAGCCTCTGTACATCCACACACATTATCACAGTGACACAGTCTCATAGATATGCTATTTCCTGTCTGTCAGATTAAAGGAGAAAACCATTGCAGGTTGAATTTTGCTTTTTGTACCGTACATCATTTTTAGGTGATTTTGCTGCTGGATAATAAAAGGCTAAGATATGTGATTGTGTAAGGCATGAACCTGCAAATTTCTCAATTTTCTGATAATGGTATTCATGAGAAGCTATCTCACTCCCTGTCACTTACTTTTTGGTTATTTGTACTGATTTAAGTTCTTCTCCACCACCTAATAGAAGAAGAAGACTAGGGTAAACTAATTAAGAACATAAGTATGGTCTTAGGACATGCAAATCAGTTGAACAATTTTTTTTTTTTTTTAATGGTAGGGCTTTAGAGTTACACTCTCCGTTCCCTTTAACTTTGTAGTGTTTACTCTTTTGCAATAGCTGAATAACTGTGGGAGAAAGTGGTAAAATTGGGAACTTAAGAAGTGTTTCTGGTAATATTCAGGTATTGCAAAAGGTTGGTGGTGGTATTTGGTGCAAATATTTCAATTGTATGTAGTAATGTGATAGCATATGCTGAATGCTATTTTTTTTTTTTTTTTTTCAATAGTCAATAGTATACTATCTTACTTCTAACCTATACTACCAGGGGAGGAGCCCAACTGAGCCCCGAGAAAATCGGTGGGGACTGAACCACCATCGGATCAAACGGGTGCATTATACACCCATTTAGATTTTTGATGGTGGTGGCCAACCCAACCAAGTTGGGTTGGTTATATGTTGAATGCTAATTGGTAAGGGTGTTTTCTCACTCGTTGTTTGGCTCACAGTTGGGGATTTTATTTGCAGGATAGATAATGACAAAGTGGAAAGTTATTCAATTACACAGAGCTTCAACAAACAGGAGAATTGGACTAAAGCTCTCAAGTACACGCTCTGCAACTTGAAATGGGCTCTCTTCTGGTTTGTAGGGAACACAAATTTCCAGCCACTTTCGGCTACTGTCTCATCTCATGCTGAAGTTACAGCTGCAAGATCGTTGTACAGTAACAGACCTACTAATGCCAAATTCTGACCTAGAATCGCCTCAAATGTATAATGAAAACGTAAGCCTCGTAACCATGTGTAAATGCATGAACAAGTTCAGTTTCCTGTATTTATATGGTATGTAGCTGTAATGATGTACCAATTCTCGTGGTTTCAAGTCTGAAAGGAGGATGGAATTTCTAGTGTTTTGTTTCTTGTGTCCTTTGTATATATTTTTAAGATTGGAGGAGTGCGTGTTTAATTTTCACTTTTTGGTTTTTGATGGTTGGTAAATATGTCCTCAAGAAGGTGAAAAATGCGGAGGAAACAAACAACTGCAGCTAATCTACACCGAGCTTTTCCGATAATTTTTGGACGCGAAAGCCCTCTGTTCACCTGATCAGCCAAGTAGAGGAGCATGCCACGCTTTTAACTGAAACTCTGAACTTCAATGCGAGTAAAAGAAAATGTGACATGTGACATCAAGAAAATCAGTTTATTGTATTTATTTTACGAATAAAGTCAATTATAAGCCAGTAGATTTTTCTTTCTTCGGGAAATGTTACGAACTGATGCTTGAGTTTGATATTCATAAAACGTGTGAACTTTTAGCTACAATTAAACATAATTAGGCTCGGAAAAAAAAATATCCTTAGCATTGTGTTTCTCCCGGGAAAATCTTATGTTTCCTTTTTAAGCCTAAAGAATTTTATAATCAATCACCTAAAAATTTTTATAATCAATCACTTTTCAAAACATTCTATCAATCACTTAAAGAATTTTATAATCAATCACCTCAAAACATTCGATCACAAGTCCATGGATCCAATGATGGAGTTGTAAATCAATCATTTCGGGACATTCTATCACGGACCCGTGAACTCAATTGTGGAGATGTGAACCATCCCGAAATGATTGATTATAAATATTGAGTTTCGGTGGTTCACATCTCCATAATTGATCTTAGGTCTATGATAGAATGTCCCAAAGTAATTGATGAGGTTCATCGAACTTTGGTAGTTTATTTATTTATCATTGAGTCTACGGGTGAGGCTCGAACCCCATCCAATCCATTCCAAAAAAAGCCAATCACTTCTATGAATCTTGAACTTTAAACACGCAAAATTTTAATGTATTTTGAGTGCATTGCATATGTTTCTAAATAACAGAAGTTTGAAGTTCATGGGGGTCATCGTTCAGCTTTTGCCTGCAAATAGAAATCGTCTTGCCTCATAAAAGAAAAACACTGATCACAACAATGACACGGGAAATACCAAGATATTTCCCAGTAGACAAAACACCTAATTAACAGAACCAATTACTATAGATATCCCACTATGCTATCCTATTCCCCAGCAAAGCAGTGAAAGCATACTTGATACCTATGGAGTTGATCTGCAATCCACAACAATTCATTCTCAACAAGGCAAAATTGGTTATACTTGGTTTGTTTGCCTTACTGGTTGCCATTGTTTCAACTTCGAGGCCAGCAGCAGATGAGCCTCTTGTGCGACGGTTGATAGAGACCCGTTTTCGTGCTTGCCATATGTAAAAGGATTAAAAATTGCACCGAGTATGATTGCTGCGATGGTGTAAGACAGGTATCCCGTTTGACAAAGACCAAACCAGACCTTGTGGCCGTCTGCAATTCCATCAAAGTGAGATTGCAGTTCATTGGAAAAGTGATTTCCTCTGCCCTCGCTCACCTTCCCAGAAATTGTGGAGTCAGCAAATATCTTCCTCCACTTACATGGCCTTCTAGGGAAATAGCGAAGGAAATTTGGAATGGAGTAAAGAACTAGTCAAATCTGTCAAAATATGCAAAGACAAATTAATAAGATTTTTCCTCAGTTGCTCATCGTCTCTTTAACTCTAGAAATGATCGATACATGCAACTACATGAATTCTTTAGGATTCCAACTTCCAAGTGGGCTACCATTTTATTAAGCAAATCCCTCAAGGAAATTTCTTTACGCATGCTTTGACGCAGACATGAGAAAACCAAGAACCTCAAACCAAATGTACCAAATGTTGATGATACAGGTGGATGAAACTTAAGTGATACTACTTTAAAAGAATTTGATCTTAAAAGTTATTTCCTCACTGAAGGAAGAAGAGAAAGTTGTACACTTGCTTCTTGTTCATTTGATTTTGTAACTGGCGTTCAATAGCTGCTTAACGTCTAAAACAATAAGTACTAGTAGCCTATGGGAGGGATCGAAGCATCCAAGAACACCCTATACTTTTGGGGAAGAAGTGGTACATATGCGTTTGGAATCATAATATTGCATGACAGCCAAAGCTCTTTTTACGAACTTGCATATAACTATTCGGCCATGTTTAAATTTCACTCTCTGAGTAAGACACCTAAAGCCTGAGCAACACACTCCAATGGCTGGTCAATCTTTGGTTCCACATCCCTTTCAGGCATGTGACACAAGGTCCTAGATTGACTTACCATCCATGAGCATGACCCCGCAAGGCTGGTGCTCAAATTAGTGGAGGAATCACCAGTCATGCACCATAATAGCCGCTGACATAGTTTCTCTACTTGTCGTGATGAGATTCAGTACTTTAAAAATTCTGTTGTAAAATCAAGTGGTTTATGGATAGGCTGCTTACTTTATTGTTATTAACTGAAAGTAGTCCAATCAGATCACACATGCAAATCATGATCAATTGGAAAGAGGAAACCACTCTATTTGTCTTCAACGAATTCAGTTGCACAACTTCAGTTTTAAGCATAATATTCTACCTAATTTGAACTGGTCAACAACTTGTTGACATCTTTAACACCATTTGTTTGTATTTGTTTAACGAATCGATACATTATATTGTTGTCAGTTCAAAATCATGTTTCAATTTCCTTGAAAAAGCTGCATCAATCGCAAGAATTTTAGACCTCTAAACATTGGCAATTTTCTTAAAAAATTGATATTTTAAATAAAACTTCTCAAATAGTGAACTATTTGGGGTATTTCTAAAACTAGAGGTGCCGCATATAGGGTGTGCGGCACCTAGTTTAATTTTGATTTTTTTTTAAATTGGCGAGAGTTAAGGTCGGGGACTGAAGTGCAATTTTAGAAAATTGTGCAACACTTTTTTTTTATATATTTAATAGTGCCGCACACCATATGTGCGGCACCAATTTTTTTTTTTAATAGTGCCGCACGCAAGTTTTTTATTTTTTTTTATGATAATCTAATTTTTTTTAGCGTGCAAAAATGAAACCTTAATTTAAAACCCTAATTCCCTAACCCTAATTGTCAATTCTAATTTGTATACCTTGAATACTTGATCAACTAACCCACTAAAATTTACACATTACCTCACTAATATGATTTTATTGCACCTCGGAGGATCGTAAGCCAACAATTGCCCATGGTCTATAATTTTTCCTCCCCAATACAATTGGATAAGTAAGTTGTTGTCTATTGAAAATTACCTGTTTATTACTCGCATAACTATCATTTAAAGTCAATAAATTATTTAATTTAATTTATAATTACGTGTTTTTTTAACATAAATAATAATTCGCAGTTAGAAAATAAACATTTTAAAAAAGCTGTAGAAAATTAATTTAATCATAATACAATTAAAATAATTTTAACATAATAATTAAGGTATTTTAACATTTTAACATAATAAATTATTATTATAATAATTTAAAAATTTTTACATAACTAATTATCCCATATAAAACTAAATATTCCTACCTTACTGTATAAATTTAATCTTAGTATAATATAATATAATCACAATAAAAAACTTACAATAATTTTACCATAATATTTTTCAAGAAACAATAAAGCCATTTTACCATTTAAACCCTAAACTTTAAATTCTTATCCACTAATACTAATTTATAGTTTTCACATAACTAATTATCCATGTAAAAATTTCAACATTATTATATAAATTTAATCTTAGAATAATATAATCACAATAACCCTAAACCTAATAATTTTAGTATATTTTTAACATTTTAATGTAATAAATAATTTATTATCAATAGTTACATATTTTTTAACATAACTAATAATCGGCGGTTGGAAAATAAATATTTTAAAATTACTGTAGAAAATTAATTTAATCATTATACAATTAAAATAATTTTAACATAATAATTAAAATATTTTAACATTTTAACATAATAATTAATTTATTATGTATAATAATTTAAAATTTTCACATAACTAATTATCCCATATAAAAATAAATATTCTTACATTACTATATAAATTTAATCTTAGTATAATATAATATAATCACAATAAAAAACTTACAATAATTTTACCATAATATTTTTAAAGCAACAATAAAGCCATTACCATTTAAACCCTAAACTTTCAATTCTTATCCATAATATAATTTATAGTTTTCACATAACTAATTATCCATGTAAAAATTTAACATTATTATTTAAATTTAATCTTAGAATAATATAATCACAATAACCTCAAACCTAATAATTTTAGCATAGTTTTAACATTTTAATGTAATAATAATTTATTATCAATATTACACATTTTTTAACATAACTAATAATCGGTGGTTGAAAAATAATATTTTAAAATTACTGTAGAAAATTAATTTAATCATAATACAATTAAAATAATTTTTAACATAATAATTAAGGCATTTTAACATTTTAACAATAATAGCTGTCATTTTTTGTCAAAAAAAAAAAAGGCATGTGCCGCACAAGGTTTGTGCGGCACATGCCACGTTGGATAGTGCCGCACGAGGTCTATGCGGCACTCTGTCCACGTGGCACCTCTGCCGCACAGATCTTGTGCGGCAGAGTCATTTGCCAAAAAATTGCTATATAAATTCCTCCTTAAAATTGCAATCAGCCCCTAAAAAAGCCCTTCAAAATAAATAAAATGTGGCACCATGTGTGCGGCACCTCTTAACTTCAAAAAAAAAAAAATATCTTGTATGTGCCGCGCACCTTGTGT
The DNA here is from genome assembly GCA_024721245.1 of Mitragyna speciosa. Taxonomy (NCBI): domain Eukaryota; kingdom Viridiplantae; phylum Streptophyta; class Magnoliopsida; order Gentianales; family Rubiaceae; genus Mitragyna; species Mitragyna speciosa. The sequence continues at coordinate 22,419,526 of CM045563.1, forward strand.
GTGGCATCTCTAGTTTTAGAACTACCCCCAAATAGTTCATTATTTAGAAAATTTTCTTTAAAATATCAAATTTCTAAGAAATTTGCCCTAAACATTAGTTCATGCACCGGATCAGGCACAGGAGAACAAGAAGTATTAGGTTGACGTTACGTGATAAAGGCCTCTAACAATTTTTTCAGTTTGCATGATAGAGAAGTGATGACCGATGACTACCCCAGTAACAATTAATTGGTATTCTTTTGTGTATTACCCTATTTAACCAGGCAGATGACTTGCGTATGTTTCATAAATGCTATGTAATTCGCTTATAATTGGATTCCTTTCTATCCTTGGGAAAGATTTTATGGCTTGTGACTAATTACATTACATATGAACTAAATTTGAGGATTTGCTGGAATTTACCACCAAAGACATCCCACCCAAAATACTTATAGTTAACGAAATTGTTTGACATCAGAAACTAATAGATAGATATTTTATGTAAAAATTAGATTTAATTTCTGTTATTTATAAAGATTAATTGAGTAGGAATTTTGGGTTTCATATAATTACAACTAATATTATCTAGTAGGTAGTGTAAATGTGTCTTGAGTACTAAACTAATGTGGAACAAGTAGCAAATGAATATTTAGAGAAATTAGAGCATGAAAAGAGGAAGAAGAAGGTTGATGGAAAGTAGCATAATTGTTTAGTTAGAGTTGAAGATTAGAAGACTTTCTTCGTTAGAGTGTGTCTACGCCTTATATCGATATCTGTTACCAGTTGATCAAAAGATTTCTTTCAGCACAGCGTGCTCATGCCTTATGTCAAGAAATCTACTGTCAAAAACGAAATTGACGATTTTCTGTAATTTTCTTTATTTTTCTGCTATTTTTCTTTCTTTTATCTTAGAAAACTAATGTAGTCTACAAATAGACATATTTTAGGATTTCTTTAGCATCTTTCATCAACTTATTCATAATAAATTTGGTTTTTATCAATTTCTTTTAAGTTTCTTGAGATTTTAAGGTTCAATTGAATTTTTTCGGAATTAGATCGTGAATTTTTTCGAAATTAGATCGTGAATCTTTCATGAAATAATTTTTTAAATCACGCTTCCGCGTCAATTGGTATCAAAGCAGGCTTCTCCTATTCTTAAATTATTCTAACGATTGGCAACAATTCCGTGTCAGTTGGTATCACAGCAGGCTTTTCCTATTCTTAAATTATTCCAATGGCCGACAACAAATTCGAAAATGAAACTTCTGCCCCAAAGAACGACTTTCAAATTCAAAATGACCGTATGGAGCGCTTGGAGCAAGCGCAAAATGAACAACAGGTTCAGATGGATCGCATGGAGCAGGCGCAAAACGAACAACGGGTTCAGATGAATCTCATAAAGGATGCGCAAATTGAACGATGAGTTCAGGTAGAGCGTATGCAGGCAAGCATAGATCGAATTATACAGCGTTTAGATCGGATGGGTGTTAAGGGACAGAACAGACAAGGAGATCGGGATGAGAGAGTGCCTCTTGACCATCCCTTGGTTAGTAATAAACAGCGAATAATCTCTCCTAGGGACCAAACCTATGAGGATGATTCGTCTGACAATGAAACATGGTAGGGTTTGACCGTGAGGCCCTATTCAAAAGGGTTTTTAACGTCGAGTTCTAAAAGAATTCAAGTTGAAGGTAGATGTGCCTTCTTTCAATGACAATTTGGGTATAGAAGACTTCTTGAATTGGATTGCTGAAATTGAGAGGTTCTTTGAGTATATGGAGATCCCTGAAAACCGACAAGTCAAACTTGTGACTTATAGATTGAAGGGAGAAGCGTCGTTTTGATGGGAGCAATAGCAAAATCAAAGACGTCGTCAAAGGAAGCAGCCTATGAGGACATGGTTGAAAATAAAGCGACTTCTTAAGACTAGATTTTTGCCTCCTGATTATGAGCAGTATTTATTCTCCCAATTTTAACATTGTATTTAGCAAAGTTGTATTGTTCATAAATATCATGCAGAATTTTTGCGTTTGTTATCTCGCAATAATGTGATGGAAACTGAGAGACAACTTGTTTCAAAATTTCTTGATAGTTTGAGCTTGAATGTGCGTAACGAGATTGGTATTCAACCAATTTTTACTTTGACAGATGCTCATAATCTAGCATTGAGAACAAAGATGAATTTGGCGAGAAAAAGAAATACCCATAGTGATGGAGCACGAAGGAATTTTGATTCAATCAAATCTAATGTTAGGGAGAGCCAAAGAGATAATCAAGAAACTCGGGGTGGAAGATACCGTGAGGACAAGAGGCCAGTGATGGATGAACAACTAACTTCCAAGAATGTCAATGTGAGCAACCACAACCTACTAACACGAAAGCCTTTAATCCCTATACAAAATTTATGGGGAATAAGTATAATAGGTGTGAAAAATCAAGATACTATTCTAATAATTGTTCTGACCGTCAACAGGTGAATTTGATAGAGCAAGAGGTGGATGATGATGATGAGGCAGAGAATTATATCTGTGAGGCTGAGTTTGGAGAATATGAAGGAGAAGAATTTGAACCTGCTACACTTGTGATGCGGAAGTTGTTGCTATCACCCAAGAAGAAAGAGGAGACTTAACGATACCAACTCTTTCGAATCAGGTGCCGAGTTTCTAATAAGTTTCTTAATTTAATCATTGATAATGACAGTTCTGAAAATATTATTGCAAGACAGCTTGTGAAGAAATTAAAATTACCTGTTGAAAACACCCTGAATCTTATACAATTAGTTGGATTAAGGAAGTAGAGTCAGTTAGGGTGGTAGATCATTGTAAGGTACCTTTACTATTGATAAATATTCTGATGAGATTATGTGTGATATTGTGGATATGGATGCTTGTCATATGTTATTAGGACGACCTTAGCAGTATGATGTAAATGTCGTCTTTAAGTGTACAAATAATGTCTACAAATTTAAGAAAGATGGTAAGAGAATCACTTTGGTTTCTATAATACCAAATGATAGTTTGAAAGTTGTAAATAGACCTAGCAGTAGTGGAGATATTTTTACTATTACTAAGTCTAGATTTGGATCAGAATTTATTACAGGTATTAAGGAGTCACAAGAGTTATTGACTGTGGTGGTAAAAAGATTTCATATAGCTGAATCTAAGTCAGAGATTCCTGTGAAGGTTCGTGAGGTATTGAATAAATTTGAGAACGTTATGCCTGATAAACTTTCAACTGGGCTACTTTCCACGAGAGAAAGTTAACATGCTATTGATCTAGTTCTTAGAGAAAGTTTGCTTAACTTGCCACATTACTACTAGATGAATTCTAAAGAAAGTGAAATCTTGCAGCAGATGGTAGATGAATTGTTAGAAAATGAGTCCATTTGCGTGAGTATGAACCCGTGTGTTGTTCCTGCACTTTTGACTTCTAAAAAGGATGGTTCGTGACGAATATGCATTGATAGTCGTGCTATTAATAAAATCACTGTTCGTTATAACTTTTTCATTCTTTGGTTGGAAGACATGTTGAATTTCTTGTCTGAAATTTGTGTCTATACCCAAATTGACCTAAAGAGTGGATACCATTAGATACGCATTAGGTCTGAAGATAAGTGAAAAATTGCATTCAAAACGAAAGAGGGATTATATGAGTGGTTAGTGATGCCTTTTGAGTTATACAATACACCCAGCACTTTCATGCGACTGATGAACGAGGTTTTGAAGTCATTTATTGGTAAATTTATTATTGTGTATTTCGATGATATATTAATTTATAGTACTAACGAAGAGGAGTATCTTAAGTATTTGCGCCAAGTATTTCATGTATTGTAGGAGAATAAATTATATATCAACATAAAAAAGTGTAACTTCATGTCAACAAGGCTGATATTCTTAGGCTTTGTTATTAATGCGGACGGTATTCGTGTAGATGAAGAAAATGTCAAAGCTATTCATAAGTGGTTTAAGCCCCATAATGTGTCAGATGTTTGTAGTTTTCAGAGTCTAATCACCTTTTATAGGAGTTTCATGATACGAACCAAATGATGAAAGTCCAAATAGATGGGGGCATTCGAATAATCCATAGTGCATCACCAATGCATAGGGGTTTAATCACTCAAAATAGAAGTTTAGAGGCGTCAAAGATGGTCAAAAGGAGTAAGAGGAAGAGTCCATCCAATGCTGGGACGAGTACACCTGCAAGGGTTCAGAAGAAGACGCGTAGAAAAAGCTATCAGAAAGTTTCTGATAAAGGCCGCGGGCAAGGCCGCGCCGCGGCCTTCCTCACGGTCTCCGTTAGAAACTTTGCCAAAGATGGAATGACGTTTTGATGAAGGCCGCACAGAAGGCCGGCTCGCGGCCTACCCCGCGGCCTTAGTCCATAACTTTACGATTTTATTTGTTTTCTGCGTTTTTACTTAATTTATAACGTGTAATAGATTAGTTACTTTCTATATTGGTTATTTAGGGTATTTTTGCCTATATAAGGCTAATTATTATTATTGTTAAGACAGATTATTGAAGTTGAATAAAATTACGAGGGTTTTTCCTCTCTGATTCTCTTCGTGAGACTTGTGAGTTCTACGAGTGATTCGTGAATTCCTTGTTATCTTTGAGTTCTAACCAACATGTGGGGGTTAAGGTTTGGGATTCTCTTCAAACTAATTTCAATTCTCGGGTAGAATTGGGGTTAGGTTGTCCGTTGATACACAAGAATGATCTTTTGGGAGGGTTGTCCTGTAGATTGCGTTCTTCACGAAGATTCCCGTTAGGTGATTAACGAGAGGTCTCGGGGCGAATCGCATCATTTCATCTGCAACTTCAACTCAATTTTGACCCCGTTGATTGATTTTATGAAAAGTGGGAAGTTCCAATGGGGTATTGAGTAAGAGCGGAGTTTCAAAGAGATCAAAGAGAAATTGACTACTGCATCATGCTTAATTCTTCGAAACTTTAACAAGTTGTTCGTAATAGAGTATGATGCGTGTGTTGTGGGGATTGGAGCGGTGTTGTCTCAAGAGAGAAGACCAGTTGCTTTTTTCAGTGAGAAGTTAAGTGAAACCCGTCAGAAGTGGTTTACCTATGAATAGGAATTTTATGCGGTTATTCATACTTTAAAGTATTGGAAGTATTATTTGATCTCTAATTTATTTTTGCTTTACATGGATCATCAAGTTTTAAAATATATCAACAACCAGAAGCATATTAGTAGAATGCATGCTCGTCGGATAGCATATTTGCAGTAGTTTTTCTTTATTTTGAAGTATAAAGTTGAACAACAAAATAAAGTGGCTGATGCATTGAGCAGAAGAGTAAACTTATTGGTGACATTGAGTCATGAAGTTGTGAGATTTGAGATTCTCAAGAATCTTTATGCTGAAAATGACAATTTCAAATACGTGTGGTATACATGCAAAACCAAAGCAGCACAAGATGATTTTTATATTTTTGATAGATACATCTTCAAAGGTAATTGTTTGTGCATTCTTTTGTTTCTTTGCTTGAAAAGTTAATCCGGGACTTGCATGGTAGAGACCTAAGTGGGCATTTGGGCATTAGTAAGGCTATCTCTAATTTTGATTCTTGTTATTATTGGCCTCAATTGAAGTGAGATGTTCGAAATTTTGTACAAAGGTTTTATATTTGTCAAGTTGCAAAGGACCAGTTTCAAAATATTGGTTTATACACTCCTTTACCAGTTCATGAGGGTACATGAAAAGATTTGTCCGTAGACTTCGAATTTGGGCTACCTCATACTCAACGTAGAGTAGATTCTGTGTTCGTGATGGTGGATAGGTTTTCTAAGATGGTACACTCCATTCTATGTAGGAAGACTTTAGATGCTTCACATTTGCTCGTTTTTTTTTTCGTGAAATTGTTCGCTTGTATGAAGTGCCTAAATCCATTATTTCGAATCAAGACATCAAGTTCTTGAACTATTTTTTGTTAACTCTGTAGAGAATGTTTGATACTTTTTTGAACTTTAGTAGCATAGTAAATCCTCAAACAGATAGTCAAACAGCTATTGTAATCGTACGTTAAGAAATTTGGTGCGTTGTATTTGTGGGGAACATTCTAAGCAATGGAATCATTCACTTTCTCAAGTAAAGTTTGCTTTCAATAACGCAGTTCACAGTTCTACTAGGAGGTCTCCGTTTTCAATTATTTATGTACAGTCTCCTAGACATGCTGTGGATTTAGTGAAACTTTTTAATATTCTTGAATATTATATTGCTGCGGGGAATATGGCTACAGATGTGCAAACTATCTAGGCAGATGTAAAATCAAAGTTTGAGGTAACTAATGCTAAGTTCAAAGTTACAGCAGATAAGCATCGCCATGCTATGGTATTTGAAGTTGGAGATGATGTGATGGTTTTCCTACGCAAGGAGAGGTTTCCTATGAACAAATATCACAAGTTACAATCAAGAAAGTTTGGGTCTTATAAGATTCTTCAACGAATAAATCCTAATACATATGTGGTCGACTTACTGAATTCTTTAAGAATTTCAAGGACTTTTAATGTTGCAGATCTTTCATTGTTTCATCATCCTTCCGATGTTCTTTTGTATCCAGATTTTCAAGATAACTCGAGGACGAGTTCTTCTCAAGTGGGAGGGACTGATGTGGAATAAGTAGCAAATGAATATTTGAAAAAATTAGAGTATGAAAAGAAGAAGAAGAAGGTTGGTGGAAAGTAGCATAATTGTTTAGTTGAAGTTGAGAATCATAAGATTTTCTTCGTTAGAACGTACTCATGCCTTATGTCAAGAAGTCTTCTGTCAAAAACGGGATTTACGATTTTCTGTAATTTTTTTTATTTTTCTGCTATTTTTCTTTCTTTTGTCTTAGGAAACTAATGTAGCCTATAAATAGGCATATTCTAAGGTTTCTTTAGCATCTTTCATCAACTTATTCATAACAAATTTGGTTTTTATCAATTTCTCTCAAGTTTTTTGAGATTTTAAGGTTCTATTGAATCTTTTCGGAGTTAGATCGTGAATTTTTCTCTTTGTTTATTCGAGAATCGTTCGTGAAACAATTCTTTAAATCACTCTTCCGCGTCATAAACTGTTGATCAAATTGTAACCAATTAACCTGTAAAAGTTAATATACTCGATCAGCACACACACGATAAGTTACCATTTACAAACAAGATTAATGCTCCAATGTTACGTTAACTTATTATTCCTTCTATTTTTACGTTATAACTGCATGTATGATTTTTCTTTTATGTAAACATTAGTCAACAAAAGCGTTAGGCTGTTGGCTTAATTACACTCTGTCAAAGGTATTTGTCTCTCAAATTTGGTCACCAACACTAGTCCACTACTACAAGCTAACACATGTATTTGTGGTAAACATCGACATCTATTTATATACATATACACGATTTTACTTGAGGGGATTAGCATTTATATAGAAAGTGACAGGATTGTAGACTTGATAACTTGGTGCTGCATAGAGAGGTGAATGATGGCAGCAGAAAAATTCATTGTAAAGATTGAGGAAGCAAAAGAAGGTGAAGATGGAAGAGCATCAAGAGGTCCAGTTTACAGAAATGTATTAGCACAAGATGGATTTAGGCCTCTTCCACAAGGGCTCGATTCTTGTTGGGACATATTCTTGTGAGTTTGATTCTTCCTTTCCATTAGTCATCAATGAAAAAAACAGAGAGATCAAATGAGATAAGGGCCGCGCAAGTTACTTTGCAAACAGTTAATGCACAAAATATTTTCATGTGAACAATTATTGTGGCAACATTTTTTTTTTGGTTTTTTATTGTGTAATATATACAATCACATGAAACAAATGTAGCTTTTGTTCAGATAATTGAATGATTCTACCTTGATCCGAATGAAGATGATTTTTATATTTCTCACTGGTTGTGAGTTCAGCTAGTGTTAACTGCCAAGCATTTTTTTTTCTCACTCTTATTTTTCTCTCTTGATAATAGGACCTACAAAATTTAAACACCTAGAAAACAAGAGTTGAATAGTACTGAATTTATTTTTTTCTTTACTAATACTAGTTGAAGCTTTTTTTTTTTATGAAAATAACCCAAAAGATTAATGGAGTGGGGGAAGGGGGAATTTATTTTTTTCTTTATTGATACTATGTTGATTTTTTTTTTGAAAATAACCTAAAAGATTAAAGGAATGAGAGAAGCGAGAAACTTAAAGTAGGACCCACGAACTCATACCATTAAGGCAATTGCTGATTGGAGGAAAAGCCAATGGACTTTAAGTACACTCTTAAGCTCACTAACTTACCCGATGTGGGACTTTTTTTTTGAAAATAACCCAAAGGATTAAGGGAGCGGGGGAAGGGAAAAACTTAAAGGCAGGACTCATGAATTCACTCCATTCAGGCAATTGCTAACTGGAGGATAATGATACTATGTTGAAACTTGAAAATATATTTGGACAGAGACTTATAGAATAAAATGTGATTAGCAAGGATATTGTAATTTTATGCTTTTGTAATTCCTTATTATGTTTTTCTTCGATTTCTCATGTTTCTATGATCATATATTAATATAAATTTTTTTATTTCCAGAATTATATCTCTATGATCTAAAGTGTGAATTGTGTGTATGTATTACCCATTTCATTTGCAAAATTTACAAGAAAAATAATAGGAATCACTCATGACACCTAACACTGCAGTATTTGTCCATGTGCACCCCTTGGACACTGACAACTGATAACATTTCAGTTTTGCAAATGTTTTGCTAATTGAAACGACACTGTTTGATAAAAGATTCCATCTTTAATTCTGCCAAGATATTCACTCCGTTTGAATAATATTATTTGGAGTGTTTTTTAGAATTGTTTAAAAAAAATTATTTGAAGTGTTTTTATTGACTTTTTAAAAAAAGTAAAAAAGTGCTTCGATTGTGAAAATTTTTTTGGTTTGTTTAAAAATTTTGTAACAACTTTAGAGACTTTTTACATAATTATTCACAAAAATAATCATATGTTCTAAATTTGTTTAAACAAATTAAAAAAATCTCGAGTAAAAAGATGATGTCCATTATCGGTGAGTTTTGTAGAACGAGCATTGGAACTGGGCACTCACAAGTGCCCAGTACTAGCATTCGTTCCACAAAATTAGTACCGGACACTCGTGAGCGCTCAATACATTCCACAAACCACACCTCAAAATCCACCGACAATATATTTCATATTGCTATTTGCGATTTTTTTAATTTTTCTAAACAAATTTTGAATATAAACGTACTTATTTTTGTGAATAATTGTGTAAAATGTTCATAAAATTGTTACAAAATTTGAAACGACATTTGAAATTTATTACAAAATTTGAAACGACATTTGAAATTTAGAATGAAAATTTAAGAAAAAATTTTTTTACTTTTTTTCAAAAAATTTCAGTCTATCTAAACTCACTTGCAAAAAATTTTTCCCAAAAAACTCAAAAAAAATGGCATCCAAACGGAGACACCAATTTTCTGTTTTCAGTATTATGAATTGAATTGAAGTATGGTCACCTGGAATTGGTGCTTGGAAATGGAATCCTATCTCCCAGAGAAAGAATTCCATTTCCCAGCATCAAGTCCAGCTAACCATTCTCTCTTTCAGCAATGCAATGGGCAGATTATTAAAAGAAAAGAAAAGAAATATTGATAAAAAGAAGAATCATGGAAACTCAACTATTCTTTACAAAAGTTCATCTTTTTTGTGTGTTAATGGCAGCAAGTCTGTGAGGGAGTATCCCAACAATAGGATGCTGGGGGAGCGTGAAATGCTGAAAGAAGGGAAGGTATTAATTTTGCTCTGCCACTTCACTCTTGTCATGAACTTCACTGTAGTACACATACTTATTACTGCATATGTCTGTTGCATTTTTATGGGTTCTACTGCTGCAGGCATGTAAATATGCGTGGTTAACTTACAAACAAGTATATGACTTGGTATTGAAGGTGGGAAATTCCATTCGCACTTGTGGTGTTAAGCAAGTAAGTTCTGGCCATGTCATTTTTCATATCATATTTAAAACAAGTTCTTGTAAAGAGTTTCATAATTAGCATTCATTGCAGGCTACAATAATTGCTTTATTTCTCAAAATCATTCTCTCAACTTTGTTTACCAACCAGAGAGTCGATTCTGGGATTTTCTTGAAGGTCTTGTTATGTAGTGTTTACTTGTTTTTTCTGATTACTGCACATCCAGGGTGATAAATGTGGAATTTATGGTGCCAATTGCTCCAAATGGGTTGTAACTATGCAGGTAATAGCCGACTATGATGCCTTATTTTATTATCCTATTGCTTCTCTTTTTTTGGTTAAAATTAGTTTCTTTTTACTTTTGCTGCATCAGTGGGGTGAAGTTGGATTGCAAGGTGTGTTTTATGTCAAGATTGAATAGATATTGTCCCATATTAGGCTCCATCTTGTACTCCTGTTTCGTCCCCGTCCAATATTTGCATTTTACACAAAATTGTCTACTTATAATCATCTGGCATTTGTTGGAAACTACAATTTTTATAAGCGTGATAGTGCAGGCAGTTTTTGACAAGTAGTCCTGTGACTTCTTTTGTTTCACGACTGTTTGCACACAAAACAGAACTTTTCATGAGTTTTTTTTTTCCATTTTTAATCTTTCTCTATCAAACTTTATATCTGCAACTAGAAATTCCTCAATATGTAGCACAAAGTAATATGAATATGGCTTCTCTATTAATTATTGCAGCTTCTTAGAAAGGGGAAGAGGAAAAGCATGGAAATAGTGTGATTACCTTTACAGTTAACATGAAACTTGTTTTGTGTACTCCATTGTTTTTTTTTTCTTTTTCTTTTTTTACGCAATGTACTCCATTGTTACAGATGTAAATGAAAATGTTTTCGACTCCTGCAGGCATGCAATGCTCATGGCCTTTACTGTGTACCTTTATATGATACTCTAGGTAAGCTTTTTATCAGTTGCACGAAACTCTACCCTCCTCTTGCCCAGAAATTAAAATGCACGATTAACAAAGAAAATAAATATAGAATGGCTAGACAAAATTCTATAAGACAGCGGATGTGTAAGTGAGTAAATTCTATTTTATATCTTGTAACGGGAAGATATGTAATCAGAATGCAAATGGAAAGTTATCAGGGGGCGTACTGAAATATTTATTTATCCTCTAAGCATAGTCATTCACATGCTTTCACGTTTGCTCTTCTCGTTCTGAGAGCTTAGAGTGTATAATTAACCTGAGAGAGATAGATAACTTGACTGGAAACAAAGTCAAGAGAGAATATGAAGAATGGAAGATCCACAAAAATTTGAGTCTTCTGGCACTTAACTCCCTCAATCCACAACCTCCAAAGTCTACAATAGAGTACACTATCTTCAGGGTAAAAGCAAATGTGTTTGTGAAAATGAATCAGTTGTATAATGAAAACATGATTAGGTTTGCAAGTAAGTCATATGGAATGATCTTTGAAACAATTAGAATTTAAAATGAATCAGTTGTATAATGAAAACGTAATTAGGTTTGCAAGTAAGTCATGTGGAATGATCTTTGATACAATTAAAATTTCAAGTAAGTCATGAGGAAATATAATTAACATCCATTGGGTTTAATTGTATTCAATATGAGCTTGATTGTTGTTTCAGGTGCTGGTGCTGTTGAATATATCATTTGTCATGCAGAGATTTCAATTGCGTTTGTAGAAGAGACTAAAATTTTGGAGGTAATGTTCCATTTTTCTTTTCATGTCTCCCTTTCTTTCCCAACTTATGGAGCAAATTTCTTATCAAGCAACTGACTTTTGAACTGCATTTTCCTTAGGTACTAAAAACGTTTCCTACCACTGGAAAATATTTAAAAAGTAAGTTCCTTATTGGTTATCATTTTGTGAGCTTAAGATCTGGGTTAGTCTGAGATACTAATGCCCTTAACTTGACATGTAGCTGTTGTAAGCTTTGGGAAGGTTTCTAATGAACAAAAGGAGGTTTCTGGAAATTTTGGCTTGAAAATATTTTCCAGGGATGAATTTTTGCTTTTGGTGAGCTACTTGCTTGGAACTACTGTCGGTTTCATTTATTTAAACTTTTTAGTATGGTAAGACTTTGAGCTACTTTTTAGCCAGTTCTATTTCTTGTTTTATCTTTTTGATTCTGTTCCATCAGGTTTGATTTTTTGACTAGTACCCACTGCATTTTCAAGAGACTTAAAATTAGTTGCAAGAAGTTTGACCTGAAAAGTATGTGATGTGACAGAAATTGACAACAAGCTAAATATTCTTTATTATGTTATCTGTTTTCTATCAGGCTTTCCAATCATGTTTAACTTCTCCTTTTTGGTCTCCTTGCATCTTGGAAAACATTTGTGTTGGTAAATAGGACATCAATATTACCTAAGTGCACTGAAACCTCTTGAGAAAGAATAAGAAGTCAAATAAAGATGATAATGGCAGATTAATTAACAAGGGACTCCAACTATAACTGATGAGGCTTGAATCAACCACTAAACCTAGTTATGAAAATCTTCCTTTGCTAAATAACTTCTACATGGTGGGATTTTTCCATCAGGTCAATGAGGGATTTTTTCTGCTACCTCATAATTACTCAACCTCTCCGAATTGTTAATTCTTTTATCCTTGTAGAACTTCAGATCATGATGAACTTTCGATCTGTCCTTTGAACAGGTATATTGCACTTTAGAACTTCTATTCTAAAACTTGAAGTTCATACATCCAATAAATTAGCCATCTACTGATGCTTTTGAGCATTAAGCTGTATAGCTGAGAATGATTTCTTAAAAAGGAGGAAAATTGAAGCAGTTCCTAAAATCCAAGCCAAGAAAGGTTCCTTGCTTTATAGTCTTTCATTGTCTTTCTCATTATGTGTGTATATTATCTATGAACACTCAATTTAGATTTAATTCCTCCAAGTTGGATATATTGGTTTGGATGACCTATGACTTCATCTAATACTTGGTTTTCTCCAGGGATTAAGTCAGCAATTTGACCTTCCAATAAAGAAGAAGATGGATATCTGTACAATAATGTACACAAGTGGAACCACTGGCGACCCAAAAGGAGTGATGATATCCAATGAAGGTGTGCTTTCTATTATATCAGGTGTAAGTCACCATCTAGAGAGCATAAATGAAGAGGTGCACTTTGATATATTTTCTTCATTGCATATTCTTACCTTGGGATATAGTAGCCTATGCACCTAAGAAAGTTCAAATATTTGGAAGTATTGCAAGACAATCATAATGGAAACATATTGGATGGGGAAATAAACTCAAATCAGAAAACCAAATTTTGGTTTTTCAAACTCTGAAGATACTCAAGAGTATAACACCAACACTTTGAGAAAAAATCTTTCTCTAGACTTCCCAAAAACAATCAAACTATTGAGAATATAGGAAGCTAAGAAACTGGAACGCAAGTCCCTAAATAAATAACTAGCAAAAAATCAACTCAAATAAATTTGCTACAATCATGCTTGGCTCTTTATGAGTACATCTTATTGCTATGTTGTTGCATGCAATTTTACATCTTAATATTTTATGTGCATTTATCATCAGATAATGCTGAAATTTGTTTCTCTTTTGAATTCTCAACCATCATTGGCAGTTCAGCGATGAAGATGTGTATTTGTCTTATCTTCCCTTAGCTCATATATTTGATCGAGTGATTGAGGAATTATTGATCTCCAAAGGTGCCTCCATCAGATTCTGGCATAAGGTGAGGCTAGATACAAGATGATTGACTTACTATGGAAGTCATAAGTAATATGATATATTACGTCTTCAGGACATCAAACAATTGATTGATGACATCAGAGAGCTTAGACCTACGATATTTTGTTCAGTTCCTTGCATGTTAGACAGAATATATTCAGGTAAGCTGTGCTAGTTTGCTTCTCATAAAGATGCCTGATTCTGAAAGATTCCACTTCAAAATTAAGCTTCTTAATCCCTCCCAATCTTCAGCAGATGCATATTTTGGACATTATTGTTTATGAATCTGAGCTTCATTTTCTGTTGCCTTGTCCCGTAGATGATCTTTCTGTGGGATGGGCACTGTTGATTTTCTTTGGAATTTCAAAGAATAAGTCATTTAATTATTGCTGCATGCTTCAGCATCAGATGCTTATTGGTGCAATGTTTATGCTTCTCAGGTTTGGTAGAGAAGCTTTCTTCTGCAGGTCTTCTCAAATATACCGTGTTCAACATTGCCTACTCCTAGTAAGATCAATTCGCTTCCAGAATGCATCCTCAAGAATATTTTCCAAACTTGTGGTTTAACATGCATACTCACGAGGGAGGGGAAAATACAATGGCAAACAGAAATTGAATACAGGAAGGCAGAACAGCTAAAGAACAGTTTTACTGATAAAAGCCAGCTCTCTCTTAACATTAGAAAATGGGATATGTTCTTGTTGAGTATTTTGCTACACAGATAAGTAACTATAAATAGTTTGCTGGTATTTTCCCTCCGTATAGCAAGCTGAAAGTTTGAGTATATCATTGAAACAACTTATGCCTGTATCTCCTTCCACATAAACTTACACTCACAAGGTACACATATGTTGTAAATTTATCAGCACTTACAGAGATTGTAGTGTTATATTAAAAAGCATCCAGAAGATCTGAATGATGAATAACAAGTACAAGATAATAGATGGGTTTTGTGCACTCAAGTAGCATGGAAAATAAGTATTGTCACAGAACCAGATCTAGCTCTTCAGGAGAAGCTTGACAACATAAAACAAGTAATTATCCTTTTCTTGTGGAATAGTTGAAAGGGAGAAAATTTCAACTATTAGCTTAAAAACCGTATGGATTGGTCCATTTCAATAAAGCTGTTCTGCTGGCGGCAAAGGATAGAAATCTTAAGCATTTTTCTGCAGGCTCAATGGATAATAACAGCATATATGGAGAGTCATTAATAGAGTTGTCCTAAATATCTCCTTCTATTAGAACAATACTCACGAATATTATGCCCTTATATTTGGTTGTAGCTTGTAATCAAACTCTTTGTGTACAACAGTAGAACTGGACCTAGGAACCTTTCTCTTGCCCTTGACATTATTCAGGGATAGATCCTGGAAAGATCTATAGAAATATATTTTGTTTGCCAGTAACTTATTCATCTCCACTTGGTCCATATTACACATGCCTTATTGCTTATCGAAGAGAAAGGTGCTTAGTTCGTATTATGTTCCCATCACCATATTTCAATGTGCAGCAAACTGCATAACATGAGTAAAGGCTATAAACGTGTAGAGGCAGCACCTATATGTGATAAAATTATTTTCAGTAAGGTAATGAATCCATCATTAGATCTCCATTTTGTTTCTTTCCTTTTTTCCCCTCTCCCATCAGTCAGGAATGTAAAATCTTTTACATTCCTTGACCATGGCTATGAGTTTTGATTAAAGAAGGTCTAGGTGGAAACCTGCGTCTCATACTATCTGGAGCCGCTCCTCTTTCATTCACTATGCAAACCTTTCTGCGAGTGGTGACATGTGCTCATGTTCTGCGAGGATATGGTAGGAAAAAAATTTTGTTCAATATCTTTCATTTATCTTGATTTCAGTGCTGTTGCTTCTCTATAAATATGACTTGTTGAATGACTTTTAGACTGACAGCTAGCATATTTTTTTAACATTTTGTTGTCTTTCTTTGTTTAGGGGTTATGCGGGAAGGGAGGGGGACTTTTATTGACTCATAATGTATTGAAACTATTTCAACGGTTAAATAATTAGGAAACTTTATTGATTAAAATACAAGAAAATCAACAGTAAACATTATAGATGCTTGGTTCATTGTCGTTCGGTTGGTTTGATATTGTTCACTTTATAGACTATAACTTTACAAGAATACTTAGCACTTTATAAACTCTATAACTGTACAAGAATACTTCATCGTCAAATCTTCTGCAGGTTTGACAGAAACCTGCGCTGGATCGTTTGTTGCACAACCAGATGTATTAGCAATGATTGGTACAGTGGGCCCACCACTGCCAATTGTAGACGTGTGTCTGGAATCTGTCCCTGAAATGGGTTATGATGCCCTAGCAAGCGCCCCTCGTGGATAAATTTGTATTAAGGGGTAACTGCTTGTTTTCAGGCTATTACAATCGTGAAACCTCACTGATGAAGTGATGGTTGATGGATGGTTCCATACTGGTGAATCCATTTCTCATTTAGCTGTGCATGTTATCATAGTTTTGAGAACTGTACACCATTCGGCTAACAAAAATTTGCAACAGGGGACATTGGTGAATGGCAGCTGGATGGAAACATGAGAATCATTGACCGCAAGAAGAATATTTTTAAGCTTTCCCAGGGAGAATATGTTGCAGTAGAAAATCTAGAGAACGTTTATTCCCTTGCTTCATGCATTGATGCAGTGTGTGTCTTGTCTTCCTTTCTTAAATATAACTAGAAATGCATTTTCAATTGTTCATTTAGTTATGGACATAACAAAATATGCTATGAACCAATCATAACCTTCTAGTCTGTCTTCAAGTCAATTGAATGCATTTTCATTTGGGCCATTTTTTCCTAGACAATGACGTTTTTACCAAAGCACAAGACTTGAGACCTTACGCAGTACCTCAACCAGAATGACGTCTTGGGTAGAGCTGCATATTTTATGTTGAAATGCTGTCCCTAAATCTTTCAGGTGTACACTTTGGTTTCCATCAGTATGAACACATTCCCTTTCAGCCCCTGAGATTAGTCAGAAAACTCCACTAGATATTCAACTTTCAAGAGCATTTTCCTGCAGTATTTATCCTCTTTATCCCATATGTATGCATATATGCAGTATCACTGGGTACCCGACTTTTGATTCTTTACACATCTGCATTTGTTCTGCTTCAAGTATTGGCATTTTCTACCCATATCTATAAATACTTCACTTAAATAGGATACAGCTGCAAGTCTACGGATTTTTTTCTTTTTATCCGAAGAAATTCGATATTCCTACTTCAGTGGAATTATTCTCATTATTGCACGTGGATTTCTTAAATCATGTCATATGTTTCACCTATTATATAATTCAATAAAAATGAATTCCTTTGTGTAAGCTGAAGTGGAATTGGCAGCAAATTGTGTAAGGTCCAAAATGGCGGTTCTTTTTCTCCTTTTCTTTTCCCACACGTGTAATGTGGTTCTCTTTCATCTTTTCTTTACCCACACATGTAATAGTTTATGACAAAATTCCACGTCAGTTGACTCAGACATCATTTATCTGATTGATTGTTTCGTACTGTGGTTACATTTCCAATGATAATTAACTGAAATTTAGGCTACATTCCACTTTTGTTTATGACTTTCATGTTTAGCCTTAGGTTTCCAGCTTTGACCTTTTGTTCAATGTTTAAAAAATTCATTGTCTTATTTGATCCAGATATGGATCTATGGAAACAGTTATGAGTCCTTTCTTGTTGCTATAATTAACCCTAACACTGAATCACTTAAGCGCTTGGCTGAGGAGAATGGGCTAATTAAGGATTTTAGTACCTTATGTGAAAATCGATTGTCCAGAGCATATATTCTTGAAGAGCTGAGCAAGATTGGAAAAGAGAAGAAGGTATATTATTATTTCCTATTATGTGCTTTCTACTTGTATCTAGATGCTATGTAACTTGTGGCACCAACAGTAATCCTAGTGGCCTATGATCATTGTAGTGAATTGACTTTTTGAGAGTTTGACTGCTTTTTTTTTTCCTTTCTTATCTTGGGAGATGACAACTTACACCATTTTGTTGACAGTTAAAGGGCTTTGAATTTATCAAAGCTGTACACCTGGAACCCATACCATTTGATATGGAACGTGACCTTCTTACACCTACTTATAAGAAAAAGAGGTCCCAGTTTCTCAGATATTATCAGTTTAGAAATGTCTGTTTGCTGAATGTATATTGTATTTCAGGTTCTCTCTTTATATAGAATGTTCTGTGTACTTATTATTGTGAGCTTCACTGGTTTATACAACCTTTACAGTCAGAGCACTTGTGTAAAGAAAGAATGTATGTCCTCTTTTGATTATTGTTATAGTTAAGTTAGATAACCGAAAATAAACAGTACATGGTTAGGACACTGCAAAAGAAACTAATTGAAGCACCATTTCATGTGACTGACATGTGTGCATGTGAAGAAAAGAAGGTGAGGCAGAATAAAAACAACAGAATTTGAGGTGATTAAGAAGTGTAGACTTAAATTTAGTTTATCAGAGAAAAGGGCCCTTGATAAATTTGAATGAAGGGAAAGGATCCGTGCAAAATGTCTAATCCCTGATACTAGAGTAAAAGTTCTGTGACTGTAATTTATTATTGTAATGACCCACCCAGCAAAGTCAAAGTCAGTTTAATAGTTAATTAGTTATGTTAGTTCCAAATAGTTAGTTACAGTTAGTTGTATTGACATCTATGAAATTAATTGCTTAAATCCAGTAACTCTGTTTGAGGGAATTCATCAAAGCATCACTCTATTGTATAAGTAAGATGATTCACAGTAGATTTGGCAGCTAGGTTGTTCAACATTGTTGTAATTCTCTCTCTAATCAATGAACCTTCTATTCCTCTCTATCAATTCTGCTTATTCCTTTCTCTACCATTCTCTTTTTCTTCCTATTGCTTTCTGTCTTCTTCTCTTTCTTAATTACTAATTCACCAAAAGTTCAATCAAATTACCTTGATCATATCAATTGGTATCAGAACTTACGGTCCTGGGATTGCAAGTTTTACTTCAATCAAGCCATGGGTGAAAGTGCTATTGCACTTATTGAAGAAACATCAGAATCTTTAACAGAGACAGAAAAAGCAAGAATCAGGGCTAATAGAAAACACTTGGAAGAAAAATTTGATGCAGCAAGGGTGGAGATGAAGTCATTCATGGCAGCTTTAACTACTAAGCTCAAAATCTTGATGGAAACCTTGATTGGGGATGATGGAATCTTGGAAATTCCCATGGAGTCCAGTGAAAGTTTTTCCACAAATCTGGGGTCCAGAGAAGAAGATGTGGATCCTACTAATGTTGCTAATGAATCTGCAGACAACCAAAATTCAGCCGCTGAATCTGTTTCTTGGCTAGGAACAGATAGGGTTGGTGATTTCTTGGTCGAATGGGAGTCAAATAAGGAGAAGTCAGTGGAACCAAGGTTCGTTAACCAAGATGAAATGATTCTTAATTTGGGTATTCTTGATTCATGCATTTTCAAACATGAACTTGCACATTGAGTAACTTCTGATAGGAGTTGTTCAAACATCGATAATGGTTATATGGGCCTTCTTGAACGTGTTTCTGAAATTCAAGATTCATCAAATGCCAGGCTTGAAGAGTTTGATATGGCAGAAGTTTTTGAGCATCTTTTCTTTACAAAAGTTGCCCCTGTATCAGCGGGAACAATGGGAAGTCTAGCTCCTGAATATGCATTTTCTTATGTTCAAACAATGAAAACTGAGGTTAACAATTGTATGGCCAACTCTGATGTTGAGGTTGATTTTGATTATGTCTGTGATATGATTGAAAGTGGTCATAATGAGTTGGGAAAAGTTTATGGCCAGGAGAAATTACTGTTTGCTGTTAAAGGTTTGCTTGCAACCAGAACTCTTGATTTCTTTACTAGAAAATATACTACAGAGCAATAAATTCTAGTTTTCCATGGGATCTAGGAGGTAATGGACTAGGACTAGAAATGCTGGATTTTAAAATTAACAGAAATGATAATAATATGAAGCATTCAGGGAAGGCACTAGACCATGTAAATAGTTAGCCAAAAACCTCTCAGACCAGCTTCAAAAGTGCTGACACCTTGAAAGATGGTGAGACTATTTCAATTCTTGGAGGGATTCTGTGAAGAATCGAAAGCCATGGTGGGATTACCATGAACAGAAATCTAACCCAGATTTTAAACACAAGATTGATGGTACTGCACTGTGGCTAAACAAAGCTCCAAAATGGGTGTTTTCAGGACTAGAAAGGCTGGATATTGATGTTTATTTGCCTACGCAGAAGAGAGTAAAGGATGCTAAAGAGGAGGAGTTTTGGAAGGGTTTGCTGGAAAATTCGAATCAATGGTGGGATGCTAAAGAAGAATATATAGTCTACTAAAGGTAAAAATTGGTATTTCAGAGTGTTCCAAAGTAGGAGCTTTCTTAAGTATTGGCTCTTGAATAATTGAGGACTTGGATCTCGATGCGTAGTAGTAATGGCATTAACAGGCATGGAACTTTTGAAACATGTGGAGCATGAAATCAAAAGCTGTTAGTAATGATGAGGCCACGAGTTGCAGCTGAATATTATTTTTTTCATAACTCAGATGTCTTCTAAATCTCCATCTTGTTGTATTTGTGATTGTGCTTGACGATATACATGAGAGCATTGAATCTTCCTTCATCATCCTAGGGACTAGGATGTTTAAGGAGGGGCATTTGTAATGACACACCAAGCAAAGTCAAAGTCAGTTTAGTAGTTAATTAGTTATGTTAGTTCCAAATAGTTAGTTACAGTTAGTTGTATTGATAGCTATGAAGTTAGTTGCTTAAATCCAGTAGCTCCGTATGAGGGAATTCATCAAAGCATCACTCTATTGTATAAATAAGATGATTCACAGCAGATTAGACAGCTAGGTTGTTCAACATTGTTGTAATTCTCTCTCTAATCAATGAACCTTCTATTCCTCTCTATCAATTCTGCTTATTCCTTTCTCTACTCATTCTCTTTTTCTTCCTATTGCTCTCTGTCTTCTTCCCTTTCTTAATTACTAATTCACCAAAAGTTCAATCCAATTACCTTGATCATAACAATTATGTCCTCATTTGCCTCTACATATATGATACCAAAGCATCTCCTTGTGGTGGAAAGACGATTTTCAGGGCATTGTGATTTGTTAATATTATTTATTTGTTTAAGACTCAAAGTGTCAAGAGAGTCTCCTCCTTATTATCTGGTCTTTTAACTCGTGTTTAAGGGTGAAATTCGCAACTGTAAAAGCTTACTTTAAGCCCAACAGTTGTCTTGGCCCTTTACAGTTTGCATATCTCAGTACTTTTCATAGAAATAAGCGGCCAAATATGAATTATTTATTTCATATATAGATAGGCCACTTGCTCGTTGGATTGATGTTAAATTGCAGAATGTCATCGACAGCCTCTATAAAAGTGCAAGATAGGCTCCAGAGGATTGTGAATCATCGAAGATTTGATGAATTGCAGAAGATAAGCTCCAGAGGATTGATTTCACGAGTTCGAGTTCATCTTCTTCTGTGCTTATCTTTATTACTAATATATTAATGTCAGATGGTACGTCCTTGCCGAACAATAGAAGTAAATCCGTGTTGAGAAACTTGACTGTTATTGAGATTGGCAATAAAATTGCATTCAGTATTCATTGACTCTATCTCCTCCCCCTTCGAATTCAAAATGATAAACATTTCCTCATTTTCTTTTGTCGTTATAATGTGTATACAATGTATCTGTTCTAGATTTGTAAAGAAGGAAAAAAAAAAGCTCCACTGTCTTTCATCAGTCGATTGAAATTCTAGCAACTATTTTCAGAAAGTACTATACTCCTTAGAAGCCAGTTAATTGTTTTGGACATCTTAATGTCTCAGAAGTAGTATATATCTTTAGTCATTTCATGCCACTAATCTATTCTCTCTTTAAAAGTATGGTGAGTCTTGGAGTCTTTGCACTTTACAGTGTTAGTTTTCAAATATGCCTAAAATACCCTCATGTGCTATTTTATCATATTAATTGTGTTCTAATTGTAGTAGAGTCATAAACTCTTTACATTCCTTTGTGAATTTCATTGAATTTAATTTTTGTTGTTAATTAAAATAAAATAATTTCCCATACAAAAACCATTTATCTCCCTTTCAATTCAATCCTCAAAACACCAATAATACCAATAAACTTTAACATTTGTTCATAAGTTAGTTTTGACTTTTTAAAAATCAAAGGATGATGATTCATAAAAATATCACTATAGATTCTAAGAAAACAAGCAAAGTACTAAATTGTAATAAATTACGTTAATAAAATATAACATAGCTTTAAATTTTATTAAATGATTACAGTATTATGTTTAACAGATAAGTTGTTTCCAAAAATAATATATTGAAATTTGAGCTATGAATAAGCACCCTACTAGCAAGTTCTTTTTTGTCTTTTTTTTTTTAATACATCTATGTCAAGCTAAAGTTTTGGTGATTGATAAAATAATTCAAAAATAATATATTAAAATTTGGGTTATAAATAAGCACTCTGCTAGCAAGTTTATTTTATTTTATTTTATCCATGCCAAGCTAAAGTTTGGTTATTGATGAAATAATTCAAAAAATTGTATACATTGTTCAAAGTTCAAACAACAAATTACATACTTATCTAAATGGTTCATAACTATTGACTTTAACAATCTATGAAGGATGAAAAAATTTTAGGTACATGTTTTTAATGTAAAATTTAAAATAGATAGAGCACTTATAACAAAAAAATAGTACAAGATGTATGATTTTACAAAATGAAAATGAGAAATAATTCAAAGAGTACTATTAACGTTGACTCATAATTTTATTTGTGAAAGAACCCCTTTTATTTCATTTTTTGAACAAAACTTCTTCAATTAGACAAGGATTTAAAAAATATAAAAATACGCAACAAACATTTGTAAAGTCGATTTCATAAATGAATACAATAAGATACTAAATCATATACTTGTACAAAAATGGAGTTTTCCATATCAGTGAAAGAAAACAATTTTACTTAATTGCAATGGATCTTTTTTCACATAAAAAAAAAATAATTGTTTGCATCATTTAGAAGGCAACTAAGGAGGTGTTTGATAAAACAACTTAATGTTGAAATTTAATAGATTAAGAGCTTTTTGAATTCAGTGCGTTTGATAACAAAATTCATTTATTACTTAATACATTAAGCACTTATTTAATTTGTGTACAAAATTTTAAGTGAAAATTTGTCACTTAATTTGCTGAATTTTGATACTCTTCCCATCCCTCCATTATACACACACACACACACACACACACGTACACACGCTCACTCTCACACACTCACCTATGTACACACATATACATACTCTTTCTCACATTTGCGATCTCTCTCTCTCTCTCTCACATGTGCGATCTCTTTCTCTCTCTCACACACACTCTCTCTCACAAACACTTTCACACAAATACACATATTTCCTCCCCCTCTCTCACACACACATACACATACATTCATTCTCTTCCATTCTTTCTCTCTCTTCCCACACATAATTTCTCTTGCACACTTCTACATACTTTCTTGCACATACACTTTTACACACACATACACGTACTTTCACATATACATTTTCTATCTCTCATGTGCACGTACACATATTTTAATTTTTCTCCTCTTACATATTTACATACATTTTTACATATATGCACATAATTTCTCTCTCACACACATGTTCTCATACATAAATACACTTATCCTTATCTCACAAACAAACAATATCTTTTATTCTTATATACATTATTAATAAATTATTTTAAATTTTAAAGATAAAATAATTATATTTATGAGGGAAACATTTAAATTCAGTGCATATATTCAGTTAATTATCAAACAGGTAAAACTTTTTCAATTCGGCAACTTAATAATTTCAGCACTTGAATTTCAGACTTCAGATTTCAGATTTTAGTTTTACCAAACGGCACCTAAGTTAATTTTGTCAAATTCTTTTTAAGTTTTTTTACAGCCATGTTAAATGTCTAACACGCAAATGACTATAATTGAAAATTTACCATTCTAAACACACTAATTGAATAAAGAACCTGAATTCTAAATGGAAAAAATATGTATCTTATTTATAACTATATAGTTAAATAAATAATTATTTTTAGAATCTAATATTACACATATTAAACAAAGTTTTTTTCACCAAATTAATAATTACTATTAAGATGTATGGGATTTCAAGTATCCATTTGAGTTGATATATTGATAATACATTATAAAGTAAATAGGTTTTAAGTTTAATCATTAATATTTGTAGAGAAAGAACTTCAAAATATTTTTAACAACATCATTTTGTAAATAAAAAACTTTTAATATAAATTTTTAAGTATAATGATACTTGAACATAAAATAGATTTGATTTATCATAATGCCAGCTATATATTATCTGCAAAGCTTTAATAAAAAATTTAAAAGTTTTAAGGTTATGACTTCAAATTCAAACCATAAATTTCAACAACAATTATTTTAAGAAAAGAATAATAGATAATCAATTTAGCATGGTATTCAAAAATTATATAAAGTTTTAGTATCCAAGAAGTATTATATTTTAAAATAAAATTACATGTAAATTATCTCAGTTTAAAACTTGCACCTTCCAAACGACTATGTATGCGCGTTTAAATAACCATTAACATGTTTAGAAAAAAAAATATTTATCCTTTTTTTTTACTATATACAAATTAATTAAATAAAAAATGCGACTTCATGCAATGTTAGAGAAAGAGTTGTCAATTAGATATTATCTCTTACTTAAGTTCTTTTTATCTTTTATTTTTTAGACTATTCGTGCAATAAAATTTAAATCGAAAAAAGAATGTGACTCTGTCCAATGTACCTACGATGATCAAGAGTTACGAATTTTATTAAGTAAACTCTCCTAAAGTGTATCTTTTGTGTAGTTTTTGAAATTTATCCTTTTTTATTATTAATAAAATAAATTCAGTAGAACAAAGATGTGACTTATTTAATATAAGAGGAAGAATATTGAGTTCAGTCAAACATATTATTTCCTAAATTTTGAGAAGTAACTTACTTTGTGCACCCAAACACATTCAAATAGCATCATCTCACATATTTTAAATTGTTTTAGGAAGTGAAATGTTTACTGTTTTAAAAGAAGGCATAATTCATTTTTTTGGGGGTCCAAGAGAATGGGAATTCTTTAATTTAGAAATATTATGAAGTTCTCTTAATGTATCGAGAGGCATGTATATACGCTATTGAAAAAGCCTTTTAAAACTACTTAAAAATGAAGTATTCATATGATCATTGTATATAATTTAAGAATTGTTCTTGAATTTTTTGCAAAATACTTCCTAATTTTTCTCTAAGTGGCAAAATTTTGAATTGATTGATTAAACATTTTATTTTTTTTTGGATTATAAATTTTTCAAAATTTTTTTGGGCATACTCTTCAAAATAAAAATAAAATTCCCATACACTTATGATTCATCTAATGTATTATTACATTATTAAAAATATTTTATAATAATATCACACTGTCAAAACACATATCAAGGATTTTGAAAAGAATGTAGAAGTTAATCTAATATTTTTCAATTCATTCACTTTGTTTCTAATATATTTCTTTATAAAATAATTAAATTTCTCATAACCACAATTTTTTTTGAAGAAAGAGGGCATCATATTCACGTGCAACGCACGTGCTTCATTACTAGTAGCAAAAAAATAATGGGTGAACGATACTGGACAATAAGAGCTACTTTAAGAAAGATACTGAGAAAAGCTTACCGCATTTCTACCATCAGAAGTATCAGATGTAGAAGGCACCTGAAATGTTTGAGTCAATTCAAGTGAATGAAAGTATAAGAAAGAAATAACTGATTTTTCATGGATTTACCATGGATCCTTTGTTAGGCGAGCTACTACTTTTTGATACTTGGTTATGTGCTTCATTAGATGTCTACAAATATTCATAAACAACTCAATTTCTGAATCTTTTTCAATTTTTGGCACATTATACCTAAACTTCTCAAATTAGACCATTTTGAACAATCTAGATGGCTGTCAAACTTAAATCACAATGGTGTATTATATACATGCCTTTGGTTTTTAGTTATGATGACAGATATGGTTAACTTTTATCTATTCATTTAAGACAATAGTAACAGTGAACGATAATTTTAAGGTTGGAAAAGTTCTGAAGGAGTTGAAAAATAGAAATAACTACCTTATTTACAGCTGAACCCCCAAGGGTAGGAAGACCATAGTGAACAACATACTCAGAGTCAACAACCCCTATATTTGCAGTTCGATTCCCCTACCAAACATATAACTAGCAAATTTGAGATATCTATGATTCTAAGATATGAAATGAAATGGCAAGAACACAGGAGAAAGTAGAGGAAAATATTTGTATTATGCAATGGCAAACCTGCGCACAGTAACCAAGCTGGAAATCCAAGCCCCATGCATGGACTAAGTCGTTCTGTTGAAAAACAATGAGAATAAAAGGTCACATTTTCTGTTGGAAAACATGGTAAGGAATACGCTAGATTAAAGGTAAAAGCACTAAATCTTATCTTGCTAATTGAATCAACAATACAGTAGATCAGGTATGCTACCAAATTTTCTCTTCCTGCATGACTTGAGAAATTTATAAATGCCATACCTGAATCATATACCACGCACAACGCCAAGATGCCCGGGAGAAAACGGGAGCCATCATTTCTACCCACCTGCAAATGTTTAACAATATTTCACTTTTCCTCTTATACTACTTTTCTTTCAAGTTCACATAGAGTGCCATTGACTACTAAAGGAGATAGGAAATCTGTTTCAATATCTGAAAATTTTTCTTTGTTACATGCTACCAGAGATATTTTCTAAGCAAAAAAGGTAAAATACCATAAACAACTTGTAATTGCAGCAAGAGGTGTTTGTCTGTATATTATACCCTGTGCATGGAGGCTCTGTACTGTTTTCGTAGCATCTTCTCCCCGCTCCTCTCAAGTTAATTGCCCTTCTGTTCACAAAATAAAACCAGCGTGCATATGGTAAATGAAGAAATTCAACATAAGCAATACTTCCTATTGGATGCTAAAATCAATAATGTCACTTTAGCAATAGTTAGAAACGTATCACTAACCACAGAAAATACAAATGCAAGTGTATTCCAATTTGAGAACTTTGACGGTATGAAATGTAAATACCTGTGCACTTTTGAACTCTTCTCCCTGGCTGTTATTTTGTGATGGACCTCTGACACATCAGGATCAATTGCTGGTTGTGATATTTGAAGCCCTTCTTCTCTAATTATAGACAGATATCTGCAATGATGTTAGTAATAAAGATTGTCGATTACAAAAAAACCAATAGTAGTCAATAATCACCATCTAACGAGTTGTAATACATGTCAAATATTTGCTTTGCTCCTGACTAAACCTTTGGTATTTTATGTAGCTTGTAGCAATGTTCTTGAGTACATTGCAGAGCAGTTTCTGCAAACTAGGCACAAATAAGCATTATCTGAAAAAGTTGCTGTGCACACAAGGCATGTATTTATCAGGTATGTGTACCCTTCTTAAAATTACAATGTCAATTCAGCAACACCTTTTTTTTTTTTTTTTCTTGACAACATTCAATACCACCTATGAACCAGAATGGATCATGAATATGAGCTACCAAATATGAAATGCCTGCCATGTTTAGAATTAAAGGACCAATGACTGGAGATCGGAAACAACAATTTGATACCATGTTTGCACCAGTTTCGGTAAGATCCTACTCATCATGATTTAATTTCCCAAAGTTATGGTTTTCAACTTATAAAGCAAGTCATATATCTTCAACTTATGAATCATGTATCATCCTCAATCATAGAAACGGATCTGTTTCCATACTTTGGTTTCATACTTGATTATTTTTAGAAAGAAAGTAATTCTACCGTCCAACATGAAAATTTTCGACTCCAATATCTTCATCCCACAGAAAAATATAAGCATATTCTGCAACAACATCTGGATGAAGGAAACGCTTTGCAAACCACCTGAGGAATTGAGGCGAAGTGAACACCATGTTACTTACAACCAACAATAGTGTATCTCGCATCAATTAAAACTAGCACGGTTGGTTTCAAATAAGTGATAACTATTAGTACCATTTAGTTTGGTTAATAGCAGAAATATGTATGGCATGACTATTCCATTCTAAGTCTTTCCAACCATCCACTTTGCCATCGTAATGGAAAAGCATAATAACGAATTGAGTTGGCAGAAACTGCAAATCAAACGGTAGATGGTGAGATAAAATCTGAAACTTGATTACCTGAACGAGGAACAGATTTCGCCTCACCTTCTTAACAATTTTATCTACATTTCCTTTCTGCCTTAATCCAACTGCAATCGCCAGTAAGTTCATTGGTGACTTTGACTTCTAGAGACGGAAAAAATGATAACCAACATGGCAGGTCAGATAGAGTAAAGTACAGTCCCAAACACAGAAAACCAGAGTTCTAAGAATATGTGAAAGATAAACAAAAGCAGAACAACTATCTGTTCTTTTCCTCGTACATAGATGGGGTAATTAATTTCTTGTAGGTTGTTAGGAGTCTATGTGAAGACAGGCAGGTAGGAAGCATATTCAGTTTAACAATACAATACTGACATGTTTAATTCCATATGATGCATACCTGAATATATGTATCAATAATTCAATCTACAGGAAAAATCCCTACCTTTTTATTGGAAGGGCCTGACAACTGCCGCATTTCCAAATCAGAAGTTCTGGCAACAATGCCTCTAGGCAATGTCTCACTTCCATCTGGCATGCATTGGCTCTACATGGTACTTTAGTAAGAAAATTAATAGAGAAAAGAGTAATTGTTTCAAAAAAAAAATTTTTTTTTGAGGAGCAAAATTATTCACAAACCTCACAGACGGTTTTAAAGGTTGTAGTCTTAATAACGTCAGTAGCTTGCAATCCAAAAAGACTCTGCACATCCGAAAACCATAAAAGCGGTGTGAATTTCCTAAGATAAAACGACTTGAGCTTTTTGTTGAATTCCCGAGATACACATGATTAGATTGTAATCTACATATCATAAGCACCAATTTAAGAAGTAATTACATGTTTTTTTAAAAAAAAAATACTGCAGACGCGTGCACATCAGAAATTCATAACAAGTTTACTACAGTCAACAAGAGTTTGAGTGAGAAAAAAAGATAAAAAACTGACTTGTTTATTGTAATAAGTGAGCAGCAATGCACTCCCAACAATGAGAACTGCAGAAAGAATAAAGGCTGAAGTAAGGCAGCTGCAAATTACTAACGATCTACGCCTCTTTGTATCCATCTTTTGCTTCCACCATCTAGACAAATCATCACACATAAATCCATCACAATAAACAGAAACTGCACAAGATTCTTTCACTACATAACAACCCTTGTAGCATACATAGGAATCTACAAATAAAATTAAAAAACGTGCATAATATTTCATCAGAATTGATTGGTCTTAATAAGAGAACAAAATATGTCGACGAAATGACTTACTGATTGTTATACTAACAGATTCCTCTTGAGGAAGATTTATTATACTTATATTGCATTTTGCAAGAAGTTGTACGTATATAAACTTGAGCATGAATGTTTAGATAGGTGTCCATTGTGGTGTATGGAGGAGGAGGTCAACGGATATGAACAAAAAGATAGTGGAAATTTGCTTGAAAAGGCAGAAAAGTTTGGGGCTGACGGAAAGCGAAAGCAACATGGCCATTGAACGTAGGACTCTCTGAATACTATATGAATTCCGCGCCCGCAGGGAACCTTAGGCCACCAAGTGGTTATATGGTCACATTATAGGTAATACAAACTTTTCTCAAGTTCATTTTTACAATAAAATCAATTCATAAAAACATCATTTTTTTCATCTACCAATTTTGGCTTACTGCTGTCGAGTGAGATTCCAGGCGACCCTCCACAATGAAATTCTACCAAACTTGGTTTAAGATTGTTGTATAAAATTTTAGGTAAGTGATGAGCTAAATTATCTAACTTGTATACCATTGTTTACTGTAACGAAATTTTAGGTGCGCGGGGAAGGTATATTTCAATCTCAGATTATCTATATAAGTGAATCTCTTTAAAGGATAGTAGGAAATGAACGTTGAAGTGGTTTTGTAAATGAAGTTAAACACGGTATAGTTAACTTTAAGCAATATGGATTAATGGTAAAGAAAAATGCTACACGTCCAAGTTCCGGGCCTTCCAGCTACTTTTTCGATTCTCTCTTATAAAATATTCATTCGTTGTATTCTTTCAGGAAAAATTGCACAAATAGTCCCTCAAATGATCTGTACATCACCTTTTCTTCTGGTCCTGCACATATAAAATAATTTACATATGTCCCTAATATATATGTTACAAATATTTTAATTTCGTCCTAAATTCCGTTTTGGACTAGTTTCTTGCTTAAAAATGCCACAATTATCCGGTCACATAGTAGCAGCTCTTTATTTGTTTTATGTATTGCCTTAGTTGGATTCCTTTTTGAAGAATTTTATATTATTTAAGCAAAGTAATTGATTGTGAATCATTCATCATCCTTTTCATACCTGCGCTCAATTAATCTTGCCCTTATAGCAGAACGAATGCTTTCTCTTTCAATTATTAAGAACTATTTTATATCTAATCTCTACATCCATAAAACTCGTTTTCTTATTTCTAATTGTCTATTCAGTTAATCTCCTTTCTTTTTAGAAGTAATTATATTCGTAGTTTTCAAAAATAGGAAAACAATCAATTCATGATTATCCATTTGTAAAAACTGTTATCATCAATAAATCATGGTTTTTTGAATTTACATGTTAAATTTTTCTCGGTTCATTGACCATTTAATAATTAATCTAAAAAGCTTAGAGTAATTAGACTAATAAAGGAAAGGGATGCATCTAAATTATTTGCAACTGTGATGTGACAACCATCCCATGTCTCCTAATTTTTTCAGACAACCAATGAATGATGAAGATTGACTCGAACTTTTATAGATATTTCCTTGGGAAAAAGACTCAGATGTTCATTTTTTAACAATAATATTATAATGCATATGATCCAATTATGTATAAGCCACTCAAATTTCTAAATAGTGGGTTTCTTATGGCTTTTGGCATCCAGCAATCACTTGCTTTCATTTCTACTTCTTTTTTTTTTTCTTTGTTTTTTCCATTTAAGGTCTTTTGTTTTCCTTTGTGCCTTGAGAAAATTAGAAGGTAGAAAACTTATCATTCTTTTTCTAAAAGGGGACATTCCAATTTTTCATAGAACAGACTAAGTTAGATTTGAGCATAAAATTTGATTTAATACTTCATTTATCTCTTGATTCTTCTCGAGGTTCAGAGTATTCAACCTATTGGGATATCCATTTTGATTTTGCAATTTTTCTTTCAAAGTTTGTTATGTGTATTTATGACTAGGATAACTTGTATCATCAATAATACAACTATAAATTCAAACATTAAACTTTTTACTCTTTTGGAAGGGATAACATGAAATGTAACAGATAACGTATCATGGAAGACCTTTTACCCTCATTGTTTCTAGAGTCCTAAATTGAAAACTATTCTTCTTGGAAGAATATTCAAAGTAGAGCCAACGATCACAATTTTTTTTTTTTTTTGAAATGCAGTTATATATGTGCTTAGAATTACCTACTAAAGGTTAAAAAAAAAATGTTCACATCTAGCAGTTGGAATACTGTATCTCATAAAAATAAAAAAAAAGGGTTTTACATCATATCATTGAAATTTAGTTAATTGTAGCTTTTTAGGATGAGTTTTGGCAGAGTTCCAAATTTGGAAGTTTTCGTTTTGAATTAGAAACGTAATAATACTCTTATTTTCCTCCTTACTTGGAGTTTCGCTTATAATTAGTTCATATCAAACTTACGATGACTTTTGGGATAACGGTGTTAACAGAAACATAACATAAAGAGTTAAAATTTCTCCCAAAGTCTTTCAAACCTTTTACAATGAGACATTTAAATGGGATTGTTTACAAAACAAATATTTTTATTAATCAGGATAAAAATTTTTTTTTTGGTTTTTTATTCTTAAAATATTGTTAATTGGTTGGTATAAAAATTTAAATTTCATACTCTAAAAAAATCCAAAACTAAAAAAACAAATTGTTAACCAAAAAAAAGATAGATTGATCAAGATATCAACCATGAACAATGCTTGAAAATCATATTCACAAATTATAATATGAAAAAAACCAAAAATTATAGAAACAAATTAAAAAATTTTATATAGAAAAATAAATAAACTAAAAATTCTATTTTAAAAATCATGAGAAATTTAATATCTCAAGATTATAGAAAGGAGTGTTTATAATAAATTAAATATCTCTGATATCTTAACTTGTCAAAAAAAGAAAAAGAAAAAAAGAGAGGGCATGGGATGAAGTTTTCTTTAGCATCCTTCTAGTTGTCCTCTATTATTGTTGACCCAAAAAGGCAGGAGGAGCCAATTGCACACCGAAGAAGGAGCACAAAGCTTGACACATAGTGGACTATTCATTTTATTGTTGAATATTGCATTCTAGTAGACTTGATTTAATTTAGTAACTTACCACTAGTAAACTTCTTGGAAACAAAAGAGTAGTTTACTAATCTTATGATTTTCAAAATTTTAATAATGGGAATTGTTTTTAAATCTATAATCATGCAAAATTAGATGACACATTGAATGAGGATATGTTAGACAAAATAAAAATGGAGAAGCAACATAAATACTTACAAGAGTAATAAATAGTATAAAATCAAATAATATTTAATTGATAAGCACATTAATCATATAAGTGTAAAATCTTGATTCGATTCTCAAGACTCTTTTTTATTTATTTACTCTTGCAATAGAGTCTTTTTTCTTTTTAAGTTCCATTTAAAAAGTACATCATGCTGATCCATTAGATTTTCCTAACCACACATTTTGGGAAAAAATGGGTTGGTGCTCAATTGTGACACCAAGTGTTTATCCTCTTGAGGAACGTTTCATGCCCCAATTCGAGGGGTATAGGACTACTAGGAATTGCAGTTTGAAATGTTTTGTATTATTCTATCTTGATTGGTTAACCTTTTCTAAAACTTGGTCGTTTTGTGAATCTCTACATGTTTGGAAAAGTAGTTAAATGGTTGGCCAACATGATTTTTCTGGAATGGATCCGTGGACAAAATGGTTGGACAACATGATTTTTCTAGAAAAATTCATGTGGTTCACATCTCACCATTTGGCACACAGGTCCATGTAAGAATGCACTGGTGAACATGAAGGGAATATTCTTTATACAGTGAAGCTTACTTGTCCATTCTAGAAAAATTCATGTGTCTCACATCTCACCATTTTGTACACGGGTCCATGTAAGAATGCATCAGTGAACATGAAGGGAATATTCTTTATACAGTGAAGCTTACTTATTTAAGAGAGTTGATTCTGCTTACTTATTTAAGAGAGTTGAATCTGTCCGCTTCTCAATCTTTCTCTTATCTCTCTATTTCTTTCCTCGCAAATTCTATTCTTTGAACTTTCAGATCTGATTCTCTTTCTTTCCTCCCAAATTCTATTCCTTGAACTTTCAAATCTGATTCCCTGGCTAATATTGATTGGTATTCTTGTTGACATGTTCCTTCAAGTCTATATACTCATTGAATTTTTTTTTCTGAGTTGAACGATAGCAACGAGTGAAATTATTATTGATTCAAAAAGCACGACCAATTGCACTTCTAGAAAATGAGCGCATATCTTGATGCATAGTTGAATATTCATTTTATTGTTGAATATTGCATTTTAATAAACTTGATTTAATTTAGAACCGACAAACAGAAAAAAATTTTAAAAACAAAAGAGGAGTAGATAAAATTTTATTAATCGTATAATTTCTAAAATTTTAATAAAATTGTAGCAATCTTTAATTTTGGTTAGGACTTTTCTTTTAATCGACAAGCCTCCAAACTTAGAAGATAATATTGAGTGAAGGTATTTTAGGAAGCACAAAAAAAAAAAAGAAAAAGAAAAGATAGTATTGATCCATGATTTAAAGTCATAAATTTCAGAGGTAGAGTAGTAAATTGAGTCGATCAAACGTTTGTTCTATCAAGTGTAAGAGTAGTAAATTGAGTCGATCAAACGTTTGTTCTATCGAGTGTATCAAAGACTGTAAATCGTTCCATCAAAAGTGCATCAAAGATTGTAAATGACAAAGTATAACAAAAGAATTAACACTCTAAATCTGTGTAAACTATAGGTACTACATCCCCCTCATTAGAGAATAGAGAAAATTGCAATTTTAGTACCAAATATTTGAAATATCGACATTTTTAGTCCCTAAAATTTGAACAAAAGAAAGTTTAGTACCAAATATTTTATTTTTCTAGCAAATTTAGTCATATTAAAGTAGTTTTAGTCTCTAAAGTTTGGATAAAATATATCAAGTATCAATGTTTGATTTTTTTTTTTTTTTAGCATATCTAGTCCAATTGATAGGCTTTGTCAAAATCTTATTAGAATTTGGTCATATGATACTCGTGTGCCAACAACCAAATCTAAAAAATAGAAAAAAGAAAAATATTAATTACTGTAATTTCTAATTAAAGACACTAATTTGAATAATTAGTCTTTACTAAAAAACAAATAAAAAAAGAAAAAAGCTAATAAACTTTGAAAAAGTTGTAGATTCTTCATATAGGCAATTAGCTATTTACCTTTTCATTCTCTCTCTTTTTACTTTTAAAAGGAAATCCTAAAACTGTACTTTGAAGAGAAAATTTTGCTCTTCAATGTCTCTGAAAAATTCATTTCAAAACCATTTGATTGTTTGTAATTGTTATTTAGGACAAAGGAGATAAGACAGGTAGCAAAACAAAGATCTTTTTTAAAAAAAAAATTGGTTACTGGCACGTGTGTTTCATGTAATCAGATCCTAGTAAGATTTTCGCAAAACCCGTCAATAAGGATTAAAATTGCATCAATAGGACTAAATGTGCTAAAACATATTTCATACTAAATTTACTTTTATCCAAATTTTAAGGACTAAAATTACCGATACTCCAAATGTTTGATATCAAAACTATAATTTTCTCGAAGAGAATATAGCCTAGGCAAGTAATATTAGGAAAAGGAAATGAAATCATGGAAAGTTTGGAGGATCAAATACATTGAAAAAAGGAGAGAATTCAAACAAGTGAGAAACCAAGAAAGAATTTTACTCCGCGAATGATTGGCTTCATGCTTGTATGAATGAGAAAAAGGGGATCTTACTCGGGTTAACATGAAAAAAAGCTGCCAAGCGGAAAAACCCATTTCTCCCAATGGAAATCAAAAGAAAAAGCTTCCTTAGAATTGGGATTCTGGTCACGTTCCTGAGCCTTGCAACTCCTGATGACTTGTATGCAGACCTTGCTCCATCTTGTCGCAGTGGCAGCCTGGTCGAGAATGAGATTGATGTTGGTGTTATTCTGGATATGGGGTCGTGGACTGGGAAGACTATCCACAGCTGCATTACGATGGCCATTTCTGATTTTTATGCTTCAAATAATCGCTCTAATACAAGGATGGTTCTCCACACCAGGGACTCCAGGGGAGACCCCATGCGTGCTATATCAGCAGGTCAGTTTGTCTTCTCTTTAAGTTTAGCTCTGGAGCATTTTTCAATTTTGCTGTCTTCTTTAGTTCTGCATCTGCTATTCTGTCTTGTACCAAACCATCTTTATTTAATACTATCATTTTTTCTCAATCAAACTTTACACTATTGGAAATATAATTAAATTCATTAATTTTGATAAATTAGAGCGTTTTTTCCCCCATTTGGTTGCGTCATGACCTATTGTTGTGGTCTTTAAGTTCATGCTCAAGAAGGAGAGCTCATTTTTTAGTAAGATTGTGTATCAGAGTTTATGTCGAACGTCGTACAAAGAGATACAGCTTTATGAATCTTCCAAATGAACTTCATAAGATGTCTTTTGATGAAATTTAAACAATTGGATATAAATTTGCAGCTATTGATCTTGTGGAAAATGTCAAGGTGCAAGCTATAATAGGACCAGATTCATCCTTGGAAACAAAATTCTTGGCAGTGCTAGGAGACAAAGCCAGAGTTCCAATATTTTCTTTTGCTTCCATCCTCTTCGTCCACTTGGTGAATATTCTTTCCTTGTTCAAGTAAAGCAAGACGAAATCTCTCAATTCAAAGGCATTGTAGCCATTCTAAACTCGTATCAATGGACGACTGTCATCCTCATTTACGAGGACAGTGATGATGGGAGAGAATTTTTGCCCCATTTATTTGAATCTTTGCAAGAAGAAAATATTCATATTGTTTTCATGACTGCAATTTCTCCTTTCTCTACTGATGATCAAATCCTTATTGAACTCGAGAAGCTTGTTAAGGTACAACCATATGTATATATTGTACATATGTCACCATCACTTGCATCTCTTCTGTTTCCTAAGTGCAAAAAGGTTAGGCATGATGAACGAAGGGTATGCTTGGATTATCACTGACAAAACCATGAACTAAGTTTCATTCCCTGGACTCTGAAGTGGTTGAGTCATTGCAAGGTGTGCTGGGCTTGAAGGCCTATATTCCATCATCAAGTAAGCTGCGGGATAGTCAATTTACGATGGAGACAGGAGTTTTACAGCCAGAATCCATCTCTGGAATCCAGGGAACTAGATGTTTTAGGGATTTGGGCATATGATACAATTTGGTCATTTGCAGAGTCTATGGAAAACTTGAGGGTTGAATTTCCCTGTGCAGAGAACCAAAGCACAGGATTAAGTTCCTTCAACCCTGTTTATATTGAAAATCCTAAAGGTGGCACGAGACTTCTAGACGAGATTACAGGATCTAGATTGATTGGGTTGAGTGGTGATTTTCAATTCTTGGATGGGAAACTACATTGCGAAGCATATCTTATAGTGAATGTGGTAGGCAAAGGAGAGAGGAAAGTCGGGGTTTGGACACCAGCAGATGGCATAGTTAAAGATATGCAGCCATTAGTAAAGGGAAGGAGTCTGTCTACTACACAAAGAGGTCTGCAGGACGTCATATGGCCAGGGGGTACGGCAGTTGCTCCAAAGGCTTGGCCCAAGCTAACAGGTGGTAGAAAGCTAAGAATTGCAGTGGTCACCAAAGGCGGATTTAGGGATTTGGTAAACGTGGACCGTAATCCTCAAACCGATACTTTGATTATCACTGGGTTCTGTATAGATGTCTTTGATGCTGCAATTAAATCCCTGGATTACGAAGTACCTTATGAGTTCATCCCGTTTATTGATGAAAATGGAAACACTCTGGGAAGTTACGATGATCTCATACGTCAAGTATATCAAAAGGTACTCTTTCGTTCTCAAATTTTCATCTCTTGCCTGTTGACCATCTCTCATCCTCAATCTACAAGCCTATTGCTTGTGAGAAATTTTTGAATTGGAAAAGGGTTGTTATGGATAAGCACTTTAGTCTTTCCTTCTGAACATACAAATTACAATCAGAAAAGGCTGGAAAGGTATTCTAGCTACAACTAAAAGGTACACTTCCAAAAATCCACAAAAGGTCATTAGTATGTAAGAGGCACAAGTTAACATCGTGCAACAATTATTCTGAAAATGATATGAAACGAAATTGAGGTAGCACCACACTAGGGCAGTTGGTATCATCTTTTACGTAATCTTTTCTGATAAATTATTCTTTCAGAACTGAGAATTATCATCGTGACATTGAGATAAAATGAAGGAAAGAACCAGAGAACTTGTGTGAATTTGTAATTGTCGAAAAGAACACTTACTTGAGAACATGCAGTTCGAGTCTTTCATTTTCAAGACAACCCAGAAACAGTAAGAGGAACACATGATTTTAAAGTGAGTTGGTCAAGGGTAGTGCTAGATGAGCTTTATTTACACATGAGGTTGCGGAGTAACAGAGGTTAAACATCCTTTCTCATCCTTATGTGCCAATATTTGTACTATAGAAAATTGCTAAAATCCGATATTATTATTCTCACGGTTTTTATTATGCATGAAAGTAACATTTTTCAGTTATGCAATACGTGTTTTGTAGCCACTCGTTACCTAACATGTAATAGGTCTCTTTGTTGCAATCTAATTCGAATAGAAATATGATGGTGCTGTGGGGGATATCACAATCAGAGCAAATAGAACTTTGTATGTGGACTTCACTTTTCCTTACACTGATTTAGGAGTTGGAACCATTGCAAAACGTGAAAACAATGACATGTGGGTTTTCTCAAAACCTCTTCATGTTAGTCTTTGGCTTACGAGTGGTGCCTTCTTTGTCCTGACGGGATTGGTGGTCTGGGCTATTGAGCATCCTTCTAATGAAGAATTCCAAGGTTCAGTTGTGCATCAAATTGGAACAAGCTTGTGGTTCGGCTTTTCCACCCTTGTGTATGCTCATAGTAAGCAAACTGATCCATACTAGGATAAAATAGCTTATGAATTAAAGTTGATAATGTACACGAGAAAATCACCATTGATCGTGGTAATTATTTATTTTGATCATTGCAGGAGAAAAGTTGACAAGTAACCTGTCGAGATTTGTGGTGATTGTGTGGTTATTCGTTGTGCTTATACTGACTTCAAGCTACACTGCTATTTTGAGTTCTATGTTGACATTGCAACAGATTCAATTAGGATCAGCTGGGCAGTACTTAGGAATCCAAAGTGGTTCCTTTTTACAAGGTGTTATTGTTAACAACTTTGAACGGCTTCGGTTGTATTCACCTGAGGAATATGTTGATGCCTTATCAAAAGGAAGTAAGAAAGGTGGTGTTGCAGCTATCATTGATGAAATCCCCTACATCAAGATTTTTCTGGGAAAGTATGGTGCTGATTATGCCATGGTTGCATCTCAATCTACTACAGGTGGTTTTGGATTTGTAAGTATATAAATTTCTTCTTTTTTTCCTCACTAGCTATTCAAAAATCAGATATGGTATGAAAAGAAATCAAAAGATGGTAACCTCCAATCTACCTGCATATAATTTGAGGCATCAAATGTACATTAAACATCAAATGTACATTAAAGTTCCCTATGATGTCTAACAAAATTATGTGAGTATTGGCTCACTAAATTAATAGTGAAAAAGATTTTCCTTTTGCATAAGAGATTCGGAGAAGGCTGGGGCCTCACAAGTTCTTAAATCGCGACTTTTGATTGGTTGTTGTAAAGTTAAATTAGACAGTAAATTGTGTAATTACACTTTTTGAGACCTTTTTAATTGAAAATTTGGGAACGTATAATTATGCCACATGCTATACAATTCATTTCACTTTCTAATTACTTCACACAATGATTCATGATTTAGACATCTTGTGAGTCCCAACCCTTCGGGTAAGTGCTGTTCTGTACCAGTAATGTGTGCATTGATCGAATCTCTTAGGTTGAAACCGGTTTTTGTTTGTCCGGGCGTAATTAAATATGCCAAAATATTGTGTTTTTTTGTTGTTGTTTAGTATCGATTCTTCCACTCATTTGCTCTGGGAATAATGAACAGGTGTTTCAGAAAGATTCACCATTAGTTTCTGACATGTCGCAAGCAATAGTGAAGCTAAGGGAAAAAGGAACACTAGGCACGATGGAGAATACATGGTTTAAGAGTCAATCTAGTTACATTCCTGAAGCTGCTGCTGCTGCCGCACCTAACACTTTGAGCCTCGAGAGTTTTGGCGGTCTATTTCTTATTAGTTTTCTTTCCTGCGTTTCAGCTCTTCTTATACATCTCATCCGATTAAAGAAGTTCACAAACACCATCATCAATCTTGTAGATGGAGGAAGATTAGCATTATTAAGGTACCTTGCCTCCAGAAATGGCAATGCAATTGAACTAGTCAATGTACGATAACTATTAATCGTAAGTTTTTTAATTCCATCTTTTTTCCTTAGTAAATAGTTCATCTTACCTCTCCTTTAAATTAATGCAAGTTCATTTGTTTATACGAAGATTCTTATGCATAGGGAGAGATGCATAATTTGTTTAAACTAATGCATGTTCATTTGTTTACTAATCTGATGATTCTCAAAATTTTAATAATGGGATTTTTTTTTAATTGATAAGTATCCGAAATTAGATGACCGCACGTGTATGCTAGACAACACAAAAATGGAGAAGCAACACAAATATATACAAGAGTAAATAGTGTAAAATCAAATAATATTTAATTGATAAGCACATTAATCATATGATTGTAAAATCTTGATTCGATTCTCAAGACTCCTTTTTATTTATTTCTTGTTGTAAAGGTATAGTCTCTCTCTCTCTCTCTCTCTCTCTCTCTCTCTCTCTCTCTCTCTCTAAGTTTCATTTAACAAGTGTATCATGCTGATCGATTAGATTTTCTTAACTAAACATTTTGGAGAAAAATGTGTTGGTGCACCAACCTTACATTTGGTACATAGGAATGACTTGGAATGGAAAGCCTTTTCATTCAGAATGACATTCCACCAAAATAGGTTGAAAATTTTTTTTCTCATTCCACTGTTTGGTAACCAAAGTCAGAATGAAGTGTTTATTTCATTTTCAATATTTGGTGTAATTATATTAAGATGTCATAATGAATAAAATATATATTGATTTAACTATTATGCCCTGAAATATTTATAAAGTATATATATTTTTTTGTGTGTGCTATTGCTTAACTAAAAGAAATTTTAGCATTTTTAATTTAATAATAATGATGTTCGTATCATAAATAATTCAATTGTATTAATTATTTAATTATAAAATATAAATAAATATTTCAATTTTTTATTCTTTAGCAGTATAACTAACAATGTAGAATTTATAATAAGAAAACAAACATATATTTTATTGCTCTAAAAAATGCTAAACCTATTAGTACATAGATTGTTGATTGCTTCCAAATTATTCTATGCAAGATTAGAAAATTTTACTAGTGAAGAAGGACAAGTAAGTTGAGAAACATTTAAGTGGGTAGGGATAATCTTGACATCTCATAATTTTAGGTTTCTGGGATAAAGTGAGAAAGGTCATTTTTTAGATTTTGTTAAGGAATGAGGTTTACAGGAAAAAGTTGGAATAAGCATCCCCAGAGGAAAGGGCTTTCCAACTTAAAAGGTCATAACAAACATGAGAATGGAATAAGTATTGTTGAAAAAACATTTCCATTCTAGACTATTACCATGTACCAAATATGAGGCAAGTGTTTATCCTTAAAGGAACATTTCCTGCCCCAATTCGAGGGGAATAGGACTGTTAAGAATTGCAACTTGAAACGTTTTGATTAGCTGTTTTGTGAATCTTTATGTGTTTGGAAAAGTAGTTAAATTATATAGTGAAGATTAATTAATCTTTTTTTTTTTTGTCGATCGTCAATAGTATTTAATCATATTCCTAATCTACTTTATGGGGGAGGGCCAATTGGGCCCAGGAAAATCGATGGGGCCTGAACTATAGAATCTGATCCTGAGCTCCATTAACTAAGTGCCTATTAGGTAGGGGTGGGCATGGACCGGTTAACCGGTTCACACACCTAATATTTGAACCGAAACCGCTTGTACCGGTTCGCCTAATTTATAAACCGTATCCGACCCTCATTAATCGGTTAACCGCTTATCGGTTACCCGATTAAAGAGGGTCGGGTACCGCGGGTAACCGGAACCGTATAGTTTAAGTTAATTTGACAAAATAGATCAAAATATTATAACATAAACCTTTGCTCAAATTAAAAAAATGCTTATACAATTTCAATTACTTTAAAAAACAAGCAATAAGATTACAATTGAAACTCTTGCATCTACTCTTTTTAAAAGTAAAAAAGGTTAAAAAAGATTGCTCTTTTTAAGAGTAAAAAATTTATGTATTTCAATTATAGGAAAATAATTTTTTAGTTAGCATCAAGAAATTAAATTGAAAGAAAAAATTAAATACGATATTAAGTTTTAAAATAATCTTAAACTTGAAAATGATATGAATTAATATTCCTCAATTCCTCTATAAAATTACAAATATTAGCCTTTAAGACGTGTATATGGATCGGTTCGGTTAACCGCGGTTTTTGAAAATTGATACCCGGAACCGAAGCCGCTTTTACAAATGAGGTTCGGTTAACCTAACCGCTTTCAAAATTCGGTTCGGTTACCCTCATTTTTCGGTTCGGAATGGACTGGTTATTGCGGTTTTTCGATTTTTCGGTTATTTTTGCCCACCCCTACTACTAGGTCCATTCATTATTGCTGCAACATGTGTCAAAATGTTTATCAACAGCTGTCATAAATAAAATGATTCAATAAGTGGATAAACTTTGAAAACACGTGGCATCACTACATGAATGGAGTGGGTTTACTCGGTGGTGGTGACGATGGTGGAGTAGATTAAATCAAGAATTAATCCTAATAATTTGGTAGATCTTAGTTGTGGCTGCTCATGACGATGGATGGTAACAGTGACTTAGTTGATTATGGCTATTTTGTTTGGTACAATTTGTTGATAATGATGGTTTGTGATATTTGTTAATGACTAATAGTTAACCCCAATGATTTAGTGAATTTTGGTGGTGGTTGCTGGTGGCGATAGACGGTGACAGTGGCTGTAGTTGATTGTATTGGTAGAAATATTGTGGCTGATTTATGAAAGCTAATTTGTGATAATTTGGGGATCTTTTGAAGAAATGGTGGTTTGTGAGAGTAACTTAGTTACTGCTGGTTTTTTACCGAAGAGAAGAGAGGATTGGTGGTCAGTAGTGGTGGTTTATGGTAGTAAAGGAGGAAGGAAGTTGTGGGAGCCAATATGTGTTCTTAGTGAATTGTGTGTTTTTGGTGAAATTATGTTTTAATGGTGAAATTTGTGAATTAATTTGGGGATTTAGATTCTTTGGGTATATTATATTCTTTGATTTTGGTTTTGATTTTTGATTTTGAGCTTTTGGTGAAATTTTAGATTTTTTTATTTTTGGTTTTGAATTTTGGGTATAGAAGAGCAAGGAATATGAACTATTTACATTTTCTAAATTGTAGTCTCAATATTGCCCAATAAATCACGCGCGCAAATAGAACTTGAAAAGTTAACAGTTGGATTTGACGAAATGGTCTGTTTATTACACTTTTAATAGATGATTGACCAAAATCAAACATTTAAAAATTGAGCAGCCAAAATTCAACTAACCTAAAAGTTTAGTGGTGTCGAGAGGAATTTGCTCTA
Organism: Mitragyna speciosa; assembly: GCA_024721245.1. NCBI lineage: Eukaryota > Viridiplantae > Streptophyta > Magnoliopsida > Gentianales > Rubiaceae > Mitragyna > Mitragyna speciosa. The sequence continues at coordinate 22,462,459 of CM045563.1, forward strand.
ACTGAGTTATTGTTGGACGCGTAACTGAGTTGACTTGCGTACTCTTCTTTTCACAGGGAGAGAGAGAGAGAGAGCGAGAAGATGCACAAAACTTTTGTAATCATATTAATTATTTGTGTGTTTTCTGACAAAAAAAAATATTAATGTTTGTGTGTGTCTATTTATTTATTTTCTTTTTTTTTTGGGGTGTGATTTGAGATATATCACGGTTGCTCTTTTCAAAAAAATATTCTTTTGGCCGACGCGTGTTGAAAGTGCAGAGGGCTTTTTTTTTTTTTTTTTTAAATTTGGTATAGTGTTTCACAAACTATTCTTAGTCAATCTTGGCTTTTTCTACTGATGTTTCACATGGCTTTTGGGATAACGGTGTTATAAGTAGTTTTGGGATAGGCTGATAATTAGTTTCATGTCAAACTTACGATGACTTTTGGAATAACGGTGTTAAACAGAAACATAACTTGAAAAGTTTAAATTTCTCCCAGAGTCTTTCAAACCTTTTATAATAAGACATTTAAATGGGATAGTTTACAAAAAAAAAAAATTTATTAGTCAGCATAAAAATTTATTTTTTTTCTGTTTCTTGTCTTAAAATATTGTGAATTGGTCGGCATAAAAATTTAAATTTCATACTCTAAAAAATCCAAAAATAAAAAAAATTAACTGAAAGAAAGATAGATAGGTCAAGATATCAACCATGAACAATACATAAAAATCATAACCACAAATTATAATACAAAAAAACCAAAAAATTATAGAAATAAATTTTAAAAAAATTTATAAAAAAAAATTAAAAATTCTATTTAAAAATTATAAGAAATTTAAAATCTCAAGATTATAAAAAGGAATATATATAATAAATTAAATACCTTTGAAATCTTAACTCGTCAAAAGAAAAAAAAAAAAGAGGGGTGTAGTTTGAAGTTTTTTTTTAGCTTCCTTCTAGTTATTCTCTATTAAGTGTCCTTGATCAAGTTGATATTTGAATTTTTGTTTCCTTCAGTTGTACCAATGAAATCTATATACTCTGTGAATTTTTATTTATTTTGGTTGAATGATAGCCTTTATTAAATTATTTAATAATCATGAAAAATTTAAAATTCTATATACTCTGAATTTTTGTTTCTTTTGGTTGAAGTATAACTCATAATGAAATTATTGCTGATTCAAAAAGGCAAGAACAAATCTGAAAAGGAGCACATAACTTGACACATCATTGAATATTCATTTTATTGTCGGATATTTCATTCTAGTAAACTTGATTTAATTTAGAAACTTGCACATAGTAATTCTTGGAAACAAAAAAGTAGTCCATAAAATTTTACTAATCCTCAAAATTTTAATAATGGGATTTTGCTTTAATCGATAAGTATCCAAAATTAGATGATAGCATTGAATGAGTGTATGTTAGACAACACAAAAATGGAGAAGCAACACAAATATATACAAGAGTAATAAATAGTGTAAAATCAAATAATATTTAATTGATAATCACATTAATCATATAATTGAAAAATCTTGATTCGATTCTCAAGACTACTTTTTATTTGTTTCATGTTGTAAAGGTATAGGCTCTCTCTCTCTCTCTCTCTCTCTCTCTCTCTCTCTCTCTCTCTCTCTCTCTCTCTCTCTCTCTTTGTTTTTTAAAGTTTCATTTAAAATGTACATCATGCCGATCCGTTAGATTTTCTTAACCACACATTTTGGAGAAAAATGAGTTGGTGTTCAATTGTGACACCAAGTGTTTATCCTCTCAAGGAACGTTTCTTGGCCCAATTCGAGGGGAATAGGATTGTTAGGAATTGCAGTTTGAAACGTTTTGATTAGTCATTTTGTAAATCTTTGTGTGTTTGGAAAAGTGGTTAAATGGTTGGTGAACATGAAAGGAATATTCTTTATACAGTGAAGCTTACTAAGTCTTTTTTTTTTTTGTCAATCGTCAATATTAATATATTATAGTCCTAACCTACACCATGGGAGAGGCCCAACTAAGTTTAGAGGGAATCGATAAGGGCTGAACCACAGGATCTGATCCTCAGCCCCTACTAGGCCCAATTCATGTGTTGTTGCAATGTGTGTCAAGATATTTAGCAACAACAGTCATAAATAAAATGATATAGTAATTAGGTAAACTTTGGAGGCACGTGGCATCACCACATGAATAGAGTGGTTTACTTGTTGATGGTGGCGGTGGTGGAGTGGGTTAAATCAAGAATAAACCCCAATAATTTAGTAGATCTTGAAATTTGCCAAAATATTTTGTATTATCAATGTGTTGTAATACCAAGGACCTCTAAGAGGGGTAATATTGTAATTTGTCAATAATAAGCGGAAGAGTAATTAGTAAATGAAAATGAGAATGTTTCTCTAAAAGTAGGAGTGGTAATTGGGTCGGGTTCGGGTTGCCAGGTCAGGTTGAGACCCAAGTATAATAACCAATTGGCCAATTCAAACTTGACTCGCTAAACCGCCAACCCAAAAAGAGGCAAATTGAATACGACTCGATATGGGTTGGCAGGATGATTCGCGAACTTGAAAAAAAACTTCACACATGCTGTTATTAAGGAAGTTTTCGGGTCAAACAGGTCAACCCACCAACCTGTTTGACCCGAAAATTTCCTCAATGTGAGTTTTTTTTTGTTAGGTCAAACGGGTCGACCCAAATCCGAACCCGAACCAAAACTTGATCTTTTTTTTTTTTTTTTTTGGGTCAAACGGGTTAACCCGATTCCAATCCAAACTCGACCTATTTATTTGGCAAGTCAATCGGGTCAACCCGATTTTGACCCGAACTCTCAAAACATTGATCCAAACTCATTATTTTTGTGTTAAATTCGTGTCATATTTTTGGGTTATATAAAAAATTACCCTATCTAAAAGTGATAAAATTATATTGAACCTTGCTATTTTACTTACTAACTTTTCTTGGTATTTATGGTAATTCATAATAAAAAAAGAGTAAATTATGGTAGAAGATTGATACGTTTTTATTAAAATTATTACTTTTAATATAAAAAAAGAGTAATTTATGGTAGAAGATTGAAACGTTTTTATTAAAATTATTACCTTTCACAAAAGACTTACTATCTATATTGATAACTATGGCAAGTTCTCAACTTCTCATTATCATCATATTATCCATTTATTGAGAGTAGTATTTACTGGATTTTGGAAAGAGTAAAGAAGTACATGGATGAGCAATTTACAAAAATCTGTTGAAGTGTACAGCTGCATGACGGAACGCACTTTTCATCCAACTAGAAATTTTATTTTATCTTTTTTTGTCTTAAAACCCATACGATATATTATAGCTGACGTTTTAACTTGCTCCAGAAATTCCTTTTGGCAATTATCTTTTTGTTTTGTCAAAAGAGAATTTAACACTTGTAGTCATGGATTGGCAAATTTGCCACCAAATTGATAGATGAAACTAGATGGAAGAACATCTTCCCTGTGTGGATTGAATCATCCGCACATCAAGACATTTTGGCAGTTGCCAACTAACTTTTGTATCATCAAGGTTCTGTAACTTGGTTGATGAATGAATATATGAAAGGAATTTGGACCCAAAAAAAAAAATGTAGAATAAGACAAACTCATATTCCAGCAAACTCAACACGATGATACAAACTGATCACTTTGCATCCCTACACACTGACTGCTTGATACTACTTGATCACGACACTGACTACTTGATCCTACTTTATAAAAGATGAAAAAGACAACAACATGGGTAGAGTTTGGAGCGGATATTACATGCACCATACGCGTCATATGACGTGTCACGTGATGTATTAGAATCAATCACATATCATCATATAATATAAGATGTATTAGAATCAATCACACATCATCATATAATATAAAGTATGATCCATTATTGTCACATGACCATAAATTATTAGTTCTAATGCACTACGTGACTATGCACGTGATGCATTTAATACTTTTCCGTAGAGTTTGTCCCACAATATGTCATGGAGATCGGGTTGATGTTAAGTGACTGGCCTTGGTTTGTTGCTGATCGAAACTATCAATCAAATTCCAAATCAGCGAATTTGTCTACTGTGTATATGCAGGTGGCCCAATTTTATTGCTTTGTAAAGTATAGGTTTGTTTTTGTTTTTTTTTTTTGGGTCCAAATTTGTAAAGTATAGGTTTTTGAGGACCCAGAATATGAAGGAGAACTTTGTAATAATTACATGAGTATTTTTACTTCATTTCCATACGTTAACATGACACTATTTTTAAATACAAAATTCATAATTAGGGCTGTAAGAATATTAGATTACTAAGTTGACCAATCTTGACGGTGGACTGGCTTCGTAACTTGCGAGAAAACAGGATCTTTTCCGAGGATAACGTGAAATCTCTGCATAGCGAAAAAACCCAGTTCTCCAAATGGAAATCAAAAGAGAAAGCTTCCTTAGAAATGGGATTCTGGTCATGTTCTTGAGCCTTGTAACTCCTGATGACTTGTATGCAGACCTTGCTCCATCCTGCCGTAGTGGCAGCCTGGTAGAGAATGAGATTGATGTTGATGTTATTCTAGATATGGGGTCGTGGACAGAGTGAGTATTGCGTGCACCACGCGCGCCACGTGGTGTGTCACGTGGTGCACTAGAACTAATCACATATCGCCAAATAATACAAGGTATGGCCCACCGTTGCCACATGGCGATAAATTATTGGTTCTAGTACACCACGTGGCAATGCACGTGGTGTATTGTATACTTTTCCGTCGTGGACAGGGAAGACTATCCACAGCTGCATTACGATGGCCATTTCTGATTTTTATGCTTCAAATAATCAATATAACACACGGATAATTCTCCACACCAGGGACTCCAGGGGAGACCCCATGCGTGCTATATCAGCAGGTCGGTTCGTCTTCTTTTTAGTTTTAACTTTAGAGCATTTTTCAATTTAGCCATCTCCTTTGGTTCTGCTATTCTGTTAGGTATGTACCAAACCACGTTTTATTTAATACTATTATTTTTCCTAGTTAAAATCTGCACAATAGGAAATAAAATTAAAATTTTTAATTTGGATAAATTAGTGCACTCTTTCCTCCCATTTGGTTGCATCATGAGCTATTGTTGTGGTCCTTTTGAGTTCATACTCAAGGACGAGAAGTCATTTTGAGTAAGAAACTCATTTTGAGTAAGACTGGGTACAAGAGTTTATATCGTCGTCCACAGAGAGACAGCTCATGAGTCTTTTTAATGAACTTCATAAGATGCCTTTGGATGAATTTTTACCAATTGGAAATAAACTTGCAGCTCTTGATCTTCTGGAAAATATCAAGGTGCAAGCTATAATAGGAGCAGAAACATCCTTGGAAACAAAGTTCTTGGCAGTGCTAGGAGACGAAGCCAGAGTTCCAATATTTTCTTTTGCTTCAATCCTCTCATCACCTGATACATATCCTTTCCTTGTTCAAGTAAAGCAAGATGAAATCTCTCAATTTAAAGGCATCGCAACCATCCTAAATTCGTATCAATGGACGACTGTCATCCTCATTTAAGAGGACAATGATGATGGAAGAGAAGTCTTGCCCGATTTATTTGAATCTTTGCAAGAAGAAAATATTCGTATTGTCTCCATGACTGCCATTTCCTCTTTATCCACCGATGATCAAATCCTTATTCAACTTAACAAGCTTGTCAAGCTACAACCATATGTATACATTGTCCATATGTCACCATCACTTATCTCTCCTATCTCGAAGTGCCAAAAGGTTAGGCATGATGAACGAAGGGTATGCTTGGATTGTCACTGACAAAACCATGAATCAATTTCACTCTCTGGACTCTGAAGTTGTTGGGTCCACGCAAGGTGTGCTGGGCTTGAAGGCCTATATTCCATCATCAAGTAAGTTGCAGGTTGTCAGTTTGAGATGGAGAAAGGAATTCTACAGCCAGAATCCATCTGTGGAGTCCAGGGACCTAGATGTTTTAGCCATTTGGGCCTGAGACACAATTTGGGCATTTGCGGAGTCTATGGAAAATTTGAGGGTTCAATTTCTATATGCAGAGAACCAAAGCACGGGATAAAGTTCCTTCAACCCTGTTTATGCTGAAAATTCTAAATGTGGCACAACACTTCTACACAAGATTATAGGAACTAGATTGACAGGGTTAAGTGGTGATTTCCAATTCTTGGACGGGAAACTACATTGTGAAGTATATCTAATAGTGCACGTAGTAGGCAAAGGAGAGAGGAAAGTTGGGTTTTGGACACCAGCAGATGGTCAACCAGTAGCAAAGGAAAGGAGTCTGTCTACTGCACAAAAAGGTCTGCAGGACGTCATATGGCCAGGGGGTACGGCAGTTGCCCCAAAGGTCCGGCCCATGCTAACAAGCGGTAGAAAGCTAAGAATTGCAGTGGTCAACAATCCTGGATTTGGGGAGTTGGTAAAGTTGGACCGTAGTCCTCAAACCAATAGGTCCAATACTTCAAGAATCACGGGTTTCTGCATAGATGTCTTTGATGCTGCAATGAAGGGGCGTTTGGTAAGAGGGATTTGGGATTGAGAATGGGATTGAAACCATATTGAGAGTTTGGATTAGGGGGATAGGATTGGGGATTTGGGAATGAATTCTAAAAATTTAGATTTTGCCAAAACCCAACCATTTTGGGGGGTTTTGTCAAAACTCAAATTTGATTCCCAAATTCACACACACACATGCATACACACACACATATACATATATATATATACCTACATATATATGTACACATACTTATATATACATACATACACACATATATATATTTATTTCTATATATACACACACATATACATATACATACACCTACGTATATATGTACATGTACATATACATATACATATACATATATATACATACATAAATACATACATATATATATTTATATTTATTTATTTACTTATTTATATATATTTATTTATATACATACACGCACATATACATATACCTACGTATATATGTACACATACATATGCATACATACATATACATACATACATACATATATTTATTTATTTATTTACTTATATATTTATTTATATATACACACACACACACATATACATATACCTATGTATATATGTACATGTAGATATACATACATACATACATATATATATTGATTTATAAATATATTTATATTTATTTATTTACTTATTTATATATATTTATATATAATTATATATATTATTTATGTATTTATTTATTTATTTACTTATATACACACATATATACATATACCTACGCATATCTATACATGTACATGTATATATGTGTGTGTGTATGTGTATATATTTATTTATATTTTTATATTTATTTATTTATAATATATGTACACACGCATATACATACATTTATTTATTTACTTATTTATATATTTTTATTTATTTATATATAATTATATATATTATTTATGTATTTACTTATTTATTTATTTACTTATATATACACACATGCACATATACATATACATATACCTACGTATATTTGTACATGTACATATACATACATACATATACATATATATGTGTGTGTGTGTGTATTTATTTATATATTTATATATTTATTTATATAGTTATTTATTTATTTATTTATATTGATATATATTTATATATATACACGCACATGTAGATATACCTATGTAGATATGTACACGTTCATGTGCATGCGTACATATACATATACGTATATGTATATTTATGTGTATACACATGCATATACATATACATATAGTAATGATACCCATTCTAGGTACTAAACCAAACAATAATTATAGTAATGATACCCATTTTAGGTATTTAACCAAACACATGTATTGAAATTGCGGGTTTTATTCCGAACCCATGAATAATGATTTTGATTCTAATTCCAATTCTCGAGTGTGAAACAAACTTCCCCTAAATCCCTAGATTACGAAGTACTTTATGAGTTCATCCCATTTGTTGATGAAAATGGGAAGGATCTGGGCACTTACGACGATCTCATACGCCAAGTATATTTAAAGGTACTCTCTTGCTCTCAAGCTTGCAGCTCTCGTCTACAGACCATCTCCCATCCTCAATCTACAAGCCTCTTTCTGTTGAGAAATTTTGAATTAGGAAATGGTTGTTACGGATAAGCTCTTTAGTATTTGCTTCTGGACATACAAATTACGATCAGAAAAGGCGTATTCTAAATACATCTAAAAGGAACGCTTCCAAAAATCCACAAAAGGTCATTGGCATGTCACACGCACAAGTTGACAATGGGCAACAATTATTCTGAAAATGATTTGAAACAAAATTGAGGTAGCACCACACTCGGGCAGATGGGATCATCTTTTACGTATTCTTTTCTGATAAATTATTCTTTCAGAACTGAGCATTGTCATCGTGACATTGAAATAAAAAGAAGGAAAGAACGAGAAAACATAACTTCTGTGAATTTGTAATTGTCGAAAAGAACATTTATTTGCGAACATGCAGTTGGAGTCTTTCATTTTCAAAACAACCTAGAAACAGAGAGGAAAACATGATTTTAAAATAAGTTGGTCTAGGGTAGTGCTAGATGAGCTTTATTACACATGAGGTTACGGAGTAGCAGAGGTTAAACGTCCTTTCTCATCCTTATGAGCCAATATTAGTGCTATAGGAAATTGCTAGAATCAGATATTATTATTATCACGGTGTTTGTTATGAACGAAAGTTAAATTTTTCAGTTCTGCAGACGTGTTTTGTAGCCACTCGTTACCTGACATATAACGGCTCTTTTTGTTGCAATCTAATTCGAATAGAAATATGATGGCGCTGTGGGGGATATCACAATCAGAGCAAATAGATCTTTGTACGTGGACTTCACTTTACCTTACACTGATTTAGGAGTTGGAACCATTGCGAAACTTGAAAACAATGATATGTGGGTTTTCTCAAAGCCTTTTCGTGTTAATCTTTGGCTTACATGTGCTGCCTTCTTTGCCCTGATGGGATTGGTAGTCTGGGCTATTGAGCATCCTACTAATGAAGAATTCCAAGGTTCAGTTGTGCCTCAAATTGGAACAAGCTTGTTTTTCGGCTTTTCCACCCTTGTCTATGCTCATAGTAAGCAAACTGATCCATCATTGATGTTAAATTTAGGGGTCTATAAAGCAGATATTACTTCCTTGGAAAGAATAGCTCATGAATTGAATTTGATAATATACATGAGAAAATCTCCATTGATCGTGGTAATTTTTTACTCTGATCATTGCAGGAGAAAAGTTGACAAGTAACCTGTCAAGATTTGTGGTGACTGTGTGGATATTCGTTGTGCTTATACTGACGTCAAGCTACACTGCTACTTTGAGTTCTATGTTGACGTTGCAACAGATTCAATTAGAATCTGCTGGGCAGCGCTTAGGAATCCAAGGTGGTTCCTTTTTACAAGGTGTTATTGCTAACAACTTTGAACGGTTTCAGTTGGAAAAATCGCCTGAGGCCTATGCTGATGCCTTATCAAGAGGAAGTAAAAAAGGTGGTGTTGCAGCTATCGTTGATGAAATTCCCTACGTCAAGATTTCTCTGGGAAAGTATGGTGCTGATTATGCCATGGTTGCATCTCAATCTATTACGGGCGGCTTTGGCTTTGTGAGTATATAATTTTCTTTCATTTAATTTTTTTTGTCACTAGCTACTCAAAATTCAGATGTCGTATGAAAAGAAATCAGAAGGTGGTTAACCTCTAATCTACCTGTATACTACTTGTGGCATCGAAATGTTCATTAAAGACCTTCCCTCATGATGTCCAACCAAATTATGTGAGTTTTGGCTCACTATATTAGTCGTGATATAGATTTTCCTTTTGCATAAGTGATCTGGGGAAGATTTAGACCTCACATGTTCTTAAATCATGAGCTTTGACCCGTCGTTGTAAAGTGAAATTAGACAGTAAATGGCATAATTACATTTTCTAAAACCTTTCTAATTTAAAGTCTTGGGGAATGTATAATTATGCCCACATGCTATACAATTCATATCACTTTCTAACTACTTTACACAATGATTCATGATTTAGACAACTTGTGAGTCTCGACTCTTTGGGTAAGAATGCTGTTCTGTACCAGTAATGTGTGCATCGATCAGTTCTCCTAGGTTGAATTGAAACCTGTTTTTGTTTTACCAGACGTAATTAAATATGCTAAGATTTTGTGATTTTTAGTTCTTGTTTAGTATTGCTTCTTCCAGTCAATTGCCCTGGGAATGATGAACAGGTGTTTCAGAAAGGTTCATCATTAGTTTCTGACATGTCGCGAGCAATAATGAAGCTAAGGGACGAAGGACAACTTGCCATGATGGAGCAGACATGGTTTAAGAGTCAATCTAGTTACATTCCTAAAGACGATGCTTCCGCACGAAACATTTTGAGCCTCAAAAGTTTTAGTGGTCTATTTCTTATTAGTTTTCTTTCCTGCATTTTAGTTCTTCTTATGCATCTCATCCGATTAAAGTTCACAAACACCATTATCAATCTTGTAGATGGAGTAAAAGCATTTGTACTAAGGTACCTTCCCTCTAGAAATGGCAATGCAATTGAACTGTTCAATGTACGATAACCATTAATTGATAACTTTTTTTATTACATCTTTCTATCTTAACTAGTATGAAAGCATGTGTAATGCACGTGGTACAATTATTTTTACGAAAATTTTTTACAATAATATTTATTAAAATCATTATGCATCTGGATTTATTTGAAATTTTTATTTCAAATAATCAAAATACATAAGTTTGTATGTTAATATATAATACAATATAATTTGATTATAAATCAACTAATCCCCAAGAGAATTATAATATAATTTGATTATAATCATAATTTGATTATCCAAAGGTTAACTGACTTCTTAACTCATATTTGTCTAATAGTAGATAACCCTGCACTTGTACAATTGTCAAAAAAAATTCAGATTATGAATGTGATAAAAAGAATTTTGTTGTAGATGACAGAATAATACTCAATGATCTTATTGAAAGAACAATAATATTTTTTTTAGTATGGATTAGGCCATTTATGTCTTCATGACGAAACTCAATTTAACATTCATTAAAAACTTTCATTAATAAAAGACGATTTTGTTTACAACTTGTGTATTTCATTAAACTTTGTTATTTATTTAGTCTTGTTCAACTTTTGGTTTTATAATCATATATATATTATAATCTTAGTTACTTATATGCCATGTAACTATATATGATTGATGTTGCCCACATATTAATTGTCTATCTTTTTAATGTATAGCTTTCCATAGTTACATATATTATTGAAAATCATGTCTCAGTGACCAAACTATAAATAAAGATCAAATGCACTTCTGACCCTAATCTAAAGATAGTAAACTCTAATTCATTAATTCATTGAAAATTTGCATACATAATTGTTTTTCAAATAAGTTAATTAGATGTAAAATTTATATTCACTATGAAATCAACTTTATAAATTAAAAAGTATGAGATCGACCATTCACGTAAAAGCAAACTAATAGTGATCTTCTATCTTATTTTGATTTTGTTAAAGTTAATTATTAAAAATGTGATTTATTAATTTTGAACTTTTGCAGAATGAGTTCATAAAATTTGTTCAATTGAATACTTCAAGATAATAATATAATAATAATTAACACAATCAAAGCCTTAAGTATCACTACAGTGGTGTGTTAATAAGTATTATCTACTAAATTTAATTAACAATTTCACATGAAGCAAAAAATACAAAAGAGAGGTTTTTTGCAAAGATTTTGGTGAAGTAATTGGATGATGGGAGATAAGAATTCACCAAAAAAATGTGTGTATGTCATCAAGTCAACTATTATATAATTATGTATTTGATAAATATCTTGTTTTCTTTTTTTCCTCCTAGTGCTATTATTTCTTAATTGAAAGTTGAATAACTATATAGATAAAAAACATATTCATTGAATAAAAATAGGTGAAGATACAGTAACAATTACCTAAAAAAAAACATTACACTATCTTTAACTTCAAAAATATTATTGCAAACAAATATTATAAAAAGAATTGTATGTGCACGAATGCGTATTTGCATGGTAATTTTCATGCCAATAAAGTTCCTAGACCAATCCGTAAGCAAGGAGAAGGAACGTAATGAATAAAAAAGGGCAACATATATATATATATATAAATGAGAAAAATTTTCAAGCTTGATAAATAATTATCTTGGAGAAACAAATTTGTGCCATGCAAACTCTTCTTTATACTGCTAGTTCAAATTATTTCTTTGAAAACTATGGAAGAGAGAAAAACGAAAACTACGAAGGATCGGGAAAAAATAAAAAAGGATATGATCAGCATTGATATTTATTTAAAGTATTTTAAAGTACACTCGTTGAAACTTAGGCATTTGGGCATACGATCCAATGTGCGCATTTGCAGAGTCAATTGAAAGATATGGAATTAAGTAACATAAAGCTAGATGTTTTAGGCATTTGGGCATACGAAACAATGTGGGCATTGCAGAGTCAATTGAAAGGCTGGGGAATGAATCTTTGATTAATGCCGGTAAGCAAAGCACTAGAGCATTGAATTCCTTGAACGACTGTGATTTTTATAGTGGCACGAGACTCTAGAGGAGATTGCAAGAACAAGATTTACAGGGTTAAGTGGTCAATTTCAAATCTTGGATGGGACACTACTTTCTGAAATGTCATAGGCAAAGGTGAGAGGAGAGTCGGATTTTGGACACCTCCAGAGGACGGAATGGTTAAGAAAATGCAGCCATTATTAGCTACGGGAAGGAGCCTAACTGCTTCTACAACGAGTGAGTATTGCGTGCACCACGCGCGTCACGTGGCGTGCCACGTGGTGCACTAGAACCAATCACACATCGTCAAATAATACAAGGTATGGCCCACCATTGCCACATGACGATAAATTATTAGTTCTAGTACACCACGTAACAATGCACGTGGTGTATTGTATACTTTTCCCTTCTACAACTGCCCAACAAAGTGGTCTTAATAAAAAAAAGTTACAGGGACAGGGGACTCGACTATTGTTCCAAAAGGTTGGTTAATGCTAAAAAGTGGTCGAAGGCTAAGAATTGCTGTATTGAGTAATGCTGGATTCAAGGAATTCATAAGCTTGGAATACAATTATGAAGCCAATATAACTAGTATCACGGGCTTCTGTGTCGATGTTTTTCATGCTGCAATTGGTTCGTTAGATTATCGAATACCTTATGAATTATACCGTCTGTGTACCAAAATGGGACCAACATGGGAAAGTTTCAGTGACCTCGTATACAATGTGTATCTTCAGGTATTGATTTACCATTCAATTCTCCTTCTGTTTTCGAAGTTAAGAATTTGTTAACCATCTTGCCGATCATGGGTGTGGCCCTTGATCCATCCCTGATCAAATCCTTTACTTTTAACTGGCACCATCTGAAATTATATCTGGCATGGAAAAAGAAAGGGTTAATTACATTTTATCCCCTTGTAGATTTCGGATAAATTACATTACCCCTCTATGGTTTCTAAAGCTATAAATCACCCATTTGTAGTTTTGGTTAGAGTATTAAATTAACGAAAATTGCTTTCTGTAACGGTTTATGAATTAAATGTCTAAATTACTCTAAACAAGTACTATGTATATCTTTTAAAATCATAAAGGGATTATGTGGTTCATTTTGAAAACTGCAGTGGAGTAAAGTTTATATTTTTCGAAAAAAAATACATGTACGCACAGAGACTGAGATAATTTGAACATTTTATTCATTTTCATTACAAAATTTAATTTTTATGACTTTGACACTTTAACTCAAATCACATGACATGATATATAACTTTTTAAATCATAAAGTATTACGTGGTTTATCTTAAAATCACGTGCAGGTATACCTGAGGTATTTTACCAAAAAAAAAAAAAAAAATCTACCGGAATCACAGAAGTTCGATGGCATTGTTGGAGATGTAACAATCACAGGAAACAGACCTTTATACGAGGACTTCACAGTGTCCAACACAGATTTAGGAATCGGAACCATAACAAAACGTGAAAACAACGACATCTAGCTTTTCTCGAAGCCCCATCGTCCTGACCTATGGTTCACCTGTACTGCCTTCTTCGTCCTGATAGGTTTGGTGGTGTGGACCGTTGAACATCCTACGAATGCAGAATTTCAAGGTTCAGTGGCTCGTCAAATTGGAACAATATTATGGTTCGGCTTCTTGATCCTTGTCTATGCTCAAAGTAAGATCTCTGACCTGCCGCCTTTTTTAAATATTAAACTTGACAATAAACTGGAGAAACTGGCTGTTGAATGTACTCATATTGGTCATCGTGTAACCCTTATTTTAACCACAGAGTCTATAGTCATAAGTTTAGGGTGTATTTAAGAATTTTTGTATCAAAGGGTGTAAATAACAAAGTATAATCGAAGAATCAACGTTCTAAATATATATGCATATGTAATGTCGGTGAGTAATATCAGTAAATGAGAAAAGAGAGAATGGTGAAACTGGAGAATGAAACACATTGAAATCAGGAGAGAATTTATACGAGTGAGAAATCAAGAGAGAATTTCTATCATTTGTTTTTAGAGAGAGGGTAAAGAAATCGACGGCAGCGAATTTGCAAATATACACAGAAGTCTGCTGCTACTCCTACTATTACTTATTAAATTAAAACTTTCATCGGTTGGTGGAGAAGAGTCAAATGCCAACTCAACGAGTTTGTCTGATGTGTAGCAAGTAGCCTAATTTTTTTTGAATATTTTGGAATGTATACGAGTAGTAAGAACTGAAAACATGAATCACAAAGTCGACCAATTGCTGGAGTCAACTCCGCTTTCTTCCATGGTTGATTGGCTTCATGCTTGTACTTATAATAAAAAAGCTATCTTTTTTCTTATAAGTACAAGCATGAATCAATGAAGAATTTTTTCTCCTCAAACAACCAAAAAAAAAAAAAAAAAAAGGAAAAAGCTATCTTTCCCGGGTTAACATGAAATAAATCTGCAAAGTGGAGAAACCCACTTCGTCCAATGGAAATCAAAAGAAAAAGCTTCCTTAGAATTGGCATTCTGGTCACGTTCTTGAGCCTTGTAACTTTTGATGACTTGTATGCAGACCTTGCTCCATCTTGCCATAGTGGCTGCCTGGTTGAGAATGAGATTGATGTCGGTGTTATTCTGGATATGGGGTTGTGGACTGGGAAGACTATCCACAGCTGCATTATAATGGCCGTTTCTGATTTTTATGCTTCAAATAATCACTACAATAAACGAATGGTTCTTTACACCAGGGACTCCAAGGGAGACCCCATGCATGCTATATCAGCAGGTCAGTTTGTCTTCTGTTCAATTTTATCTTTGGAGCATTTTTCAATTTACTAATCTTCTTTAGTTCTGCAATTTTGTTATGTATCAAACCACGTTTTATTTAATACTATCATTTTTTCCTAGTTAAAATTTGCATTATTGGAACTACAATTACATTTTTTTTTATTTTGATTTCTTGTGGTCTTTGTAAGTTCATACTGAAGCAGATCTCATATTGAGTAAGATCGTGTATAAGACTTTATGTTGAACGTCGTGCAAAGATATATAGCTTATGAGTCTTGTAAATGAACTTCATAACATTGTCTTTTGTTGAAATTTTAACAATTGGATATAAATTTGCGGCTATTGATCTTCTGGAAAATATCAAGGTGCAAGCTATAATAGGACCAGATACATCCTTGGAAACAAAATTCTTGGCAGTGCTAGGAGACAAAGCCAGAGTTCCAATATTTTCTTTTGCTTCCATCCTTTCATCACCTGGTGAATATCCTTTCCTTGTTCAAGTAAAGCAAGAAGAAATCTCTCAATTCAAAGGCATTGCAGCCATTCTAAACTTGCATCAATGGAGGACTGTCATCCTCATTTACGAGGACAGTGATGACGGGAGAGAAGTTTTGCCCCATTTATTTGAATCTTTGCAAGAAGAAAATATTCGTATTGTTTCCATGACTGCAATTTCTTCTTTCTCTACTGGTGATCAAATACTTATTGAACTCCATAAGCTTGTTAAGCGACAACCATATGTGTATATTGTCCATATGTCAGCATCACTTGCATCTCTCCTATTTCTAAGTGCAAAAGGGTTAGGCATGATGAACGAAGGGTATGCTTGGATTCTCACTGACAAAACCATGAACCAATTTCATTCCCTGGACTCTGAAGTTGTTGAGTCATTGCAAGGTGTGCTGGGCTTGAAGGCCTATATTCCATCATCAAGTAAGCTGCGGGATGTCAATTTAAGATGGAGACAGGAGTTTTACAGCCAGAATCCATCTCTGGAATCCGGGGAACTAGATGTTTTAGGGATTTGGGCATATGATACAATTTGGTCATTTGCAGAGTCTATGGAAAACTTGAGGGTTGAATTGCCCTATGCAGAGAACCAAAGCACAGGATTAAGTTCCTTCAACCCTGTTTATATTGAAAATCCTAAAGGTGGCACGAGACTTCTAGATGAGATTACAGGATCTAGATTGACTGGGTTGAGTGGTGATTTTCAATTCTTGGATGGGAAACTACAATGAGAAGCATATCTTATAGTGAATGTGGTAGGCAAAGGAGAGAGGAAAGTCGGGGTTTGGACACCAGCAGATGGCATGGTTAAAGATGTGCAGCCATTAGTAAAGGGAAGGAGTCTGTCTACTACACAAAGAGGTCTGCAGGACATCATATGGCCAGGGGGTACAGCAGTTGCTCCAAAGGCTTGGCCAAGCTAACAGGTGGTAGAAAGCTAAGAATTGCAGTGATCACCAATGGCGGATTTAGGAAGTTGGTAAACGTGGACCGTAATCCTCAAACCAATAATTCAGTTGTCACTGGGTTCTGTATAGATGTCTTTGATGCTGCAATTAAATCCCTGGATTACGAAATTCCTTCTGAGTTCATCCCATTTGTTGATGAAAATGGAATGAATCTGGGCAGTTACAATGATCTCATCTTCCAAGTATATCTAAAGGTACTCCTGTTCTCATGTTTTCATCTCATCTGTTGACCATCTTCCATCCTCCGTCTACAAGCCGATTGCTTGTGAGAATTTTTTGTTATGGATAAGCTCTTTAGTGTCTCCTTGTGGACATACAAATTACAATCAGAGAAAGCTGGAAACGTATTCTAAACATATCTAAAAGGTACACTTCCAAAAATTCACAAAAGATCATTAGTACATAAGATGCACAAGTTAACATGGGGCGACAATTAATCTGGAAATGATATGAAATGAAATTGAGGGCGCACCGTACTAGACAATTGGGTTCATCTTTTATGTAGTCTTTTCAGATAATTTTTTCTTTTTGGCTTACAGAATTGAGAATTGTCATTGTGACATTGGAATAAATGAAGGAAAGAATGAGAAAACATAACTTCCGTGAAATTTTTAAGTGTTGAAAAGAACACTTATTGAAAAACATACAGATTAGAGTCTTCCACTTTCGAAACAACCTAGAAACAGAAAGAGGAGCACATGATTTTAAAATAAGTTGGTCAAGTGTAATGCTAGATGAGCTTTATTTATACACAAGGTTATGGAGTAACAGAGGTTAAACATCCTTTCTCATCCTTATGGGCCAATATTAGTACTAAAGAAAATTGCTAGAATCTGATATTATTATTCTCATGGTGTTTGTTATGAATGAAAGTTGCATTTTACAGTGATGCAAATGTATTTTGTAGCACTCCTTATCTGACATATAACTGGTCTATTTGTTGCAATCTAATTCGAATAGAAATGTGATGGTGCTGTGGGGGATATCACGATCAGAGCATATAGATCCTTGTATGTGGACTTCACTTTACGTTACACTGATTTAGGAGTTGGAACCATTGCAAAACGTGAAAACAATGACATGTGGGTTTTCTCAAAGCCTTTTCGTGTTAATCTTTGGCTTACAAGTGCTGCCTTCTTTGTCCTGACAGGATTGGTAGTCTGGGCTATTGAGCATCCTACTAATGAAGAATTCCAAGGTTCAGCTGTGCATCAAATTGGAACAAGCTTGTGGTTCGGGTTTTCCACCCTTGTCTATGCTCATAGTAAGCACACTGATCCATCATTGATGTTAAATTTAGGGGTCAATAAAGCAGATATTACATACTTGAAATAAATAGCTTATGAATTGAACTTGATAAGGTACATATTACATATAATTTGAATGAATTGTTTATGAATTGAACTTGATAATGTACTCGAGAACGTCACCGTTGATTGTGGTAATTATTTGTTCTGCAATCATTGCAGGATAAAAGTTGACAAGTAATCTGTCAAGATTTGTGGTGATTGTGTGGTTATTCGTTGTGCTTATATTGACATCAAGCTACACTGCTACTTTGAGTTCTATGTTGACGTTGCAACAGATTCAATTAGGATCAGCTGGGCAGTACTTAGGAATCCAAGGTGGTTCCTTTTTACAAGGTGAAATTGTTAACAACTTGAATTTTAAAGATGATCGGCTTCAGTTGTACGATTCACCTGAGGCATATGCTGATGCTTTATCAAGAGGAAGCAAGAAAGGTGGTGTTGTGGCTATAATTGATGAAATCCCCTACATTAAAATTTTTCTGGGAAAGCATGGTGCTGATTATACCATGGTTGCAGCTCAATCTACTACACATGGCTTTGGCTTTGTGAGTATATGTTTTTCTTTTATTTTTCTTTTTTCCTCACTAGCTATTCGAAATTCAGATATAGTGTGAAAAAAAAATCAAAAGATGGTTAACCTATAATCATCTACATACTATTCGAGGCATCAAATGTACATTAAACGCTTCCCTGTATAATGCCCAACCAAATAATGTGAGTGGTTGCTCCCTATAATTAACAGTGATATAGATTTTCCTTTTGCATAAGAGACTTTGGAAAGATCTGGTGCCTCACAAGTTCTTAAAACATGAGTTTTGATCGGTAGTAATTTGTGTAGTGTATAATTTGGCCAATGCATCATCACGCCACTTCCTATACAATTCATACCAAATTTTTTCCACTTTAAGCAATTATTCATGATTTAGGCAACTCGTGAGTTCCGACTCTTTGGTAAGACACTCTTCTTTACCAGTAATGTGTGCATTGATCGGATCTCTTAGGTTGAAACCTGTTTTTGTTTTTCCGGGCGCAGTTAAATGTGATAAAATATTGTGTTTTTTAGTTGTTGTTTAGTATGAATTCTTCCATTCATTTGCTCTGGGAATGATGAACAGTTGTTTCAGAAAGATTCATCACTAGTTTCTAACATGTCGCAGGCAATAATGAAGCTAAGGGAAAAAGGAAAACTTGCGATGATGGAAAAGACATGGTTTAAGAGTCAATCTTCGTACATTCCTGAAGATTCTACTGCCGTACCTAACATTTTGAACCTCGAGAGTTTTAGTGGTCTCTTTCTTATTAGTTGTATTTCCTGCGTTTTAGCACTTGTTATACATCTCATTTTCCGATTCAAGAAGTTCACAAACACCATTATCAATCTTGTCGACGGAGGAAGATTAGCATTTGTATTAAGGTACCTTGCCTCCAGAAATGGCAATGCAATTGAACTAGTCAATGTGCGATAACTATTAATTGTAAGTTTTTTAATTACATCTTTTTTCCTTAGTAAATGGTTCATCTTACCTCTCCTTTAAACTAATGCAAGTTCATTTGTTTATACGAAGATTCTTATGCACAGGGAGAGATGCATAATTTTCTTTCTTCTTCTCTACTTTTGTTCTCTCTTCTTGATTGGGCAAATCTTGAAGTCCACGCTACATCATCTATAGATGATTAATTTGAATGATGCCACTAGTTTGATTAATTCGATTAGTTTACATAGAAGTAAGTAAATAATTTCTTGTATCTGCAACAAGAAGGAGAGGAATGTATTACCATTGATCTGACCATCCCTAGTTAACCTCAAATGAACTTAGCTCCAAAATTCCAAAGACTTATTATTATTATTTTTTTTCCCCAGCAAACATCAACGTGGACTTTTGCATTTCCAGTTCAGAATACTCATCGTACAGCTTCCTTTCGTCTTTGCGGAATATAACAAAAGGAACCAATACAGCTTCCTTTCGTCTTTGCGGAATATAACAAAAGGAGACCAGGTCCTTCGTCAACTCCAACCTTTCTTTTTATGGCAATTTGGCTAGCTTAGTTGCACCCCCGAGTTTCCTTTCGCTGTTCATAAAACCAAAGACCGCTCACATCTTCTCCCAATGGAAATCGAAAGTAGAAGGGCCAGCAGAATTTCTTTTTTGATAGTACTAATAGGAATCATCAGCCTTCTAACTCCTGAGCCATCTGCTGCTGACCTTGCTACAATATCCTCTTACAATGTCAGCAGCGAAGCGGGCAATAATAAGATCAAAATTGGTGTTATTCTTGATTTAGGGTCGCAGATTGGAAAGATTGTCCACAGCTGCATTACACTGGCGATCACTGATTTTTATGCATCAAATATTCAGTACAAATCACGGGTAGTTCTGCACACTAGGGACTCCAGGGGAGATCCTACACGTGTGGTATCATCAGGTTAGTTTCTCTTCGCGCCATATGAACTATTCGGATTTAAACATCATGCAGCATCCCACAAACTAGTATAGTATTTTTCTCAAAATACATCTTGCAGCTAATTCAATTGGTTGGCTTACATGCTTCATAACCTTGGATTGTTTAAATGGTGGTGGTACGTAATTCATAAATGAATAAAACGAAAATCAATGTAAAGAGTTACCCAAAGAACGGGCAGCCACGACACAGGGCTGCCAGTTTGGGTCGTCTCCTTTAGGCTTCTGATATACGAGATTTAACTTCTTATATATCTGGCTAGTTGGTGTATTCTAAATTGCTAGAACATTGACTAGCATTGGTCACGTCATAGGAAGGCTAGCCTTCTTTGGCGCCGGAGGGGGAAGAATGACTTCATCCCATGTTCTCATGACACACGCAAAGTCTACTTAAATTTTGAAAAATGTATAACTCAAGACAGAGGTGAACATATAAACATTAATAGTGTCACGCTCCGTGCTCGGAACATAACACCGCCGTGACTAGACTAAATTGAGTCACAAGGCTCCTAAAATCAAAACATCTAACATATACATCCCCAAATATTGCATAATAAAGCCATAACAACATTCCGAACCCATAAGTATCCATAATCATTAGTATTGCAAGTACAATGTTATCCCATATTATACTATCCAAATCTTTACATACTCGACTCCAAAGGTCTAGCATACCCCGTTAGGGTCTTAACCTAACATAAGAAAGAGTACAAACATAGTCTAAGAGCATAAATACAAACCACTACAAACTTACTAACATCTAATCTCCTTGCATACCCCGAGTGTCAGCACACTCTCCAGCCACCCAAACATCATGCACTGCATATCAATAAGGAAGGGGTGAGTGACAAAATCACTCAGTAAGTGACAAAAGCATCACCTTGTGGCTTGAAAGTGCCATACATATGGCTACATTCGAAACACATAGTCATTGGTTCATGTAAGTACGTAGGAGTTAGATAATGCACAATTTATCACGAATCCAATATCACGTATGAACCAGACAATGCAGTCAAACAAAGCATCATTACATTCAAACAAAGGTTCAAATCATTCAAAATAAAGTCCTGGATATCCAGTCATTCACTGTAACCCGGTTGCCCGGTCATACTGACTTCTACCCGGTCAGTTCAGTCAGACTGACTTTAACCCGGCCAGCTCGGTCCTACTGACTTTACCCGGCCAGTTCGGTCCTACTGACTATTATCCGGTCAGTTCGGTCCTACTGACTATCACTCGGCCAGTTCGGTCAACCATACAATATCATACACACATTCATTTCATTGTTCAAATGATTCATTTGTATCACATATATTGTCAAGTCAAGGTAAAATACGAACATAATCACAATCAAGCCCTTTTTTTATAGCAAGTAGGGTTTCAAAGCAATTATACTTTACAATAACTCATTTCCAAAATCCAAGGGATACTAAGTCCCACTTACCTCGATTCTGAGCTAACTCAATACTCTGCGAAGGTTGATCGTGTTCTCCGCCTAAACATACAATCAAACATCCGATTAAACACTAACTCTACCAAGAAATCATAACTGAGGCATAAATCTAACTTAAACGCAAAACGAAGTATAAGAGGGAGGAACTGTTGTGATCCGCGGCGTCAGCCGCGGCACGGCTCACCAACAGTATCCATCCACGGGGTCATTCGCAGCGCGGATGACGCCGCGGATGGCTCCAGACGATTAGCCCTACCGAGCCGCGGCCTCATCCGCGGCGCGGATGGCAACGCGGATGAGTCCAGAAAATGCGATCTGCAACTCTTGCAACACTCTCAAAATCAAATCCACTCACTCCCTACTTGACCCAACACCATCCAAACACCAAATCAACTCCAAAACGACACAATAAAGCAATAGCAAAAGGCACATCAAGCTCAAACACTCATTTACCCAAAACACAATTCATACTCACACAAAATCTATCAAAGTTACTTCACCCACAATCATCATAGAACCCAGTTCATACACATACACTACCCATTCAAAGTTCAAGACTCATAAAGCATAAACAACTCTAAAATCTTCATTAATCACCTTCTAATTGCACTACACATTATCATGGATTAAACCCACAAGATAGAATAAAAATTTGAGAAAAATACCTTGAGTAGAAGCTTTAGGACTTCCTCTACTTGTTCCCCTCTTGAGAATGAAACTCCTCAATTCCTTCTTCAAAAGCAAATGGGAGAAGTTTAGAGATGGAGAAAGAGAGGGCAAAAGAGAGAGCGTTCAAGAGAGAGGGAAGAGAAAAGGAAAGAAGAAAGAAAGAAAGCCTGTCCCCTTTTTGCAATCGAGTCCCTCTTGGTTTTTCAATTGACATAATCACCCCAAACCTCCCAAATTACCAGAATACTCCTAAAGGTCTTTAGTATTACAAATAGGATAACAAAAAAGAAACAGTTTAAGGAGAATAATGGAGTCTGAACACTAAGCAAAAAGAGGGGGGGAAAAAAAAGAAGTCTCAGGAGCAAAAAAATTTTGTACAGAAGAAAATAAGTTCTATGCAGCAAAATGGTTGAAAAGTCAATTTATGGGGCAAGACGAGACATGGGGTATCATACAGCGGCACGTAATCTGCCCTCAGAATAAACTCCTGTGAATTTCCTTTTTGTGTTTCTGGGTCACAAATTTACAAGATGCATTGTGGTGTAATATGTCTTTGGCAATTACGTCTTAATTTGCAGCTCTTGATCTTCTGGAAAACATCAAGGTGCAAGCAATCATAGGGCCAGAAATATCCTTGGAAACAAAATCTTTGGCAGCACTTGAAGACAATGCCAAAGTTCCAATATTTTCCTTTCATTCAATCCTCACACACTATGCCAAACATCCATTCCTTGTTCAGATAAAGCAAGACGAAACCTTTCAATTTAAGGGCATTGCAACCATCCTAAGTTGGTATAAATGGAGGACAGTCGTTGTCATTTACGAGGATAGTGATTATGGAAGAGATTTCCTACCTGTTTTGGTTAGGTACCTCCAAGAGAGAAATATTCGCATCACTTACAGGACTGCAATTTCTCCTTTCTATGGTCATGAACAAATCCTTGATGAACTCCATGAACTAGCAATCGTGCAACAAACTATATTTGTTGTACATATGTCACCACCGCTAACATCCCGCCTATTTCTAACTGCTAAGGGGCTTGGAATGATGAAAGAAGGGTATGCTTGGATTGTGTCTGACAGGACCATGAACCAATTTCAATCCCTGGATTCAGAAGTGGTCGAATCAATGCAAGGAGTGTTGGGTTTGAAGGCCTATATTCCATCATCAACCAAGTTGCGTGACTTCAGTTTAAGATGGAGAAAGGAAATATACAAAAAGAATCCCCTGATGATGGAATTAAGTAACATCGAGCTAGATGTTTTAGGCATTTGGGCATATGACACAATGTGGGCACTTGCAGAGTCAATTGAACGGCTGGGGAATGAATCTTTGATTAACGCAGGAAACAAAAGCACTAGAGCATTGAGTTCCTTGAATGACTCTGATTTTTATAGTGGCACAAGACTTCTAGAGGAGATTGCAAGAACAAGATTTACAGGGTTAAGTGGTGAATTTCAAATCTTGGATGGGAGACTACTTTCTGAAGCGTTTGCCATTGTCAATGTAATAGGCAACGGTGAGAGGAGAGTCGGATTTTGGACACCAAAGGATGGAATAGTTGAGAAAATGCAGCCATTATTAGCTAAGGGAAGGAGCCTAACTGCTTCTACTACAACCCAACAAAGTGGTCTTGATAAGAAAGTTATATGGCCAGGGGACTCGACTAGTGTTCCAAAAGGTTGGTTAATGCTAAAAAGTGGTCGAAAGCTAAGAATTGCTGTATTGAATAATGCTGGATTCAAGGAATTCATAAGCGTGGATTACAATTATGAAGCCAATACAACTAGTATCACGGGCTTCTGTGTCGATGTTTTTCACGCTGCAATTGGTTCGTTAGATTATCAAGTACCTTATGAATTAATACCGTATGTGTACCAAAATGGGACCAACATGGGCACTTACAGTGACCTCGTACGCCAAGTATATCTGCAGGTATTGATTCACCATTCAATTCTCCTTCTGTTTTTTAAGAACTTGTTAACCATCTTATCCATCATAGGTGTGGCGCTGATCCATCCATGATCAAATCCTCTCCTTTTTATTGGCATGATCTTAAATTATCTGACATGAAAAAAAAATCTACCTGAATCACAGGATTACGATGGCATTGTTGGAGATGTAACAATCACAGGAGACAGATCTTTATACGTGGACTTCACAGTGTCTTACACAGATTTAGGGATCGGAACCATAACAAAACGAGAAAACAACGACATTTGGCTTTTCTCGAAACCCCTTCGTCCTGACCTATGGTTCACAAGTACTGCCTTCTTCATCCTGATAGGATTGGTGGTGTGGACCATTGAACATCCTACGAACGTAGAATTTCAAGGTTCAGTGGCTCATCAAATTGGAACAATCTTGTGGTTCGGCTTCTCGACCCTTGTCTACGCCCAAAGTAAGATCTCTGACCTGCCGCCATTTTGGAATATTGAACTTGACAATAAAGAGGTGAAAATGATTGATGAATGTGCTTGTATTGGTCACCGTTACAGGAGAAAAGTTGACAAGAAATTTGTCAAGGTTGGTAGTGATTGTTTGGCTGTTCACGGTGCTTACACTAACTTCGAGTTACGTAGCTACTTTAAGTTCTATGTTGACGTTGCAACAGATTCAACTACTAACAGCAGGAGACCTCATTGGAACCCATCGTAATTCCTTCCTAGGAGGAGTTATTGCGAACAACCTGAATTTCAAAGATGACCGGCTTCATCTGTACACCTCGCCCGAGGAGTACGCTGATGCATTATCAAAAGGAGAAAAGAAAGGTGGCGTTGGAGCTATCATTGATGAAATTCCCTACATCAAAGTCTTTCTAGCCAAGTATGGTGCTGATTATGCCATGGTTGCATCTCAATCTACCACTAACGGTTTTGGCTTTGTGAGTATTTGCTCTATCTTTGCTTTCCTTGTCACTAATTCCTACTCTGAGGACAATGCCATAATGACCCTTCCTTACCTTAATTTCTAAAAGAGTGATATATTTTTGTGAATAAGTAGTAATATTCAACAAAAATTTATCAATTTTGAACTGCCGTAACTGCTAACAGAATGGTAAATTTTCATACAAAGATAATAAGGTAAAACAAAAAACTTATCAATTTTGAACGAAAACTTTTTCATGATTCTTTGTCAACACAACATGTTCTCAGTTTGATTTCTTTGAGAATGGTGACTAGGTGTTTCAGAAAGGTTCCCCATTGGTTTCTGATATATCACGAGCAATTATAAAACTACGGGAAGAAAAGAGACTGCAGATGCTGGAGAAGACATGGGTTAAGAATACTCAACCGTCAATCATGCCAGAAGATGCCGCTTCAACAGCTAACAGTCTAAACCTTCGTAGTTTTGGGGGCCTATTTCTCATTACTTCCCTTTCCTGTCTTGTAGCCTTATTCGTACACTTCATGTTCATTGTATGGAATAACTTGCTGTACTTCAGAAATGTCATTATGAAACTCGTAGATGGAGGAATATTTGCAGTCATGCTAAGGTATCTTGTCCCTAGACAAATGGAAATCCAGTGAACTGAACTAGTGCTTCATGTAATTAGTGATTCTAGCTTTCACTCACTGCTGTATATTATACTATCGCTATGAACTATCACACATATCAATTCAGTTTTCTGTTTTAGACCGGATTTCATGGACTATAAAGCTGGTCTGTGTTACTAAGCGGATCGAATTAGCATATTTGATTCGACAAAAAAATTAAACTGCATGTAGATCCATTTCCATAGAGTGATCAAATAACCTGTTATCCAAAAATTAATTCAAATACACCGAGTACATGAACCAATTACTTTTAAATTTTATTCTTTAAAAAATAATAAAATTACCGAAATTCCTTTATATTGTTCACTTCTCACTCTGAATTTAACTTTTATAAATAGATTTTTCATTGAAATTTTCTTTGTTTCCTAAATAAATGCATGTGCTTTCAACATAAAGTATACTTTAATTTTAACTCAAAAATTAAAAAAATAATTAATCTTAAATTTATCTCATATGTGAATTACTTTAGATTATTAACAGTTAATTTGTGAACTGCTATGCAAGCTGGTTAGTTATATACCCGAACTGGTAATATAAATCGATGAAAATACCTTTATTTTTCGTTCAAAATGAATTGATTTATAAATTTTTCGATTTTCCAAGTTTATTAGAACACCCTTGACTTGATAGACCGCGTCGACGTCACATGTGGGGCCAACATTATGTTTTTGTGAGAAGTTGTTCATTAACCATTTACGTAAAACAGGCTTACCCTGATGCAAAATTCGTTGAAAGTTTTGGTCCAAGTAAGTCATTTCTTTCATAATTTGTGAATATCATACCGTAATTTGAGTATCTTATCGTAAATTATCTGAATAAATTCAAAAATCAACTGCACTATTCTAATGTCTTACTAATGCAGCTCCACTCGGGACTTTTGGACGAGGAAATCCAAGAGTTCCTTTGTCTACTGAAAGATATACAGCTACCAGTATTTTGTGAATCAGATTTCCCAAAAAAAGCGACTGCTTTTGTGGTCTCTTTGGCTGATGAGTTGTTTAATACAAGCTACAGTACCAACCGTCCCTTGCCCGCCATACTCGAACACCCGTACTAATGATTCCCATTACCATGATAGCGCCCGCAAGAACATTGTATCTTTGTTACAGAAGTGCAAAACCCTCAAAGAAATTCCTCCAATTCATGCTAATATAGTAAAAAATGGCCAGAAAAATGACCCCTTTATCGTATTTGAGCTGCTTCGCATGTGTTCCAAGTACAATTCAATTGACTACGCTTTCAAGGTTTTCCAACATATCCCAAACCCCAATGTCTACATCTACACTGCCCTCATTGATGGGCTTGTCTTTTCGGGTGCTTATCTTGATAGCATTAGAATTTATGTTCAGATGGTTGAGGATTTTATTTTACCGGACAACTATGTGATGAGTTCCGTACTCAAGGCATGTGGGTTTCAATCGGATATCAAAATTGGTAGAGAAATTCACGGGCAGGCTTTGAAACTTGGCTTGTGCTCAAAGCGGTCTGTGAAATTAAAATTAATGGAATTTTATGGAAAATGCGGGGAATTTCGAGACGCCATGAGAGTGTTTGATGAAATGCCGGAAGGAGATGTTGTTGCATCAACTGTGATGATTTCGTGTTATGCTGATCATGGGTTGGTTGGGAAGGCGATTGATATTTTTAGTTTAGTCAAGACTAAGGACATTGTTTGTTGGACTGCAATGATTGATGGATTGGTTAGGAATGGAGAGATGAACAAGTCTTTGGAGTATTTTCGGCGAATGCAGAGGGAGGGTGTGAGAGCGAATGAAGTTACCATTGTTTGCATTTTATCGGCTTGTGCACAGTTGGGAGCTTTGGATCTTGGTAGATGGGTTCATTCTTATGTGGAGATGCATGAAGTTGAGGTTAATCACTTAGTTGGTTCGGCTTTGATCAATATGTATTCACGGTGTGGGGATATTGATGAAGCCGAGAAAATCTTCAAATTATTGTGGAAAAAAGATGTAACCACTTATAATTCCTTGATCATGGGGTTTGCACTGAATGGAAAGAGTGTGGAGGCAGTTAAAATGTTTCAAAGAATGATAAGTGAAGGAGTTAGGCCAACCAACATTACCTTCACTGGTGTTTTGAATGCATGTAGTCATGGTGGTTTTGTGGATTTAGGATTCGAGATCTTCGACAGTATGGAAATTAAGTACGGAATTGAACCACAGATTGAGCATTATGGATGCATGGTTGATCTTCTTGGTCGAGTAGGTCGCCT
This sequence comes from Mitragyna speciosa, assembly GCA_024721245.1. Classification (NCBI taxonomy): domain Eukaryota; kingdom Viridiplantae; phylum Streptophyta; class Magnoliopsida; order Gentianales; family Rubiaceae; genus Mitragyna; species Mitragyna speciosa. The sequence goes on from CM045563.1 coordinate 22,490,942, forward strand.
TGAGGATGCTTACAAGTTCATCCAAAGTATGAAAATAGATCCTGACCGTATAATATGGGGATCACTGCTGAGCTCTTGCAGAATTCATAAGAAGTTCGAAATAGGAGAAAGAGTTGCACAAGTTCTTGTGGATTGTGGAGATGCCGATTTGGGGACATCCATTCTTCTTTCAAATTTCTATGCTTCATGGGGAAAATGGGAAGCAGCGGCAGAAGAGAGGGCAAAGTTGAAGGCCATTGGTGTTCAAAAGGAACCGGGTTGCAGTTCAATTGAGGTGGAAAATGAGATTCACGAGTTTCTTTTGGGAGACATTAGACACCCCCAAAGAGAAGCAATCTACAACAAACTCGAGGACTTGAACCAGATGTTAAGGTTAAAAGGTTATTCTCCAGATACAGAGGTGATTTCAATGGATATTGAGGATCAAGACAAAAAATGGGCTTTAGCCATACACAGTGAGAGGCTTGCAATATGCTATGGCCTGATTTCCACCAAGCCACATACCACGATAAGGGTTGTAAAAAATTTAAGGATTTGCAATGACTGCCATTCTGCCATCAAGCTCATTACAGAAATAACTGGGAGAAAAATTGTTGTGAGGGATCGCCATAGGTTTCACCATTTCGAAAATGGTATCTGTTCTTGTGGTGATTATTGGTGAAAGACAAGGAAACTTTTCTTCCCACAATGACACACCTGGTGGTCATCTCTCTTTCTTTCTGTTTCAATTCTAACTCTCCAGCCACCCTCATGGTTGATCAGTAGCATATGACCAGAAGAAGAGGATGCAGAACTATTACAGCTAATATAGCCTTCAGTATGATATTGGTGTCTATGTGTTTGTTGCTTAGTCCATTAAGCATTCAATTCACGAATTTTATGGGACTGCCCACTTTTCCTTCATTTCCCAATATAATCTTTCTTTTCCTTTAAATCTTCATCTGTGTGTTATTCGGGAGTCAGCCACTTGAGTTTGCATATGGGAATTGCAAAGATATCTCTGCACTGTTATGTAGGCTGCAAAATTGGGTACAGATCATGTAGTAAACTCTAAAATAATCTCACAGAAAAATTTTTATGTTGGGAAATCACAACACATCTTCCTTGTTTAACTACAAGAAGAATGTTTGCTACTCTTCCGTTTGACATAGAAAATTTAGTGATTATATGGCATGTAATCCGTACTAATACAGAAACAGTCGCCCACCTCAATAAACTGCAGTCAAGTTTTATCTATTTCAGTGTTATGAGTCCAGTTACATGTACATTATACATGCTCATTTTCCTTTGCTTCCTTTTTTCATTTTCCCCCTCTCTCTTGTTCTCCTTTGATTCCCATCAATGCCTGATCTGTTTTCCCACACCGCAAATATTTGGGTATATTTTTGAAGAGTTTGTCATGTTACACTGCCGTCCTGGATGCTAGAACGAAAAAAGAGTACAATTTGTTTTTTCTTGAGTGCTCAAAGCAATTTAAAGTAAACGTTATTATTTTTAAACAGTATGTTTCACATTTTTGTGCTCCCGATGTTTGTATTGGTGTAGATAACACATCAACCATGATAGATTATCTAACCGAGGGGAACTTTGTTGTGATATTAAAGCCTTGTTAAAAAGAGATTGGTGAGAATTCGTCAAAGCTTTGTGAAGCTTATGTCTTTATCCACACTCTTTAATTTTCCAGGGCCCTGACAATCATTCAAGGAGGAGACCAGTGGATACAGATTTTCCAGAGATATCTTCTTCAGAGCTTGTGGTGTCTATACTCTTTGACCCCCACTATTGACGGCACCTCATGCCTTGAACTTCCATTCAAGCATCACCTAACAGCAAATACCCCAACCCCCTATCTTCTTCCTCTTCTATTTTCATCTATTCACTTCCACTCCGGGAAATACTAATAAAAGAACTTGAACAAATCAACAGTAATTGGCATAGCCACAGTTGATCGGTGTATACTTTCTCATTTACTTCAGACCAATCAGGAAGTATTGCTGCATTCATGGAACAGCAACAGCATTCTCCTTTTCCCCCTTCTGCTGAACAGTTAAGACTTGAGACACACACATACACATTTAGATGCTCTGCTAATACAGTTGATTTTCTCTAATTTCTGTTATTGACTGACCGTTGTTTTGCTTTGCACAGAACTGATGCAAACCAAAAATCGACCACCTCCATCCAATCATCCTCCAGCCACACCAGCGTCCAAGTGACAGCCCTTGACGCCATAGTAAACGTCAACTCCCTTTTCACAGTCGCAGTGTTCGTGGGCTTATCTTTCGCCTCCCCCGGTCAGCAGAGTCTTGGGGGTTCAGCTTGCGATGCCAGCATTGATATGGCCAAGAATCTCCTCGTCTACGAAGTAATCTCCTTCAGCTTCTTCCTCTTCTCCTCCCTCGTAGCTCAAGGCCTGAAGCTGGCCATCAATCTTCGAAACAGTAAAGATGCGGATGAGGCCTTCAGAGTCTATATGAACAAGCATGTTTTGAGATTTGGGATGTTGGCATCAGCAGTTGGATCTGTGATCGGATGCGTGTTCCTGGTGCTTTCAATGGTGAATGTGGTTCAAATAAGGCTGGGAACTTTGTCTTGTGGGAGCCAAGCGACCGTCAAAGCAGTTTGCACTTTGATTATTGTGGTGGCATCTGGCATTCTGGTTTATATTTCAACTGCCATCTATGCTTTCTTGCATTAAGTCAGCAAATTTGTGTCTCAACTCTTGCATTGTTCAGTGTTATTCGAAGATTGGAAATTTAGGTGCCCAAGTTTGTGGACTGTTATTTTGTTGGAGCCCAAGTTTAATACAATTATTTACTCCGTATTAAACTCCTCCCTCCCTAATAAAATTTACCATTTCAATTTTCATTTTTTAATTTTATGCTACACTATGTAAGTTATTACCTTTACATATTATTTATCTGCACATGAAGATGAATATGAAACATCAACAGACATGACCTTTTATAGCACAAGGGATTACGCTAATTAGATATTGAAAAATAGACTAAAAAGCCTAAAGAAATAACCTTAGATGAATTGAACTTTCATTTCTTGTCCTAATATTTACACATTAAGCTATCTCATATGCTAGTAATATTTGCCATTAGTATCATTAATGTTGCCAATGGAGGATTTTCAGTTACTCCTCAAAATTATTACAACCTTTCCAGGAAGCTTGGTCCAATGGATTGCCCAACAGGAGTCAATGCATAAAGATCCTCGTAAGCATCCAAAGCCATAAAAGCAAACCTTAAAAATCCGTTTTATTAAAAAAGCAAAGTATCTCTGTCCCCCCCATACCTGCTCCCTGTCCAACTTTCCCTTTCACTCCAGGAAACACATTCACAAAACCCCCAAGCAACTTCAAGAATTTGCCTAACCTCAATCAATACAAAATCTTTTCATTTGTTTCAGAAGCATCCAGAAGTCCAGGGCAACAACTTGATCATGGATGAGTAATATCCTTTTCCCCATCATCTCTTTACATTCGCATACTATTATGTTACAAAATTGTAGTGCTGTAGCTGCTGATGGTGATTATAATTTTAAAGTTGATATTTTTACTTGATTTTTGACAGATCTGAGACGTACCCAAAAGACTATTACTCTCAAGAACCCAGAAGAAGCACCTCAAACCCTAACTCCAGCTACACCTCCACCACTAGCGTCCATGTGACAGCCCTTGATGGCCTAGTGAATGTTAATTCGCTCTTCACTATAGCAGTTTTTGTGGGGCTGTCTTTAACTACCCCAAACCAGCACAGTCTTGAAAATTCAGCTTGTGATGCCGGTATTGATGTGGCCAAAAAACTCCTTGTGTTTGAGGTAGTCTCCTTTAGTTTTTTCCTATTTTCGTCCCTCATAGCTCAAGGCCTCAAGCTGGCCATCAATCTTTTGAATAGTAAAGATGTGGATGAGGCCTTTAGAGCCCACATCAGTTTGAGGGTCTTGAGATTTGGGATGCTGGGCTCTGCGATTGGATCAGTAATGGGGTGTTTGTTCTTGATGCTTTCCATGGTGAATGTGATTGAAATAAGGCTGGGGATGTTGTCCTGTGGGAGTAAATCTACTGTTCATGCGGTTACTGCTTTGATTGTTCTCGTGACATCTGCACTTTTGGTTTACATTTCGACGGCTGTGTATGCTTTTATGCATTGAGTTAGGCTTGTGAGTGTACTTTTATCTTAAAGATTGTGAATTTAGCATATTTATGAATTTTGATTCTTTCAATGTTTGGTAGAGTTTAAACAGAACTAGTCTTCTTTCACAACCTAATTATGAAGTTAATATTTTTTCTATGTCGTCAATTAGTTTGTAATGGCCAAATCAAGTTTGTAATTTGTAGTTTTGGTTTCCTTGGAGTTTATTGCGGAGTAACATGAATATCAGAACAAAGATGAGGATTACTACGTATGAGGTTTAAATTAGTTTCTCTAAATACCTATCCAGCTTATGTGTAAAAAGTTCACTATCATCACATATGGGAGATGACCTGTAAGGAAAGTGTCCCGTGGTAATTGTTACTCTTCTTCTTCTGCTAAAAAGTTCACTATCATCACATATGGGAGATGACCTGTAAGGAAAGTGTCCCGTGGTAATTGTTACTCTTCTTCTTCTGGTTACAGTAGGCTTTGACACAATTTTGATAGAAAATCAACTTAATTATACAAACTATTAGGTTTTGATTTGTATGGTTGAATGTAGATGTACCAAAAGGTAAGACTATAACAGCACATGCTCCAGTCTTTTGAAGCCAAAGTAAGGTAGATTTTCAATGAAGGCCTGATCTTTTGGTGCATCTAAACTCAGTTATGTTATGGGAGAGGATTTTGCCCTATTTATTCCTCCTTTTCAAGAACAAATTGATTGCAGACATTTAGGATTACTTTTGTGATTAAATTAAATTTTGCTCTATGCAGTTGCTTGTGGATAATTGATTGAGGACCATTTGAAAATTCAAGCGATTGTAATTCCAAAAGAAGATGCACTGATCTGGATGCTTTAATAACTTTGTCTGAAATCTGTGCAATGGATGCAAGAAACTCGATCTTACCAAGAAAATTTTCCAATGCTGAACCATTCATTTTCCTAAGTTTTTATGTGTAACACTTTTGATGAGTATTCCTCTGGTAAAATTGGATGCTGATGTCCTACATGAAATTTTATAGCTTAATTAGGATTTTACAACATCTTTCATTATCTCTTTTGATCGGTTTTTCTTCCTTTTTTCCCTGGAGCTGATACTGATTCATCTGATAGCTTTTGTAGTATTATTGTAGGTAGAAGAACTACTTTTGTCTGATCATATTTAACTATGTAGTATTATAATCTTGGATGCTGCTTTCTACAACCGTTGTGAACAGTTATCTTTTAATGGAATTGTTGCTTGCCTGTGTTAATCAACATTTGCTTGCAATCTTAGAGTTATAACATGATTCATAACTTTTTTGTCCGAAGCTATCTCATGATTGAGCGGGCTTATATCTCAATAATGGTAATCTTGGGTTTCGTAAGCCATTATGGTGTTTGACACACACTGTTTAGTTGCAGGAGTGCTGTTGCACATGTTTCACGGCAAGATCTTCAACCTTCCAGCTTCTTTTTTATTTCTCATGGAAATGAGAGAAGAAATCTTGAAATGCTTGAATTTTAGCAATTAAATAACTGTAAAACATAAAAGGGTATGGTACTTGTACAGAGATATATCCTGGACAGGGCAAACTGTTATAGCATAGGAAATTAGCATTTTTATGGAGATTGTGCATTAGTTACCATGCTTTGGCAATGATTGTATGCCCTCTTTTGCAGTTGAAATAAGAGACATGTGGAACATGCTCTAAATATATGTTGCATTTCAACAAAATGTGAAAAATATGGGGGGTTTAGGAAACACTTGTGCTTGGGAGAACTGCTATTGAATGTCTTTGGTAAAGCCTCGACTTGGAGAGCTCCAAGTGCCAGAGAATGGATCCACTTATGTCTTGCTTTGTTTTGCTGATCTATCAAGTATATATATATATTTTTTGACAGGTTTGGACTGAGAACGCCTCATTCTTTTGATAACAATAAAGTTTTAAGATATCTGAGCAGGAGATCTCGGATTCAAGTCTGACTAACGCATGCAATGTTAATGTGATGTGAGATTGGTAAACATTACGTTACCATATATTGCCTTTTCGCTGTGTGTTTACACAACGTTGTAATCCTATTGTTGTGGCCCAATAATTTTCTTAATGCAGTCAAGTAATGATCATACTGAACTTTATTTGCTACGAAATCTGGAGTTCCCTCGAATGGTATTTTTGTGATGGAAGTGCATTATATTCAGATGCCTGAATATTTTACAAGGGAACCGAAAGATATACAAACAAAAATAATTACTCTGTAAACTAGAAAAAATAATTACTCTATCAATTCTGATGAATTGCGAAGTAGTCTATTTCCGCGAGGAGCCATAATCCACCAAATCTGATTAATTCTGGACAAGATGGCGCGTTCATTAGAATAGACGGTCTTACTAATACAAGCAGCGTCAATTAGCCCATGGGCAGCGGTGTTGTTTCGGGACATCAAAGTTCTACCAAGTATTCATTACCACAGGAGGAAAAATTCAAATAAATAAATGAATGAGAAGAGAGGCGGAATTTGGCCAAATCTTTTATTGCTTTTAAGCCAAAAACCAACCCCGCCCCCATCCCCCGCTCTTCTCCCCCGCCCCCCCGGGGAAAACCACGAAACCCAGAAAACAAAACCCAAAATAAAAATAAAAAAAAAGGAAAAACCTAATCTATTCTCAAAATAACGCCTTTTGACTAGAGTTGTATCCAGTAGAGCGGGCTTTAATTTCTTCTGCGCTTTATTCGTCGGAACCCCCAATTAGGCAGCCGGTCGCACTTTCACCATTCGAGATTAGGGCTTCTTTTTTCTTCCTTTTTTTCTTGTAATTATGGACTCTTTGCTAGCGAACTACGCCTCTTCCGATGAAGAACAACAACAAGAAGAAAAATCACAGCCCTCGAATTCCAAATCCACCGGATTTCTCTCTTCTCTTCCACCCCCAAAACCTTCATCGTCCACCTCGTCCTCCTCCCTTTTCTCTTCACTTCCCCCACCCGGATCCCAACCCCCAAAGCCCGCTATCTCGTCATCTTCTTCGGCCCTAAACTCGCACAAATCTTATGAACCACAAAAAGAAGAAGAAAAAGGGCCGCAGTCAGTGAAAATTTTGGAAAGTTCTGGGCTTTCGGCATCGCTTTCCAAACCTTCCTCATCTTTATTCTCTTCACTTCCTCAACCCAAATCCTCCTCCTCATCACCATCTTCATCTCTTTTCTCTTCTCTCCCGCAGCCCACCAAAACCCATCATCCTGACGCCCAAATTTTGGGTCCTATACAATCTGCTACAAAAAGGGTTGTTCAATTTAGACCGCCTCCGATAATCCCATCTACCAATGTCAGCAATAATGACGAAGATGAGGACGACAAGGATGAGGAGGAGGAGAAGGAAAAGAAACAACCGGTGGTTCAGACTGCTTCTGTTAAGTCTTTCCTATCGAGTATTCCCGCGCCTAGAAATTCTTCGACTTTAGGTGCTCTGCCTTCGGCTTCAGGCACCGGTAGGAGGTCGATTATTGACGCTAATATGCCGGGTTTGAAGGATTCAATTGCTGTGAATGATGCGAGTGGAAGTGAAGCTGGTGTTAGTACTAGCAGTATAGGGAATTACGAAGGCGGCCAATTAGGTAATGATCAGATGTCATTGAGCTCAGGCGGAGGTGTAAGTGATTCGTCAGGTTATGAGATCGGTGGAGGAGGTGCTTATTCGGGTTGGGGTGGTCCCGGTAGTGAGGATTATGCGAATTATGCTGCTTATGGTGGCTATGAGAATGGTGGTGATAGTGGTGTTGCAGGGGATTATCAGAATTGGGACGGAGGAAATGGGGATTCTGTGAATTACGGTGGTGATTATGGGAGTTATGCGAATTATGGGCAGTATCAGAGTAACTGGGGTGATGCTTCTGCTGTAAATGTCGCACCAGAGGTTTCTGGATTTGCTGAAAATGCATCAAGAGCGTCTGGTAAGAGAGGCAGGAATAATGCCCCACAGGAAATAGTTGAGGTGAAGCAAGATGAGTTGATGAAGAATCGGCCGAGGGAGGACCAGGTCAAATTAACTGGAATTGCTTTTGGGCCTGCTTATCAGGTAGAGAGCACTTGTGCTTCTGTGCTGTTTTCAAGTTGTCTGACTGATTTTTGTGGCTCTGGCTTCTTGACGTCTCTTCTTTTTCTCTCTTTACAAAACACATCTGGCTCTCTTTATCATGCAATGCACATAGAGTCTCACTGGTCTGTTCATTATGTGGATATGTTTTCTTTGTTGAAGCAGACACAAATATGGCTTGTATGGGTGTTGTGAACATGGTTTTCTTTTCACAGATTTGCTATATATGAATGTATGAAGCTGGATCTAGTAACTCGATGCTGCAATTTGTTGAGAAAAGGTCCTCTGCTCATGGGTCATTCTTTTTCCCGTGTGAATAACATACTAATTTATCTGCAAAATTGTATCGTTAATTGAGAAGCAATATGTTCTTGTGAAACCAACTATAGGAGTCTGAAGCTGTCTCATTTACACTTTATTTCTTAGCATTTATTTTAGTAAGTTTCTGTTCATTTTAGTCCAACATTCCTTATTGATGGTAGTTTTTTTTTTCTGCAGCCTACGTCAACCAAGGGGAAGCCTACAAAGTTGCACAAGAGGAAGCATCAGATTGGTTCCTTGTACTTTGATATGAAGCAAAAAGAGATGGAACTTGCAGAGCGACGAGCCAGGGGCTTCCTCACCAAAGCTCAAACACAAGGAAAGTATGGGTGGTGAGGTGTGTGTTTGATGCACCCGAGCAGGTTTTGCTTACCAAGGAGATGTTTCTATTTTGTTTCTCTTCTTTTCTTTTACATAACCCTTAAATACATGTAAAACAATATCGATGGGGAACCTTTTGTATCTGATATTCTGCTGTAGCTGTATTCATAGCAACAACAGAGGCTTCAGTCTTTGGGACGTTTTTTGTTGTTGATTTTCCTCATTCATGTCATCATGATTAAGCTGGGGAAGCAATCTTGCCGCAGTGTGTACAAACTTAATGGACCTGTGTTGCAAATCATGATGGTTTGCACCTTAGTTAACAAAACAACAAGGAATAAACTTGATGCTCTCTTGGATGCCATTATCAATAGCAGCTCTGGATATGTCTGTGTCTGTGTTTCTGTTTGGAAGTAAGAGTTAGACTAAAATTATGTAGATATTCAAATTGTTGGTCCTTATCGAGTTGGACTGAAGTGTCTGTTGCCTGGTGGTCAAAAGACACAGCTTCAAATTTATGTTTCAAAAAATAGATGAACTATGCAATGACTAGATGGATCTTGCTAAAATTCCCAAGCTGGGCTTCAATTTTATTTAGGTATATATATAGTAATTTCAATTCGTGATCTTGTCCAGGTTTGATTGGGAAAACAATTTTGTGGTCTTGCGCGGAAGTTTGTTGCATCGGTTTTACTGGCCATAATTGTTGTTTTGGCTCTACTTGTGTACATAATTTTTCGTAGCAATAGCAATTAAGGAATACGTAACACATCCCCAGTTGGATCCAGTAGCAAACAGTTCGGGTAGATTGCAAGCTTGAAGTCACTGAAAAATTATTTTCTTATGCCTGCGTAGGCTTATCGCGAGTACCCAGATAAATGTCTGTGTGGCTGCGTGTGTTTCACCTCATATAGGGATTACTCCTTGGCTTGAGATCAGTGGTTGGTCCTGTAATACTAATGCAGGATCATGAAATGCAATCACTTCTGTAATACTTCCTGAGTGCGCATGGTAATGGCAAGTACAACAAGTTGAACAACTTCTTCTCCTGTTTTATCAAAACAATGTTATTGCCCTATGAATTGTTCAGAGCTGAGGTTTGATGAGTGTAAATTAGTTGATCTGAACGCATGGTTTCATTCCCCTAATAGAATCCAAATTACATATTTACATATTATTATCAAGAAGTTTCACGGCTTCCGCTTATTTACCCCCCATACCAAACCACGAACCAATACTATCGACAACCATTTGCGCAAGGCCCTCTAAACATGACTTTCACAAGTTATAAAAGAAATAGACGGAGAGACACATACACCACTGGAAACTGATTGCATCAAATGAAATTCAAAACTAATTCCAAATACAGGTGTTGTCAACTTCATTCAAGTTCGTTTGGCATGTTTGGCCTATCCTCTTCACGAAGATGTCACTGAATGTTCACTTCAAATACAATCGATTAAAGATCAAATATTTACTTCAAATACAATTGATTAAAGATCAAATATCTGTAAGCTTCAAGTTGAAAAATGACATTCCAGTCTTAGCGGGTTTTGGTCTTTTTCTGGTCCTTGTCCTGGATTGCTGTACATATCTTCCTCCAGCAGCGGATTGATATTGCAGTCGGGATTACAACCCAAAATGAGTTGGCGAAGACATAGTATGCATAATAATAAATCCAGTTTGCAGCAAAATTGTCCCCGTCCAAGTAAGATGTCAAGAAATATATAATGGTACCGTAGAGCTGCCCCAAAGAAATGGCCAACTGAATCACATATCTATACGACTTTTTTGTAGCTATAGCAAACCTGCCAAATTAAACTACCATGTTATACTGTAATTTGGAGAGAGGTCGTGGAGATCAGAGTATTGTAAGAATAAAGATAAGAATTTAGAATTAGAATTATATACATACAGAGAGAGAATACAAAAAGGACCCTCTAATACTGCGGTAACTCCTTCGATAGAGACAACTATAGAGTGACGCCCAGCATACCTTGAATCACCTCTGCTATATTCTTTCCCTGCCATTTTCCATTGAAAGGAAATCAATTTCTTACAATCTCAACTAGAGGAAAGGATTGCCAATTTCAATAACAGGTTAAGCAAAATACTTACAAACTTCTGCAAAGTAACCTGTCTTCGTGTAGAAGTCTGGAGTAAATACAAAATAAGTTTCAAGGATCAAGTGGGTCAGCCCCGTGAAGATCCACCAGCACATAATCAACCTGTCAAGCTTTGATATTTTATGGATCCGTCCTACCATTGATGGAGGATGATAAAAGATTATAACCGAGGATCAAATGTAATCATAACATTTTGAGAAGTCTGATTTGAGGACAGGGTATTCGATTATTACTCAGAAATCAATCAAACAAATATTTAATTTTCTCAACATGGATATGGATGATAAAGGCAAAAAATATCTAGGTAACTAGTTGCAACATGTGCATATTGGTCATGCTGTAAAATAAAGATTCAAGTGTAGATGTAAAATTGCGGTAAAGTAGTAACATTGCAGCAGTAGAATACTAATCAAAAAGATGGAAATGGATATCGAAGAATTAATTTACCAGAGCCAATCCAGACAATTGACATAGCAAGCAGAGAAGCAAGGATATAGACACCTAAAATTGTAGATGTGGGGAGGAATTCAGGTACAAAACCAGGCAACTTCAAATCCCTTGGAACATATGGGTGCTCGACTTCCCCCACACTATCCATTTCTTTTTTTTTCCCAAGTCAAGAAAATATGATATCGAAATATATATCTGCGATTCTCACAGCAGAAGAGTTTGAGTTTAGATTTGGATATTGGGCTCAGATTAGGGAAACCTTAAAAAGGGTTGAGAGATGTCACCGAGAAAGAAGTCGTTGGTGTTGGATTAAAATATTGCACGTTATTTGGGAATGGATTTGTAGATAATTGCTGCTCCTACAAATTAGTTGATGACAAGCCATGGACGGCTGGCCCACCCTTTTATCGCATCTTTTACTCTTCCTACTTTGTAGGCCAGTTTGGGAGTTTGGAAAGGACAAGAAAAGATGACGAAGTCATCAAATCTGAGTTGAGAAAAAGGAAGATGTCTTAATTTTTTTCCTCTTTTCATGTTGATTGGGAGTTTTGAGTTGAGAAAAGGGGAAAATTTTGAGTGGAATGTAATCAGTTGATCAGTTGATCATAGAACGGCGTGGCTGTTCTTTTTATCTTTCCCTTTTCTGCTGAGTTGGAGGTTTAGGACGACATAACAAAATTTAAGCGTTGGAAGTTTATTGAAATGTCTGCATTTCTGTTTTCCTAAACTATCAAAGTCAAATAAAACTCTTCTCTTTTCTTTGCTCTCGTTTTCTTCACATCCGGATTAGGTGTTAATGTTGCTCCACAGTCTACTTTGTCAGCCATCCTCTGCGAGGTGAGCTCTTTTGTATTCTGTTTTTGGGGAATATTCGGATGTTTAATCAAACATAAGAAAGTGTAAAATAAATTCTACTCATCTAACACTATATCACCATAGCCAAAAATTTAGAATATCCATTTCTTCATAACAATATTTTGCTCTGTTATATTTTGCTGGTCATTATTAAATCCAGTAATCAAGGTAAAAAAAAAAAAAAAACTTCATAAACTTACAATTGACTTGTAGAACAAATGGCTATTTTTCAAGATTTTTGATACATCTTAAATTAAGTAGGACATCACTCTCTACGTCTCCTTTTCTAATGGAATATTTTTTATTCGGATATATGAGGATGCGTGTGATGCAATGCTAGAATCGCCATTGCTCGAAATTGATCCTCGGCATTAATAATTAGCCACCTACTGCTGATTCCAAATTTGACTTTGAATGCATATTATTTTCCAGTGACTTTCACAATTCTATAAATAAAGCTTCGTTTCTTAATAGTGATGGCTTGCTGTGAATAACTAAGCTTCCGTTCACGTTACCATATTGCTCTGCTAATAAGAATCTTTAAAGTCAACTCTCCGTGCACACGTTCGAACTGCAATCGATGTTGATAGACACCAAGAAAGTAATCCACATTCTGAATCAGCAACTACGTTAATATTTGTCATCCAAGAAACATTGACAAGGATCCAAAGTTCATATGGGAAAAATTATGAGCCATGACCTTTTCTTATCCATGTACTAAAGTGACAGTAGAGGATAGTCCTTATGGTTCACCATTCTAACGAGTAAGTATTGCGTGAACCACGCGCACCACGTGGCGTGTCACGTGGTGCACTAAAACCAATCACACATCGCCAAATAATAAAAGGTATGACCCACCATTGCCACATGGCGATAAATTATTGGTTCTAGTACACCACGTGGCAATGCACGTGGTGTATTATATACTTTTCCATTCTAAACTAGAAGACGGTTGCATTTTCGTTTATCCAATCGGATTTGGCCGTATGTCTATCTTCCACATCAGAAATTACTTAGTTTCGATTTTTTTTGATGTATTTTTTTAAATAACACTTTTGGTAGTTTTAGAGATCTTTTTTTTAAATGTTTACATAAGATTAAAAAGTACTTACAAAATTATAACGAATTATGTTCATGTTTTTTAGAAAAATTACACATACACGGTGTGATTGTTAGTTGTAAGTAGTAAATAAGGAGAAAACATCACGCAATATTGTTAAGTTAAATAACTAGAATGTGGAATGGTGGTGGTACATATTGTCGCATCGGGCATATTTCTTCTACTATTATCTTATATTTTGTTAATAAAAATAGAGGAATAGTTTTTTTTTTTAGGGATAATTACAGAAACCTCCCCTGAGGTTTCTGACATTTACACCTAGCACCCCTGAGGTTTGAAAAATTACACTAACCTCCCCTGGCCACTTAAAATGACTATAATAACCCTTGACTTATTATTCTTATTATTATTTGCAAATTGATTTATGAATTTAGGGTTTAGGAAGTTACAAAGTTACTAATATATAATTGGTTTTGGGTAAATAGATTTGGATGTCTTGCTAGGGAATATTTATGAATTTTGCCTCTATAATACGGTTGCTTGTGATGGTGGTAACTGATAAAAATGGAGCTAGCGTGATATGGTGGTGGTAGTAGTTGTTGTTCAAGTGGTAAAAACAAGATAAATTTTTTATTTTTATTTTCCTGATTAGTTGGCAGTGGTGTACCGGTGTTGGTGAGATTGTTTTGTGGTTGCTAATGGCAGTGTTCATGAAGTTGGTGGCGGTAGTTCAAGTGGTAAAAAATATATATATTATTTTTTTTAGTTTTTAGATTAAGAAGGGCAAAATTGGATTTTCATTTAAAACTTATGTTGATAGGGGAGGTCTTGTTACTAAAACAATAAATGTAAGGGAGGTTTGTGTAATTTTTGAAACTTAAGGGGTGCCAAGTGAAATTGTCAGAAACCTCAGGGGAGGTTTCTGTAATTATCCCTTTTTTTTATGTCACTTCCGAAGTTGGTTGTCATGATCCAGCCTAAACCATTTCAATAACATGTAATAAGTTGCTAATTTATGCACCAAGCCATCCAACAAAACTTTTCTATTTTTCTTCTTCTAAGCATTCTCATTGCAATTTTTTTTTTTTTTTAAATTTTGAACTCATTGCTATGTTACTTATGCATTAGTTAAAAATTAGAAAGCGCGCATAAATATTTACCTTGGCTTTTACTTTCGAACTTCCGAAGTCGAAATAAACGTCAAGGGCGAGGCTCCGGACGGATAAACCATTATTTCTTTCTTCAGGTTGCCGTTTAGTCGGAAACCAGAACCGGAGATCAACAGTATTAGTAAATCTGGCGACTGCTGTTTCAGATAGGCGGCCTTGGCTAGGGCCCAGTAAGTTTCTTCCTTTCTTCCTCTGCTCAACACCGTAGCTAACCGTTTCCTTTTCTTTTTTCTTCTTAATTTCCAAGTCGTGCGTCTGAATGTTGAAGAATTAATTTTTTCCCTCTAATTAATTATTTTATTTTGGAGAATTCGTCAACCCATTAAATTTCCTACAATTGAAATTAATTTTCTAATAATGTGCATAGATGTGTTAATTATTGTCGAAATGCATTATTGTAGCTCAGAAATTCTTGGAAGTTAATATAATTAAGTAATTTGACTATGACAACTGCGTTTTTGACTTGAGGTTTTCTTGCCTTAAAAAATTTGTGTGTTATTAGTTCAACTTTTCCCTTTTTTTTTTGTTTTTGTTTTTTGGTATTGTATTGGGATAATGTGTTGGAAGTTCAAGCACAAACAAACTGAAAAGCTTTTTCAAGGCCTACTGCCTAACATGTGGGATCATGAGAATGTGGGGTGGTTGGATTTAAGATTAAACATGGAAAAATACTGTTTAAGCTTTGTGTTTGTTTTACTGAGTAATGAATCTGATTTTGTCTTGGCAGATGTGGACAATGGAGCTGCTGCGGTGGACAGTTCCACTGAAAGGGAGTCTGGTGCGAGTGGAGAGATTTCTGTTCAAGAACCATATGTAGGGATGGAGTTTGATACTGAAGATGCTGCAAAAGAGTTTTATGATGAGTATGCCAGGCGTGTTGGGTTTGTTATGCGTATTGATCAGTGTCGGTGTTCAGAGGTCGACAAGAGGATTCTTTCCCGGCGGCTTTCATGTAATAAACAGGGTTACTATGTCAAAATGAAAGATCAATATGGGCCTGTTCGGAAGCCACGGTCCAGCACTAGAGAAGGTTGCAAGGCAATGATGTTGGTAAAGATGAATAAGTCTGGTAAGTGGGTGGTATCCAGATTTTTGAAGGACCACACTCATCCATTGGTTGCTTCTGATCGTCCTTGTCCTAATGCCATGGTGAGTGTCTTGAAAATGTAGCAATCGCTGCTTTCACAATTTATTTTTTTCCATCTTGGATTCTGTTTCATGTTCTACACTTCAAGGAAACCAGTTCTCTATTGTTTGTTACTTAATAGAGATGCTGTTGTGAAGCTTTGACATCTGTTTGACTTCAATTTTGCAATGAAATATATCATGCGGCATCTACATAGGTTGCAATTCTGAATAAGATTAGGCATATAACTAAATATTTCTATTCTAATCATTATGGAGTATGCATTTCATAGGACTCAAATCATATTAGGATGTGAAAATTTTGTATAATTCATGCAAAGTAACAACACAATTCATGGAGATATACAATTTCTTCTACTTAAACTGTTGTTTGGATTAAACTTGCACTTTTATTTCAGAAATGGTAAGAGCATAAGCCTGTGTAACTGTTGTTCGCTATAAAGTTTCAGTCTTGCATTTATCAGTAAGCTGCTTGTGGTTTCTATTTATAGGATCACAAGGACCAGAAAATACAGGAACTGACAGTGGAGTTGGAGCGCCAGGACAAACTGTGTGACCTTTACCATGAGCAGATAATTACATTCTTGAAAAGTGTAGAGGAGCAAACTGAGCTTCTGTCGACCAAAATTGAAGCTGCTGTTAACAACGTGAGAGAACTGGAGGCAGAAGTTAAACAGCATGAAAACCAACAATAAATGCATCCTGTAGTCAGTAGGTATATAATTTTCTATTTCAAAGAGCTCTTCTTTATGTATGACAACTGTTGATTCTTTTTGACTTTTCAAGTATGGTTGACTGATTGAGAATTGGTTGTTTAGATGATAGTGTAATGCGGAGATGTCAATTGAAATTTTGTTTTATGGCATCTGCCCTTCTGTGGAGTGCTAAATTATTTCCTTTTGTGTATTGCAGCTGATCACTTTATGTATTTCTGGGAAAAAAATGCAGCTGTTGGCAGTGGATATTAGGACATTAAGCAGTGTCAATTGTATGAAAGAAGGTAGAGGAGTTGCAAATTAGTGGCTGCACCACCAGCTCTTTAGCCATGTGGGGTGCATCCTTCTCGATTCATGTAAGATGGAGGAGGAATAACCCTGGTCAGAGGCTTCTTCTCGAGGGGTTGCAAATGAGGATCTAGCTTATAAGCTGGTATAATTGAAATGTAGTGAGGAGAAACAAAGAGAAGTTTGTTTCTGTACGTGCGGGATGATCATATGGGATTGCCAGCACTTATTAGCTGCTGGGAGTGTAAAGAACGAAATCTTCAATGTGCTCTAAGCATTGATGTAATCTTCCATGGAAAGCGCATCTTCGTTTAATAGTAGTAAGTTGAAACTGTAGAATGCTGTTTAGAAAGGCAGTTTGAACTATGTTGCTAGTGTTGGCTCTCAAAAAATCAGATCTTTTTCAGCTTAAAATGGATTAAAAATATTAATAGAAAAACAAAGAAACTTACTGATACTAGCTTTTAGGTTTAAAAGCTTATTAAACTCATTTATAAAATAGGCCTTTATGATTTAACCTCCTCGATTGAAACACAAATAAAAATCGCATTCAACCAATTAAGAAAAATAACAAAAAGAGAGAGAACAGAAGATTAAATTTTTAAAGAAAAAAAGAAAAGAAACACTGAAATGTGTACGGAGCAATACATGGTCCGCGACGCAGGAAAGCAAAACCCAGACACTAAAATAAAAAATAAAAAATAAAAAATAAATAAAGAAAACCTGTCATTCGTTAAGACCGTGGATCCCAACATCGTGTGGGTGAGATCCTTGAGACCTGATAGACCTCCGCCGTTGCTCTTCGGTTTTCCGGCCAGCTCCTTGTTGATTACGCTAACGGCTAACAGTTAACGGCTAAACCCATCCTTCCTTTATCAAGTAAGGACTAGAATTCTGTGTCCATTTTTGTCTTTTCGTTCTTTTTATTAATTAGCTTTCTCCAGAAATTAATACATTAATTACCTAACTTTATTACACCAAAATCCAGTGCTCAACTCTTGTTTACCATGCTCTTCTCGTTACTGTTTGTTTTTCAGAAATTTTTTAATCTTTATTTAGAGATGTCCTTTTTTATTTGGTTTTTTATTTGTTAAGCTGGGGTTATTAAGATGAATGAATGAATAAATGGAGGAGTGGGGCTGCTCTTGCAAATTCGAAAAAGTTAAAAAAAAAAAAAAGGGAAAAGGTTAAAGCTGAATCAACTGGAATGTTAAGATGTTGCAGATATGGTGGGAAGGATCATTCCTCTGAAATTTGGAGGAAGATTTTAATAAAAAGGATTTTATGTGGAATAATTGTCCACAAGATTCCATTGTTTAGTCAGACTTGAATCTGTGGTGGGTTCGAGTGTGTCTTATTTACACGGACTAATATAAACTAGACATGGTAAAAAATAAATAAATAAACAGAGAGGCATTTCATAGTGAGGGAGAAGTTTAATATGGGCGAATTAGTGCTTGGCAATTGTAGAGCGGTGTAATAGAGACAGCCCACATGGATTTTCTCCCTAATGTTACTCAACTTTCAAAGAAAATAGCCACCATTTTAGAATTTGAATTAATGATACTATCATCTTTCATTTTACTTGGGATAGTGAATTTTCTGTGTATAGAAATGTTGTCAAAGGAAAAGAGTTTTACTCGCTCAAACCCAACAAAGTTATGAGCTGGTGCTCACCATTATTTTGTCAAAACTGTGATTTATCTGTCAAAAAGGAGAGAGAGAGAGAGAGAGAGAGAGAGAGAGAGAGAGAGAGAGAGAGAGAGAGAGAGAGAGAATGCCGATTCTAGTCATTTCAAAACCTGAAGTTGGAATGTAATTGGTAAAATTTAAGTTTTTCAACCATAAAAGAAGGCCACAAAAAGAGATTTTGGATCAGCTTCTTACCAATTTGGAAAATTTGTCGTATACTTTTGCTTTCTCTTTTCTGTGGGGCCCTTCTTCATGTTTGTTTTCCTATACTGCAGCACAAGATTGATGGACTAGGGGTTTGTATAAATCGGTGTCCACTATGGAGAATTCAACAATTCAAGTATTCGATTGTGTTGAAACAAAAAGCTTTTTACCAATTGACAGTAATGACGACGGATTTCTTGATGGTGAGATTTCAACAACCACAGTACTATGTATCGGGGAAGATGATAAATGTGTTGGACAGCTTATAGGTATGCCTTCAACTGAGAATTCTATTGACCCACAGATAGGCTTGGAGTTTAACTCTAGGGATGATGCTCGAGATTTTTATGTTGCTTATGGCAGGCGGACTGGATTTACTGTCCGCATTCATCATAACCGCCGCTCACGCATTAATAACTTGGTGATTGGTCAAGATTTTGTTTGTTCAAAAGAAGGATTTCGTGAAAAGAAATATGTGCAGAGAAAAGATAGAGTTCTTCCTCCACCGCCTGTCACTCGTGAAGGTTGTCCTGCAATGCTGCGGGTTGCTTTGAAAGATGGAGCTAAGTGGGTAGTGACAAAGTTTGTGAAAGAGCACAATCACAGTTTAATGTCTCCTAATAAAGTTCCGTGGCGAGGTTCTGGAAAAAATTTGATTAATCAGGTAAATTTAATCTCTATTTCTCTCTCACATACACACACACACACATCCTGGCACATACTTTTTATTTCACAGGAGTCTTAAACTCGATTGATTGACATATCACTAAGTTGGCTTTATGCTCTGGACTGGATGTGATAGTAAACTCTGTATAAGCTTTTTTGAGTCCTGTGCTGGGTTGTGGAACTCATGGTTGTGTGGAGAATAGCTTGATGATGGGTAGAGTAGTATGCATGGAGTACTTGCATTTTAAATTTATTTTTGACTTGCTCAGCTATAGCTATCTTTTTTGTTGCTTTTGGGGAGCAAGGGAATGTTTAAGATCTTGGGCTTCTAACAAAATGTGGGATTCGGTTTCATATTTAGGAGATTAAAAATAAAAGTTGATCCATGTATTGCTCTGTGATGATTTAGTATTTGCTCGTTTCAGGATGAAAAAGATCAAAGGATTCGAGAGCTGACTCTTGAACTTTATAATGAAAGGCAACGATGTAAACGTCAGTGTGCCGCTTACCAGGAACAATTGCAGACGTTGTTGAAATATATTGAGGATCACACTGACCACTTATCACGGAGTGTTCAGGAAATAGTTGAGCGTGTTAAAGCGATTGAAAGTGAACAGCTAGAGGATTTAGATTAGCTTTGGTTTTGTTTGTATAAATTCGTTTGTTCCTTTTTTTATTTTTATTTTTATTTTTGTGTGTTTATTTAAATCATCTGATCTAATTAGGAAGCTTAGAAAGAGCTAGATGGACCACATAGTGCTTAGTGAAGGTCCAGTAGAATTGCTTTGTTGTTTATTAATGTGACCACGTGCAGGAATCACCATGTACTTAAGAAGTGATAGACTTTGTACTCTTTAGGTTTTTCTTGAGTAATTTTCTGCTTCTGTAAACCGCTACTTTCATATTGAGAGTGAATTTTTTCTTTTTCATCCTTTTGTTCCCTTGGCGCTTTCCTGTTGTTTACCCAAGTATTCAACTGGTTTCTGGAGATGAGTGACCTGTGGTTTGTCATTGATGTCCCTCACTGATCAGGAGCTGCCTGCACAAAGCATGATTGTGGTGGCTTCGTTTTACCTACTTGTATACAGCAAAACCCATCATGAGGAACTGCCCCACTCAAAGCCTTGACATGAGTTTACGTGCTAATTGCATATGACGGAAACCATACTCGCCATTTTATGTTTTGTCTGTCTGCTTATAGGAGGAGGTAGTATTTAGTGTGAAAAGTGGCTTAACCTATTTACTCGTATACTTCAGCTGGCTGTCTTATGCCTAGTCGCACATGTCAGCTGGCTATCTCACCTCATTTGCTTCTACACAGGCTCCAGAGAGAAGAGCAATAAGCATCAGCGGAGATGATCTCCTGCCCAGATACAATTCCTACTTTGTATAATGATGTTTTACTCAAGTTCTACAAATATATTTTCATTATTTTGTCTGAGACATTACAGATTTCTTGTGAGAGAAGAGAACAAAAAAGCTGGTTCTTTCTTATTTGTTACAAACAGTGAAAGAATTTCCATGAATTTTTCTACAATTATTTGCTTATAAGGTCTCAATGCATCTGCTTCATCAAAGACCAGATGGCATAAGGATTTATCAAACCAATACAAAGTCCGCCATAAAACTTAGGAAATGTATTATTTCGTCTCAAGATTTACAAATCTATTGTTCACCATAGTAAGTGCAGAAGACCATCCATTTTGAAGAGCCAGTGTAAACGGCCCTTGAATCATATGTGCCAAGTTAATGTATCAAAGAAGAAAGAAAAAAATTCCCAATGGCTAACTTCAACCATAGTGATATTGACAGTGACAGTGGCATCAGCTTCCAACTTGAGACAAAATCATCGTTACCTTAACTCTTGTTCTCCAGAAAGCATGCATCCCAGAAATTAAGATACTGCACTGGATTATTCAGCACGGAAATTCCTAGTTCATGAAATTGGCACATACAACTGCTGTGCTGAACTTAATACAAATTGTGGTGATAATATTCCCCATCTATTTCCTACCAGCCTGAAAACCCCCAGAGACGTCAGTCCTCCTCATGGATAAACGCAATGATGCTTTGTCTGTGGCTTTAGCATTTTTCTTTATGTCTATGGTGCAACCCAACAGTCCAAAAGTTAGATGCATGCAATTGTTTTGAAATATGAATCCATTCAGTAGAAATGGTACAGTCTGTGTGTGTGTGGGTGTGTGCATGTGTATCATTATCATCAGAAACCAGTCAAGTCATCATTAACTCCTCTTTTTCTTTAGAAGTGATGCGGCTTGTATAATCATCTTATCAACCTCATCAAGATCAGGCACATTTACACCTTCACCAGATGATTTCTCTCTTCTTGAGTTGGCAGATATTTGGCGTAGATGCTCTTCAAAATCTTCTGTTTCAACTTTCCTTTGTGGTGGAAACTTCTCAAACTCATCCAAATAGAGATGTCGTTCCCCTTTCTCCTCATTATCTGAGTCAGAGTCAGTTTCAAATATATCTGATAAATCATCAGAATCTGAATAAATCCCTGAATCCATCATTGAGTCATCAGCCTCATTAAATCCATCGCTTTTAGACAATAACTCTTTCAATCTTTCAGATCCCTCCAATTGTTGGTCTGAAGGCAATGTAGAGTCAACAGTCTCAACAAATGTTGATTGATTTTCTGCAGAGGAACCAACCTTCCTTTCGGCCTGTGCTTGCAGAAGCTCAAGGTCCTGCTCAAGTCTAGGAATATATCTCCTAACAGCTCTCAATGCATCCCTGTACTTGGATTTATCCAAAGCCTGCATCAAGAGGTGAAAATGAGTGGTGGAATAAGTACAAAGATAAGGTCAATTGGGCTGTTATAGCAGAATCTAACACTAAAACCAAACCAGAAAAGAATGGTCAGCTTCAAAGTGGGAGAAAAAGAGAGTAGAACCTTCTTCCTGGAGAGAGTGGTCCGGGGAGACATTATCTCTGTTGGTGGCTGAGAGTAGTTTTTTCCCCTATACATTATAATAGTGTTCTCATCCTCAATGTCAAGCACAATCCCACCACTCAATCGTGCCAGCTCTGCAGCAATCTCCCTGACCTCTTCAGGAGAGAATGTCTTGACGACCACTTTCAAAGTCTGATGCTTTTTCCAATGCAGGTGCATATTTAGGATCACACCTTGGTAAATGCCCCGCCTTCCAACAGGCACGTAATTCTTACACTTCTGCCCCATCTTCAAAAAGTAAAAGTGCTCTTCCGGAGTCAGTATCTCGGGGTCATGCGTAGTGTCAGATGACTCCTTAGGTTCAATCTTTTTAAGAGATTCAACAAGCCTTTCCTCTTTTTTCCGAGCCTAAATTGCAAAATGAGAGAAAAAAAAATAGGCATAAGAGATCAAATTGTCCCCAATGTCTCACATCAAAGCCCGAGAAAGCCTGTCAGAAACATCATCAACACGTTTATATCCAGTCCATTATCAGCCTAAAGCATATGCAAGCCACCATTTCGTATCGGTCATCATAAGTACAGCTTTCCATCTATATTGATTAAGAACCTAATTGACATATATAAAGCACAACCCTTCTAAAATCAAATCGAAAAAACCAGGATTAAAACAGGAAAAACAAAAACACACACACACACACACACACACACAACTTGAAATCTTTTGGCAAACTCTCATAAGCAACATACTCCACATAAGTGGCAAAGTCTTTACCTTCTTCAATTTGTAAAGAATTTTTTCTTCAGCAGTCATTCTCTCGTAGTCTTTCTTCTTCTTCCACCTGAAGAACTTTAACCACCTCACCACAGCCCTTTTCCCCTTGAGTTTCTTTCTCTTATTCTTCACCTCACTCGACCCATCCCCACCACTACCAGCAGCAACGTTTTCATTGGTATCAATAGCTTTATCAGCAGTGCTTAAAAACCTACAGGAATGTATCCCAAAAACACTTCCAAGATTGCATCTTTGGAACCCATAGCCTTGCCCAAGAAAGGGTTTTCTACCAAAAACCTTGCAAATAACATCACAGAGACTACTATATCATAAGAATTATATGAACCCACAAATTCATCATTCAAAAAAACCATCCCACGTTAAAAAAAAAAATAAAAGGAAAAAAAAAAACCCACACAGAGGCACAACACGCACACAAAACTATATGTTTACCTGGGTTTATGAAGAATGGAACGGGACAAGTAAGGCAAGAAGATGAAATGATTAGATAAGGGATGTCTAAGTTTTGCTGAAGCAGCCGTTAAGCTCTTAATCCTAACCATCATCTTGGAGAGTACAACTGCAGCAGAAAAGAGTGTACGAGTTCGCTTTGCGGGGAAGGGGCTTCTTTTGCCGTTGTATATATTTGGGTGGATTGGGCTTCATTGGGAAGTTGGCTCTCACATGGGCTTCCCCGAAATTTAGTTTTGAGTCCAAATACTTGGTTACGTTAAATCTTGTCTCAATAAACCTTTCCACTTCCTCAATGAAAATTTTGCTGAGATCCTCAATTTCGAATTTATTTATTTTCTTTAGTGGTGCCAAAAGCTGCAAATGTGCTGTAATCCAGTCTTGACAATTAAATGACCAAAAATTTACACGTTTATTACTATCTTTCTTTTGATTTTGTGTCCTAGGAAATTTCATGAGTTTGTGACTTTTCTAACCTTGAGCTTTCAAAAATGTGGTATTGATCGTTTCAAGAAGAATATATGAATATGAAAAAACTGTGGTATTGATGATTGAAGTTGTCGCACCTCATCTTATGGCTTATTGAATTAATGCTTGCCAATTATATTTTTAGTGACTTACTTTTATTTCTTGTATATGATTCTTCTGTCACCCACCCGGTGAGTTTGCCAAGTTAGGTTTTTGAGAATTCGATTAGTAGTTAATCAATGAATTCCCACATAAAAAAGTAGGTTTTGAATCTTAAATGCTCAACTAAATAATACAACAAAAAAATCTACCCCAAAAAAAAAAAAACAGAAATCCCCTGACAAATGAGAAAATCAAATTACAGAAGACAAAACTAACGTCAATGTTTTCTTAAAGAAACGAAGAAAGAGAGAAGGACAGGGAGAAGATTCATTCCCAAAAACTGACTAATAGAAAAATCTACGTACCATTACAAGCCATCAATACATGAAACTTTTGTAATGAATATCAAAGCCACAAATACGATTCCATCTGTGGACATCTGTGGAAGTTGGAGATACCAGATATGCAACTTAGCATAAAACTCATCAGGGGTCTCTTTATATGAAAAAGATTGTTCCTCCGTGAAATCTCCTTCTACCGTAATTCATTACAAAGCCAAATCAACTTAATTAATTACATTATTAATATCTCTTAAAAACCTTCTGTTTTTTCCTGTCAACTTCAGCTCAAGGCAGCAAATCCACCACCCTTCATCATCTGTCTGAATTCCTTGTAATTCACCATCCCATCACCATCCACATCAACTTTCTTTATCATCAACTTGCAATCTTCCAATTTTCTTCCCTGTTTCAACCCTAGAGATGACAACACGGACCTCAACTCCTCAACGGTTATAAAACCATCTCCATTCTGATCAAAAACGTTGAAAGCTTCCCTCATGTCCTCCTCCTCGTCTCTCTCGTCCATGATTGTTTGGTACAACGTCCCAAATTCATCGATATCTACATACCCGTCGCGGTTGACATCAATCTTGTCGATCATTTGGATGAGTTCTTTTTCGGGGATGTATATTCCCAAGTTTCCTAATGAGTCGCTAAGCTCTTTCTTGGTAATTTTCCCGTCTCCATTCCGATCGAACATATGAAATACCCGACGGAGCTCTACGGGATCCATATCTTGAATCATCAGCTAAAAAAGAAAATCTTTTTGGGTCTTTTCTTAGGATCAATGTTTGCCAGACGGCCTTACGTTGCATACAGGTAAAAGAGGAACACAAGGAAACAATGATATTTTTACATGTTACAAGTACAGATATAGAAAAAAAATATAATCAATAGGAAAAAAAAATAGAAATCCTATAGAAAGGATTAGGGGAAAGAGAAAGGGTCGAAATTCCCTGGAAAAATGGTTGGCAAACTGTCATAGGGAAAGAGAGATATATATACAGCACGATGATAAGTTCAAGAAAATATTGGAGTTTGAGGACACCCACTAAATTCGTGGAATCACTGGTTTAAACCTGTGGAATTTAACTTGACTTTGTTTTTTTGTCTTTTAAATGATGTACTACTAGAATGTTAGTATATGATAATTGACGAATTCTTCCTAGATAGGCTGATAACTGTAGTAGGATAAAGGAAATGCAAGCACGTGGAGTGCTTAGGGTGGGTAGTCTGGATACTGGAATTCAGCTGGGACGGCAATAAAAATGCACTACATGATGTATGTAGACGTGACCCCCAGAATAGAAATAGGACTTGGTAGTTTGCAGGATGACAAAGCCTTTCTTTCTTTCTTTCTCTTTTGTTGGTTACCTTTGTCGCTTTTATTGCCCTTCGAACCATAAAACCTAAAAAATTGCAGGCCACAAAGACAGCACCGGATTACCCGAGCTTGTTTGACAATGTCAAAGTAAACCTTGTTTCAAACAACGAATTTTGAACCTTTCAGAAGCTCTTAAGATTCCCTGGGTATTTGGAGTACTATTTTAATGATTAATTATAGCCTTATTAAGAGGCAGCCTGCCAAGTTCAGCACCCCACAAAATACTATTCAGAGGAATTTGTCTCAAGAACTCAACCTGCTCTTTGAGTTCAACAGATACTTTCGTCAGCGTAGAAACTTTTTCATGTTTTGTTCTTTTCAGTGCAAGTTTCATATGTTTATTTAATGGTTCGAACAGACCAATGATGTTTTTTCCGCGTCGAAAAGAACAGATCATTGTTGTTAGGTGGATAAGTTGCTGATACTAGCCAGACCTGGTAAAATGATAAGTTGCTGATCCTTAGCCAGACCTAGTGAAAACATAACCACCTTATATCAGGGTAAGGAGCAACCCATCTCAGGATATCAGCACCTACTTCCTCTCTCAGAGCCACCAATTCTACTGTCCAAATTCAGACCTTCAATAGTGTCCTCACTTCTACAGCTTAGGCCTTGGAGCCCATCTCATAATATTAGCAGTACCATGACACAGAAGTAGAAAGAAGTTGCAAAAATGGTGTTTGATCATTGATCAGGATGATTACCGTAACTCCATGGTAGGTTCATTCAATCCATTCTCAAGCAGAATTTGTTCATGATTCATTCATCACCCAAGAATTATAGTTAGAAATCCCATAAAACTAATTACAGTTAGAAATCCCATAAAACTACCTTCCTTTCGGGTGACTTTGAGACTCAAAGTTTGAGTACCATACCATCAAGTTACCTAAAATTGTTCATTAAGCAGCACTGTAGCAGTATTCCATTGTGGTGGAATTCAATATGACTAAAAACTATTACTAGTCTCAACTCAGAATAATCAAACGCAGAAACAAAATGATTAAGGATTTAGAATTGAATCAATGTAATCCAACAATGAGACCACTGAGACCATAGGATAAATTAAGATCTAATAGACAAGCTAATTGGAAACATCGAACTCAAATAAAGGTTTCTTTTTTTTTTTTTTTAATACTCTCGTAAACAAACAAATTGCTGCAAAACACTTCCATTTTTTTTGGGGACAGGCTGCTTTTGCCGAATAAATTAGTAATATTTCTTAATTCACTATATACCACTCTCAGCCTGAGTAAGTCCCGTTCCAATTATAACTAGCCCAAAAAAAAAAAAAAAACAGGAGTCCCACTTCAATTCCAATTCTTTTCCAATCTACCGCCCCTTAACCATAACATATAGCAGATTTAGTTGAGGTACCACACTTATGTGACCCTTTAACCAATTTCTCATTGTGATAACACAGCACGGGAGAATAGTTCATCAAAATGGCTTTAAAACAAACGCATTGATGACAGTTGAAAAAATGGATAACAGATGGCTCTGCATACCAGGTAGTTGAACAAATATAGACATCTCATTATACATTTGCAGTAGCTTTAAAAAGTGTGTTTTTTTTTTTTTTTTTTTTGGGGAGGGGGGGGTGGTACTGGGGGCTCATGGGAACCAAGATTACGGGATAGAATGAACACTTATTAGTGGTAAAAGAGATACTCCCTACAAACATTACTCAACTCTCAATTGGTTGATTAACTTCATATGACAAGCTAAGATAGATGGTGTAATTCGTTCTCCTCTTCCCCCACTCCTTTCTTTCACCATAGAACCAGTCCACCTAGCCACTCAACCAAGAGAGAGAGAGAGAGAGAAATGTTTAACGATCCACAACCAAAATCAGTAAAAAGATATCCAACCTAAGTAACAACTAGAACAAACTCGAAACAAAACTAAATTTCTAGCCTAATGTCAGGCAATGATAGTTTCTCATTGTGAACCCTCTCCCAGGGCAGACATCATACTTTTGACATTCAAGCGGTTAACGCAAACAGTCCAACTAAAAGCTGACCAAAAGAAAAGTAAAAAAATAGAAACCAAACAGCCAGTAACTAGTCAAGAATTTACTACCCAAAATAGACCAGTTCACCATTTCTCCATCTTTAACATTAATCAACAGTGGATGAAATGCATCTCAAATGCAAAATCACCAACAAGTAGAAAACTTCAGGATTAACAAGAGTATTGTCAGAACTACTCATCGTTTGATAAAATAAACATTATTCCACAAATTGAAAGAAAAAAAAAACAGCATTAATGTTCCATTTCATCGAAAATTCCCACCATTTGAAAATATATGTACCAAAATACCGTTACGGAATATCCCAGGGCTTGGGCTCCGGCACGGCAACGACCATTCCCTGAAGCTCAGGGTTAAGTACCACCTGACATCCAAGCCGAGAGTGCTTGTTCAAAACCCTAGCCCTTGAATTCCTCTTCAGCACGTACTGCTCGTCGTAAGTGGGAGGCGGCAGCTTCTCCAGCCACTCTTGAGCGATGTGGACCTCGCACTCGGCCGAGCAGGCGTCGATCTCCTCGAGCCGGTGGGAAGCCAGGTCGATTAAGCCGTGGTTAGTCAAAGCTTTGAGGAGAGTTTGACCAGAGAGGCCAACTACTTCCCGCTTAATCCCGTCCGGGTCGATTGCGGAGAGCTTGACGATGCGATCAGCGACTTTTGCGGAGGAGGTGGGGGAGGAGAGTGAGGCGGAGGAGCGACGGATTATGGTCCTGGAGGGTGTTTTGGAGATTTGAGCCGCGAGTCTTTGCAGAGATGCAATCGCCATTGATGGAGGGTTGGAAGAAGATCCTAGGTTTTCAAAAATGGGAAAGTTGGGTAGTCTACTACGTCGTTTAGATGGCCCTCACAATGTTTGCCTATACGGCATCGTTTTACTCGTTTGGTCCTCAAAATGCATTTCACCCTTTTTTTTATTTTTTTTCCTCGTTTAAAAACTGTTGTTGATTTACATTTGTTATTTAAGTGTATACAACTGTTATACTAGTATGTACTACAATTACCCCCCGATAATGTGCACACTAGTACCCTATCCGTTGTAGAATGGTAATGATAGCTTGTCACAAGTGAATGAGACGATTGTAGAGCAAAACACCAGCAGTATTTTCTGATACCATTGGAAAAGCGAAATTGTGCAGGGAATCAAATTACCAGAAACATGTAAAGAGAAACAATAACAAGTTTAATGATACACAAACCATGACATAAAAATTAGAGTTCAATCAAAAAAAAAAAAAAAAAAAAAAAAAAAAAAAAAAAAAATTAGAGTTCAATGTCAGAATCAGACTAAAGGGTTCGTACTCCGCAAGGGGGATGAGATGAGATACAAGAATGGTGGTCTCAGGTTGGAAACGTGGGACGTGGTGATAAGAGCAGTGAAACTTGGTACGTCCTAACGACAACTCTGTCTGACAATAATACATTCTGGTATGAACGGATAAAATGATGCATAACTCACTCCGTTAACATGCCTCCTCAAAATGTCCTACTTCAGTCAACATGAATCCTGCTAGGCATGAATATTTAAGATATAAAAATTCAATTTTGTTAAAAGCACTGATCAATAAAATATTTCAAAAGTTTAGGACAAGACCCACAAATAAAACTGAAAAATTTGCAAATCAGCTGATTTGAAGAGCAATCAAAGAATCCCTTCAGCTTGAATGTTTATTAATGACACCGGTGCACAGTATATGGCTGTGGATTAACCTTCCCAGAATTGCCCAACACCATGTCAACGATCATTTCAGCAGTCCCCAAAGCCTGATAAATGTTTGATAGATATGAGATCATTCTTTTTGTTGTGGTAGCCTAAGAATGTAATGCAGAAAGCAGAAGATGAAGTGCAGCTTTAGCTGCTTCTGGAATAGCACAGATTACCAGGATCAACAATGCAGTTTCATACATTAAATTTCTTGAGTAAACACACTATGTATTAACAGAAGAAGAGAAGTCGAAAATTACCATCGTCAGTCCTTCACCTTCATGGCCAGCGGCAATATAAAAGTTAGACAATCCAGGAACAGGCCCAATTACTGGCTTCCCATCAGGCACTACATAAGGATAAAATTCATAATTGATCAGTCCAAACAACTCGTACCTTCACTGGTATTCCTAATTAAATACTTCTATTATAACAAGAATGCTAGTGTTTTCTTTGGTACTTACTGTAAGGTCTTAATCCTACTCGAACTTCTCTGCTTTTCTTCAATTCATCAAGAGATTTCTCTCTTAATGCAGGAAAGAACTCTGCAGCCCTCTGCCATATGCAGTTGATAATAGACTCATCTATGTCCGTGTTGAACCCTACAAGCTGCCTACTGCTTCCTGCAATAATAGAACAAAGGAGGAAGTGTCATTCACTCCTGCAACAACTAAAAACAAAGAAATTGTACTCTATACTCAATTTGGCTAAATTTCTTTCTAGTGTATCAACCTTTTCATTTCTCATGGTAACAAAATTCATCCACCCCAAAATGTCATGACTTAAAATTTAAAAAAAAAAAAAAAAGAAGCCCATTTATCCATTTTACCACTCATAATTTTCAAAGTATGGATTTTGATAAAAACCAACATTAACTGAAGGGCGATCGTGAAAAAAACATGTTGCCAACTAATATGTCTTGGTCAAACTTAAATTTTCTAAACCATGCACTACAAACCATGAGAAAGAAAATGGGAACTGAGGGGATCTACTTTTGTAATCAATTCTGATATTGCAATTTTCAGGTGTAATTGTTGCGGTGCACCACTAATAGTTTAGTAAATTCATTTTACATATAAGAAAACAATCGCTAAGTAGATGGGCACAGACAGACACAAAGAGGGATCAACAAATAGAATAAAAATTGAAATGGTACCGAGAACGAGATTTCCTGAACTATCCATAGTAGCAGTCATTGATACAGATGTAGTTTGGGCATCATAGAGGGGTCCTCCATCAGAAGCAGTGGATGGAAGAGATGCAGATTCATGATTCAAATATCCAACCTCCATAAGAGCATGATTTAGTTTTAAAGACTTAAAATTCTCGATCACAAGCAAGTGACCCTGACAAATGGATTAGAAGACAGTTTGAATTCACAACATGTTCTGAAAGGATAAATTGCACCACGGCCAAAGCATCAGATAATCTTTGAACAATAGGAGGCATCACTTATCTTATTCTGACCTTTCGAGGCTTTACAGGGATATCCAATTCAATGTTCGAACTCCTAATCAGGTCACACATCAGACTTCCACTCCAAGAACCAGCTGCCATAACAACAGCCTTCTTGCTAAAAATTGTATTTGTGGAAGTCTGGACGGCATCAACCACTCCATTGCTGCCAGATCTGGATATAGAGAGATAATGATAGACCAGTTAATCTAAACTTGCAGTATCACTTCCAGGGAATTAAAGTTATCGCATAATCTAGCAGAAAGTTTGGCAAAATAGAGGAAACTTAACCAACAAACCTCAATAAATAGGTTGCAGGCTCATGATAGAATTCAGCATATCTCCCTTTGGAGGCAAAATGCCTGTTACCCTACATATGGAATAAAGTTAAATCCAGGGAAGATATCTAATGCACATCAAGAAAACAACAGAATCGATGCTCAAGCAAGGAAGAAAAAATTAGGAAAGGAACCTTTTCAATGAATGCAACTGCACGGCGAGCATCCAATTGGTAGTCATCAGGTAAGAAAGCCGCTGTACCTTCCTTGCCAAGCACAAGTGCAGGTTCTTTCAACAGCAAGTCTTGGTTGGACAAGAATTCTGCGGCCAACCCAGCATCACATAATTGCTTCACCTTTGCCTTCAACAAGGAAGAATCCTTTTCAGTTTGACCAACTAATATACTTCCTGTTCAAACATTAGCAATATTCTGCAGTTTATCAGCATTTGAGAATATTTTGAAAGTCCAAATTTAATTAGGCATAACAAATTTTCCCCACCGCCTTCTAGATTTCCTAAAAGCCAGTTCATGTATTGGCACAGACAAGTAACTGTTCCTTCCGAGTGTCCAGTTAAAAAATTACATAATAAAAACTCAATTAGATATGCATGCTTAATCAGATAGGAGAAAAGACCCAAGTGAGTACTAACAAGCTTCAGCTTAGAAACTCAGAATCAGAAGAAAACGCAACCAACGCTCAACAAATACGAAAAAAAAAGGTGCACCAAAATGCTTAAAGTGGCCATTCTGGCCAGCACATCATTCAATTCAGTTCATCTCAAACTTCACATCATACAAAAACTAGAGCACTTCATCTTCCCTGAAAAATATTATCAACATTCAAATATCAGAGAAAATACAAAACAAAAACGAAATCATAGAGACTAAACGGCTATTAATCTAAGCCACCATAGTGAAGTCACTTGTAATAGGGAGAGTAGAATGGGAATTTAAATTATTACCAGTCTTCATCCAACCAAGAGTCTGCAAAGGATCCATGCCCAGATGTTGCAAGCTCTCAGCCAGATTAACCCACAATTCATGGCTTCTAGCTACTAGCTCCCATTTGTCAGTTCCTGGTCTCTTGTTTGTCCTCCATATGTAACCCTGTCCTATAACAACCAGCCAACATCACCAAACAATACAAGATCAACGACTATCCCACAACCAATAATCAGCCTTCACAGGAAAAAAAAAAATAAAAATGTTGCATTTTACCTGCACCAGTAGCACCAGCACAAGGTACAGCAGCATCAACGATGGCAACAGATAGATCCGACTCAAGGAGGAATTGTCGGGCGATGGTCAACCCGATGATTCCGGCGCCAATAATCACAACGTCGAAGCAAAGGGAGGACTGGGACTTCTTAATAGTTTCCGGGTTCGCATGGACCTGAACTTGGGGTAGATTTCTTCTATGAGTTTGATTAGCTGAAGCTGAATAATAAAGCAGAGGTTTTTTAGTATTCCTTCTCCTATCAAGAAGAACCCAGTCCGGAAGGCCATTAAATATTTGGTTTTGACTTTGCGAAATGAAGCTTGGATGGGTGATTTTTAGAGCAATCGTCGCCATTTGTTGGATTCCTTTGGGGCTTTTTGCGATGCTGCTGGTGCAGTGGCGTTTCAGAGTAAGTTGTCAATCGTTATAACTCACTTTTGAAGGCGTGGCATTTAACACAGGAAACATATCGCGCTTTCACTTGTAAGATTCAGAAACACCTGGTGTCATGGTCTATCCTGTAATATTTTTAGGGTTAATTGCAAAAACCCCATCAATTATTACCCCTGTTGTAGTTGCCCCCTTCAAAGATTGTTATAGGTACTTGGCCCCCAAACCCATTATAACGTAAAGAGAAAAGATAATTCCACATATTTTGTTGATAAAATAATTAATATGCCCTCCATTCAAAGTTTAAGTAAAAAAATACTATTTTCACTAAAGGATATTTTGCATTATTCTAATTCTTCTTTTTCTTTAATTAAATTTTGCATTCATTTTCTCGATTTGACCATAAAATTAAAATATTATTAATTTTTCATTCTTTTATTGCATATTTCAAGTTCTATTTATTAGAAAAACTTATATCCTATAATTTGGATGTGCTAGGACAACTTTTTATTAGACCCTCATTCACTATTGAGAATATTGACAAAAATCACCTCTCATAATTAATGGGCACTTATTGTACAAATCTAGAGTTTTAAAACTCCATTTCATTTTCTCTTATCGTCTTCAATTAGATCACACTTTCATAGTAATGCTGAACAAATTTTAAATAGTTTCATCTAAAGCTATGCACTTCAAAAAAAAAATTCTCAATAGTAGATGTGGAAAAATATGATTATCATTATACACATCATGGAAAATTAAAAACTCAGGAAGAAATTTTCTAAATGCTCTAATCACACGACAGTTCTCATGGTACAATATAATTTCAATGATACACATAAATTAGTAGAGCAATTTTTTAAACTATTTATTATAATACAATTTATTTAAACCACTTATTAACAAAAGGCGGAATGCATGTAAGTACTTTCAATAAATCTAACCTAAAGTATGCAGTAAAAGAATAAAAATTTTGTAATATTTTTATGGTCGGGTCGATAAAATGCAGATAAAATTTAATTTAGCAAAAAAAAGTAAAATAAAACAAAATATTCTTAAGCAAAAAACAATATTTTCTCACTTAAACTTTAATGAAGGGTACATTGGTCATTTTATTAACAAAATGGATAGAATTAATTTTTCTTTAACATATAATTGATTTTGGGGGGCAAAATGCCTATAAAATGTTTAAAGGGGGCAAAGTGCACTGGTGTAATAGTTTATGGGGGTTTATTGCAATTAACCCATACTTTTATTTTGTTTTGGTAGTAGAATATTTTTATTTTTACATCCAACCAAATGGATTACTTTCCCAATTGTCATCAATAATTGGCAATAAAGGGTAGAGCAAGAATAAGGAGTGAGTGCAATTAAAATTCCAATCTTTTTATTCTTTATTTTTGCAAATATTTTTTTCTTGGGGAATAAAAATATTCTAAACACTTGCATGCATCAGTGATCATCACGGAGAAAAATCAGAAAGGGTACAATCAAAAAAAAAAAAATGCAAAATGAAATAAAAGTGGCAACATAATTGAACTCCCTAAGACAATGGTACACATATACCCGGAGTCCCTGACCTGGCAAATATTCCGTACCCTGATATTCTTGTTAGCTAATCTCTCTGCTTTAACCACGCGCAAATTAACAAAGAGACAACAACCCGAAGCAAATTATTTCCTTGTAGAAGGGTGTTAAACATAACCAGCAAATTCCAAAGATTCTTGGAGGGGAAAAAAAAAAGAAAAGAAAAACAAAGGTTTTACAGTGAAGTTGCCAAAAATGTGAAAGACAACAAAATAAAGAAAAGTGCTAAAGGTTTCCTTACGAGGGGTATCAAAACGAAGTCAGCAATCTCATTGCAGTTATTGTACTATTCTTGAACTTTTGAACCGTTCTTTTTCCCCATTTTGTGTTATTCTTTTTCTTCCTCTGTCTTTTTGATGGCCAGTAGGTAGCTGTTTTAACCACATGGGTAATCTTTATGGGCTACAGTATTTGATTTTTCAGACACAGATTTGCTACTGAGAAAAAGGACAATGCATTGGTAAAGTCGGTTAGGATTGTCATCCGGCTGTGTATTTATTACCTATCCCGAATAGTTCAACAACAGAAAAGTACTTGGAGCAGCAGCAAAACCAACAGAAGCTGCAAAGGCCAGCCGTGTATAAATACAAAGAAGTGTTCAAAAGGCTGGAGGACATGGCAGCTTTGGACAGGGCGGTGGAGAGTCTAAGGGCACTTGTTAAGACTAATACATGGGAGTACTGTATTGTTTGGAAATTGGGTGATGACCCTTCAAGGTTAGAAATACAGTTATTACAATTTGATGATACTACAATTATTACCTTCATCATTGAGAAACTTCAGATACCCTTCTGAAGTTGTTTGTTTTGTTCTGGAAAAGAAGCTTTCTTGCTTATAAATTTGTGAACTTTCATTGATTTATGGCAGTTTCATTGAATGGAGAGGCTGCTGTTGCAGTGGTGGTCTTGAGCTGATAAATCTGATAGAGGAAAATGGCAAAGATCACTGTTTGTTTGCACGATGTAGGGATGAACATGTTCAGCATCCCATAAGAACTAAGGCTTGCGAGAAACTTTCCAAATTTCCTTTATCGATGCCATTATACTCTGGGTATATGTTTTGCAAAAGATCAAATTCTTATCTCCAATTATTACCTGTTGATATGGTGAGATGAAGTAATCTTTTAATACGTGGGTATTCAATCAGGATTCATGGGGACGTAGTAATGTCAAATCAAGCAAGGTGGAATGCCAATACCAAAAACACTTCTTCAAACGATGCGTAAGTATTTCGTTTCTTCACTTAAATCTCTTTCTCTTTGCAATCATCGCTGTCTTATGATGTAAAAAATCTGCAGCTTTCTAGGTCTTGTTTCCATTTAATCTTAGTAAGATGCTACGGGATGTTCCTCCTCTTTTAACCAAAAAATTTTTCTTTTTTGTTTTTTCCTGACTATGATTGATGAAATAACAATGGTAGCAATTGGTGAATTTGTTTTTAAGTTCAGGTATCATTTGGGATGGCTTCGGTATAGTAAGATCTCATGCTTGTGAAATGCAAAGACCCATGATTTGATAAAATCAGTACCGGGATCATAGAAATTTAAGCTTAGAATATCTCATGTTGCAGGAATGCAACCCAAGTTTTAATACCTGTTGCAGGCGGATTAGTTGAGCTATATAGCACAAAGCTGGTAAGAATTGCCTCTTGCTTACTAATTCTCATTGTCAATCTAAATTATTGGTTTTATTCTGCAAATAAAATGGTTGTGATTCTTCAGATACCAAAAAATCAACAGATAATCGATTTTATCGTGGCTCAGCACATTTCTGCTGAACTAGAAACCATGGATTCACACAACAGTTCGGAATTGAGTGTTTTAGAACCAATTCACGAACCATTTCTTGATGATTGCTTCAATAACTTGCCAGCATCTGTTCAGGACTTCAATATTATTCGTAATCTTCAATTTTCTACCTTAGTTTCCAATTCGTCCTTTCATCCTAGCTTTGAAGGATCTTCCACTGGTTCCAATCTCCCAAAGAATTACCAACTGCTTAGTATAGGTTCAGGGATAGCATCTTGTACCACTTCACCAGAAAAATCAAGTGGAAGATATCCGGGAAACCCGAATTCAAGAAAAATGAAAGGTGAAAGTTGTGGTTTTGGAAGTGCTAAATTGGCCACTGAGAGCGATAATTTGAAAGGCAGGAAGAAGACGGAAGGAGAAACTTACCACTCAAAGAACCTTATTACAGAGAGGAATCGGAGGCAAAGGATAAACCACGGACTCTTAACTCTACGTTCATTAGTTCCCAATATATCAAAGGTTCTGCTCCTCATTTTTCTCAACCAATGGCTAAATCTTGCTTTATTCACTTTGTCTGATGTATTTTCTTATCTTAGATGGATAAAGCTGCAATACTTGGGGATGCATATGATTACATACTCGAATTGCAGAAGAATATAAAAATGTATCAAGATGAACTCCGAGACTTGGCAGAAGAGGAGTCCAACATGTACACTGCAGAACAAGAGCTCCCGAGGTTGTACAGGGAAATTGAAAGAACTGATGATCAACTAACTATTAAGCACGGTGACAGTAGATGTCATTCAAGCACTAATCAAAAGAAACAAAGGAAGGTGAGAAGATCTCAACATTCTAAATAAAGATGTTACTCTTCCTTGAGAAACACTTAGGTAGACACGTGGACCCCTTAGTCCAGAATCGTCCACGTTAGCTGTGTCCCATGCCTGGCCCATAAGGGGTCACCCATTGGTGACATGGACGATTCTGGATCACGAGGTCTACGGTCCCACATGTGAAGTTGGTCCACCTAAGTTTTTTCCCTCTTCTTTTAACACCCAATTATAATTCAATTGTTAGGAATCATTGAAATTTTCCAGTATCGTCCCAAATTTGCATAATTTTGCCCCTTTCTGTAATTGTTTTAATGAGCATAGGTGGAAATTGAAGTGAGCCAGATTGGCACAAGGGATTTCTTCGTTAAGCTCATTTGCATGCAAGAAAGAGGTGGCTTTTTGAGGTTAATGCGGGCTATGGATTCCTCAGGACTTCAAGTGATTGATGCCAATGTCACAACCTCTGATGGCTGGGTCTTGAACATTCTCAAAGTAGAGGTAAGCATTCCTGAAACATGCATTCATTGCTAAGCATTGTTACCGTATAATTCAATCATCCCATATTGTGAAATTATTTGTTGATCCAGCCAAAGGAAATATTTGTCCTACACATTATTTTGTAAAACATAAGGAACGGCAACCTGCTTTCTTTTGTGATTTTTGTTTTTTTCCCGATAACAAGGCTTTCAGCAAGGAAATCCAGTCAGCTACTCTGAAAGATTTATTAATGGAGCTCTTTCGCTAAGATGGCTAAGGAAGCTTACAGTTGGCCTGAGAATATAGGATACTGGAACTGGAATTTACAGAGCTTCACCATGCTTGACCTTACATGTTTCTGATGCATTGTTCTTGTAGTTTTATTACTTCACATACAAAGAAAACTTGGCCCGCAATATATCGCCCTGAAGGAGGGTAATGTAGATTACCGTGTTAGTTTTACGGTAGCACATGACAAATCGGAAGTATTAGTTTTTACTGTGCGTGTATAACTTTCTTTAAATCCCTGGACCAGTTCAGAAATTTTGTTCCCCCAGGTCCACTGCTTGATGGTACATAAATATCAGCCCTTACTGCTAAATTACTCTATTTTTATCCTGCAAAATTTGCATTCATGATTATGTGAGTGATGAGTTCAGGTATTTAACTTGAATGCTTAATTTGCGTCTTGGGCCTTAGATTCATATACAAATGTAAAACAAATATTGAGGAGTTGGTTATACCTTGCCTTAGGGTGAAACCATGAAATCCTCATTTTTCATTCAGCAAGCATCATATCAATGTATTCTCAGATTGTTTCTACTAGCAGTAAGTAGCCAAGCAAGTTATCATTGAACTAAGATTCAACTCAACTAGCAGGATGACAGTCATGCTTTGGAGGGGAGAAAAGAATATCACAAAATATTATGAGCATAGTTTACAACAGAGGACATTTTCCATGTCCTACACAATTGTTCTGCCAGTCTCTATACCCTCTTAATATCTCAGTCTCTTTTGAGTGTGCGAGGACCATCAACACAAATTCGCTTCATTCTGAGCTCATTAAAGTTGAACTTGGAATAGCCTAAAACAATCTAATGAACATTCCTTCTTATTATCTTCCCTCTTAACATGTAATCAATCAGTAGAAACTTCAAATATTCTTCCCATCCAACCACCGGGTATAAAACTCCAGTGCTTCACGTGGTTTGTACTCTGGGACAGTATGTCCAGCGCCCTGCATCATTATGGAGGACTAAGTAATTATTTCATAGATGACACAGATACAGGAACAATTACTTGTTGTAGTTTAATAAAAGCTTGATTTCTTTATGACTGATTAAGTCCAGCAATATTCAGGGCTCAAAAGCTTTTTGGTTGAATGAACCTTGATGGTGAGAAAGGTGAGATTATAGTCATAACCCTGTAAGTATCTGCACAGCACAAAATAACAGTTACAGTGAGTTTCACATGGCAGCAGAAAAGAAGACAGCAAATGCCCGCATTTTGACGATTGACAAAAATAACTTATATGCTAAAATGCAAAGCAAGCTTCTATTTGAACTAACTAACAAAAGCGTTCAATTATCAACAACATACCCAGCAACCTGGTCATTCACTAACCAAGGCCTCCACTCATCGACAATCTTATATCCAACTGATCTTGTCCATGCTTGACTTCCAGTAAATGGAACACACATATCATGATCTCCACTGCCACAAGATAATTGGCATTAAGCATATTGAAAGAACCAAACTCGGATAATTAGACCCTCTTCTGATCAATACAGAATCTTGCAACCATCCGAGCCAGGATTACTATGAGTTTCCAACAAAGAAGAAAGAAAGGGGGAGGGGAGGGACTTAAGGATTCATTTCTACTAAAAAATTGTAGGACATTATTTTCAGACTGCTGGTAAATTGCAGATTCTTCTTCTCATCAAACATCATTTCAGTCCATTCTCTGACTCAATCACATTGAATTTTTTACACTAGGAGATTATAATCAAGCCCGTATATGACATGCTCCATGATCCGAGCTATTGTTACAGAAATTCATAATGACATTTGACCATATATGCTGACAGCTATATTGATCAAGCTAGGCTACACTACAACTGTGAATCTTTTCCCTTGAGAAGCAAAAAATATCAGCAAAGGCACTAGAAGATTTTGCTTATGCTTTTATACCTGAATATAAGTGCTCGATACCCCTTGGAGGTTAGATTCTTGTGATATTTGATCATGCTCCCAGTATCATGAAGAAACCTAATTCTGTCTGTGCACAACTCCCAAGTGTCTGCCACATTTACCTAATGCAGCAAAAGATCATAAATATCTGTTTTAGAAGCTTGCTGAAGGTAGATGAGAAATCTTACCGATTCAGCATGAATTGCTTGCCGAACTGCTTCATTGTTCAGCCATGCTGTAGCAACTTCATCACTCTGCATGTTCCATTTAAATATCAATTAACTTGTTATTAACTCGAATAAGACAGAGACAGTTGAGGAACAAATAATGCAAGCTCCTCAGGCATACAGTAATTTGGGAAGGAGTAATTAGTAAATAAAACAAGAGCCAAGTTTCGAAAACAAAGGATGTTATCTTCCAGAAAAAGACCAGAGGGCAAATCTGATAAGCTAGATTCAGGATATCATCCCTCCACTCCCTAACCACCTCTTCCACCCACCAAAAAAATAAAAAAATAAAAATCCCCAGACAGAACCCCACAAAAGATTTTGCCTTGTTCCTACTGAAAAGCAACATTATTGTAGTTCCTGTTAACAGGGTTGAATGCCTTGTCTTGTTTATGCTTCTGCAGAAGATGATGGCGCAGGAAGCAGTTCGAGTTGGGGAATATATGCCTTTCAATAATTTTATTGAGTGACATTTTTAAGCAGATAACTGTAAATGGAAATTGCGGATATATTATGTTTTGATGTTTCAGAATTTGTAGTTAGAACAGCATAAAAGTTTGATCACCTCACAAGTATTAAAGTATTTAATACATTTGACTATTTGTTGATGATACTTAGATGATGGAGAAAGTAATACACCATGCCTGGAAGATAGCAGAAGAAAGTGCTTTGCAAAGATGAAGTACTAGTTGTGGTGAACACTGAAAATCTCTATACATCATGGCATAATGTGCCAAACATTGAGATGCATGTATTATCCTGCCAATGTTTAAGTCCAACCAAAGTAGCTGCACAAACAAAAATATAGAGGGAAATTCTGGTAGTTAAGAGTCACTCACAGTGCATGGGACATTCTCCCCATTGAGAAGCTGGGGCCAAGTTGGAACAAGCCCATCTCTTACTGGAGCTCTGAGAGGCCATGCACGGCCAAACATTCTTGTTCTTACAGGAAGAGGCCTTTCAGTCTCACCTAACTTCCTGAAGCTCAGGGGCAACTTAGTGTTGTCAGTTATCATCTTAATTGTATTTGGACCGTGGTAACATGGTTCCAGAATATCGTATATGTTTACGCCTTCAAGTTCCTGATTTAAAACAATTATTAGAGTCCCCAGATAAATAAGTGTAAACTCTTTTATGCAAAACAATTTAAAGCTACTACCCACTTGATCAACTTTTTCAAGCTTGCTTTCACAACTCTCACTTGCTGGGTTATAATAGTTTCCACGGCACTCAGAAGTAACTTCCTGCATTATTAGGAGACAAGGGAGAAAAAAAAAAGAAAAAAAGGAAGAAGAAGAAGACGAAGGATATCATAAAAAAATCATAAAGTGAATAACAGTACCAGATAACTATTGATTCTTCATTTGCTTCCACTTAATCTGCAACATCTAGTAGGACCGAAAAGGTTTCTGCAAGAGTATGGATTTGAAATCTGCTGTTCTGGAATATTTAAATATGAGAGGCATATATACCTTATATAGGTCATCTGAGATTAGCCCCATCCCATGTGCGAACGGAACAAGAGCATTGCCATCAAATTTGTCATCTGTGACTCCATTTCCCACCATATAACCCTGCAGGAAGTGAAATTACTTCACTGAAAATAGTAACAGTTTTAAAGTATGGGGAATGACATACCTTAAAATTGAGAACAGGCTTTACACCTTCGTCTATTCCTGAAGATTATAATGAATGAGCAAAGTTAGTTATAATCCTTGAATATGTGTGCAGTTCAAGCATCAGAAGAAATACCTTTTGCAACTTCATAAGACAGAGTTGGCACGTATATTCCAGCATATGATTCCCCAACAATATAAAATGGGTTAGAGAGGAACTCCGGGTAGAGCTCAAACCACTGACCACAGAGCAACAATTTTCAAAAATATTAGAAGTGAACAAAGAATAATTATTTAGCCAAAATCAGAACAGGCCACAGTGTGAATGTTAAGTGTTGTTAGTTAAAGGTGTTCTTTCCAGTTAATACCTTGAGAAGAAATGTGTGAGAATCTGAAGCAGTCTTTATGTCTCCTGTTATATAATCAGACTTGTTCCCCGAGTAAGAAAATCCAACACCAGCAGGAGAGTCCAAATACACAATGTTGGAAACCTGAGGGGTAAAATTCATTTTTGTTGGATCTCAACTGATAATATGTACTACACGTAAGGAAAGGCCTAAAACTTAATTCAATGAAAGATTATTATGAAGCCTTTAATCAAGCATACTTCTTCCTTCTAAGAACAAGATATTGAAGTTTTGTGGAATTAAAGACACTAAATTTCCTATATGTAGAAATGCATGCTTCAGAGACGTGAATCATAACCTTTGACCAGCTGTATGGATTGAGATGCAAGGTGGGCAGGCTACTGAAAGTCTTCCCCGCCTCAAAATTGAAGGGACCTAGAACACAATTGAAACGTCCTTTCATCAATTCGAACAAAAGACAAAGTCATTCTCAACTTTTTCTCTTTTCCTTTTTCTTCCTTTCCTTATTCTTTTTCCTTTCTTTAAATAGTTAAGATCATAAAAACGAAAACTTTGTGAGGAATTCTGCAGAATGATATCAGTACATTAACCAAATGTACAGTGCCAATAATTGTTCTACTGGAACAGTTTAGCCACTTCAGTTGAAAACTAAATGGAAGTTCCATTTGCTACGCATTAAAAAAACAAAAAGAAAAAGTATAAAGTCAACATCCCTTTACTTATCCTGATACAGGAGAATCAGAGAGTTGAAGCACCAACATGGAAACAGAAATAAAACCGTGAAAAGAATCTTTTCGTCGTTAATTCTTGCCCTCCAATATAAGTATATCAAGTTAGAATAAAAAGTACCATATTAATAGGTTAAAAGACAACTTTTTGCTAAGTCAGCATTCAATCAAAGTCTTCTATCAATTTTATCAAAAATTCAGTCAGTCAGATACACTAAGGAAAAAAGTATTAATCAAATGAATACCATGCTCGTAGACGAATCCATCAAAACTTGAGCAGCCAGGACCACCATTGAGCCACAGAACTACTGGATCCTGTGACGGGTTCCTCTCAGAAACAACAAAGTAATAATACAATTTCCTCCCATGGCTCTCATCAATTGTCACATACCTAAAACAAGAGAACCCAATTGAAAAAACCAAGAATCAGTGAAAACCCATCAAAGTATTTTCAAGAATCATGCTCAGCTAACTGAAATGGTAAAAAAAATGGTGAAAAGCAGTCATACCCAGCATAATGTTTAGAAGGTAAAGTGCCATTAAAACCAGGAATTGACGTTACAAGTGCACTTTCGGGTGCTGAATAGCTTATCACAAAGCTTACTGCTAAACAGATTACTAGCAACGTGTAGCTGTAGGAGACAATAATATTTCCAGCCATGTTATTTTTGTGCTCGGCGGGTGGTGTCGTCTGCTCTGGTAAGCTCCACAGTACCAGACCGAGGCTTTTTTCCAAATTGGATGCTGGTGCCTTAAATATATGGTACCAGTAAGTCCAACACCAGTGTTAACATTTAAGGCCCGGTTGGGGACCATGAAGCATTATTAAACCAGAAAATTTTTTATTTCACTTGTTTAGAAGTTGAGTTTGAGTTGCTTGGAAGTTGAGAATAAAGGAAAGATTAATTTTATCCGCGAAAACAATATATATATAAGATTAATTCATAGAAAAGAAGATAAGAAAAAAAAATTTTACCAAGTAAGATCACAATAAATTTATCTATAAGCTCTGCTAAACAACTGTGAAATTCGACATTTAGTCACTACTAATAACATATTTCATAAGCTATTGAATTGGTAAAAAGTAGTTTAAATGCTGTCTCAAATGGGGACCTAGGTCCTTTTTTTTCTTTTGGCAATTTTTTTTTTTTTGAAAAATCTTTTTGTGTTGCGAATTTAGTTGATGAGCCAATTTTGCGTGTCTTTCCTTTAAACTTCTGTCCATCCAAACAAGGTCTAAATGTGATGCCCTGTTTGGGTTGGTCTAATATTTTTAATTCCTAAAAGAGAAACTTTTGTCAAATTTGCCATGCTTAGAAGACAGGCTGACGGCTGAGAGATGGAGGAAGAGTACTCCAACAGGAATGGTGGTGTGGTCCTAGTGGATAAAAAATAGTAAGATAATTTGTCTATGATGCCATTCTCATTAAGATACTTTGATTATTTGGTCACTTGGTTGACAAGTGCTCTAGATTTTTTTTTTTTTTTTGTTTCTTACAATTACTAGCTTATTGCACTTTCTATGGTATCAAATTAAGGGAAACTATAACTATGGAATATATAAAAACTTAACTCCTACTCAAAACTGATTTTTTTTTAATTTATAGTAAAAATATAAGTAATTACCCTTTTTTTACTGCTAGAATAAGTTGTTAGTGTTTAAGAAGTATTAATCTATGTGGATTTCTAGACTAATATTCCAGATTG
Source organism: Mitragyna speciosa (assembly GCA_024721245.1). Taxonomy (NCBI): domain Eukaryota; kingdom Viridiplantae; phylum Streptophyta; class Magnoliopsida; order Gentianales; family Rubiaceae; genus Mitragyna; species Mitragyna speciosa. The sequence goes on from CM045563.1 coordinate 22,535,195, forward strand.
TCCTCAACTTCAATATTTTCCTATTTTTATATATATTACAGCAAACAAGAATAAAATACTTTATAAACAGCAGCTGAAAATTTGTACCTGGTTCAGTTTTACTTGGCTTCAAGGAAGAGGAAAAAATTTCATTTTATGGGTCTTTTGAAAACAAAGTAAGGAAGAAAGTTGATAATTAGTTAGGCAGTAACAAAAATTTCATGGAATACGAGAAAAGTCTTTTTAATTAAGCAAGAAACTGAAAAAACATGGAAAATAGAAAATCACAAAGGAAAAAAAAAGAGGAAAAGATAATGGGTACGAGATTTTCTTGGAGGTTCAACAGTATCTTTAGTTGTTTGATTGTAGTCAATGATACTTAAGACGATGAATCAAGACATATGAAGGGCCCAACGTAGAGAAAAAGTTGGTTGGCTGTGTCTGTTATAATGGAGCCTGGGCACTTTCCCACCATCTTTCCTTTTCAAGTTGGGCCATCCATGACTGGATTTCCAATCCTACATTTGACTGGACGAATTTAGAATCTATTACAGCCGTTGTTGTTTTTTTTTTTTTTTTTTTTTTGAAAATACAGCCGTTGTTGTTAAGGTAGCTGTTTCTTTTTGTCCAAATACAGAGATTGGTTTGGAAGATATTTGTGACTAACAACAAGAACGCACTAGCTTCTTCTAAACCAAGTATCACTCGTCGTTCATGTTGTTATGTTTTTGTAACGCCATTCAGTTGCATGTTTTATGCTTGTTTGCTGTGTTGGTCAATCAGCTTATGGTTTTCTTGACGTGGGAAAATACCAACACCGTAACAGCACAAGCAGTCTAGCAATGGAAATCGTTGGCTGTTTGTTACAACGGGAAAGGGGGACAAAGGGGGCACGAAAAAATATGAAAACTGTGCGAAGCATGGCTTAAAAAGATGGAAGACAGGAGAGGGTTGAGCAATGAGAACGACTTGAAAAATCTAAACAGCAATGCAAGTAAGGGAGTAATGGAGGAGCGAATGGGGAGAGAAAGTGTTCGCCTACGTTATTAAATTCATTTTTTGCCACATAATTAATATGACATGTTCACTCATGACTTCCCATTCTCTCCTTCCCTGATTTCTAAACATGGTTATATAAAGTAATCAAAAACAAAAAACGCAAGGAAAGAATCATCATATAACACTACATGTTGACAGTTTCTCTTTCCGCCCCTCTTATACTATTAAATGGTGTACGGCCTATAATATTTTCCCAAGTATAATGGTCGGTTTCCATAAATGATAATCATCAAGAACGCAAATGATGGTCAAGCATTACCTCTGTGTTGCAGAAATTAGAGCCCATTATCAAGCATATAGAAGAACAATGAATCGAAAGCAAATTATGAGCCAGGTGAAACCAACAAAAGAACAAGCACGGAAGAATCTATCAAATACTTTCTTCTGATAATTGAAATTAAGTAATTACTCGTAGTTCTATCAGTAATCAAGACTTTCATATTCCTTCCAGAGGTTCTAAGTTCATCGCATTGCATCCACTCTCAATTGCCTTTTCACAGAAATTAACAGCTACAATTCTCAACTTATCCCTCAGTATGCACATAGAAAATTAGGCTATGGAAGATAAAATACAGATGTAGTAATAAAGCCACGAAACTCCAGAGACAGAAAAAATTGTGAAGAGCAAGAATGTCTGTGATTTCTCCTGTTTTCCCTTGAAACTCAGTTTAGAATGCAACCATACTAACCCAGTGTGTTATTGGACTTGTTTTGCTGGCTTCTTCCTTCGTCGCAAACTTATTACGTGAAGCAAGTCCCAAATAGTGCTAAAACAACCGCAATCAGAATGGTTGCCGTTGTCTTAGGACAGGATGATGCACCGGAGAAGTTAACTCTTTGGGCCTGATCCCTGCAAAATCCAAATGCAAAAGGTATTAGACCATTGCTATCAACTCATGCGTTGCCAAATAAATGTAATTGAGGATCATTCTTTGACCTTTGCGATGTGAGGCAGTATGACTAGGACCCTATATAGAATGAAGTAAACAAGCCAACTAAAAGATGAATAATGTATGCACTTTAAATAACCAACTAAGATGTATAATGTATGCATTTTAAATGAACATGTTTTGAGACCAGAACCAAAACCAAGGCTATCCAGATGCTCTATCCCATACCTAAATGAAAGAATTCTATCCTCTAACCTTTTTGAAGAGGAATGGGAGAAAAGCAATGGAACAAAAGTAAAGGCAAGGAAAACATGATGATGTACATCTTACTTCTGTAAAGATGAGAGTGCACCACAATATATCGTGTTCCCCGGCAAAGGAAGCTCATTTTGGTCAGGTTCTGGATTCAGCACGCTAAGATAACCTTCCTGACCTAGGTACCATGAGTCAAGATTCTGTGCACGAAGATTCCAAATACCAGCATTGTCCAGATAAACTAATATGGCTGTCCAAGCTCCAGGAAAAACCTGTTCCAAAGCCAGTCATTAATATTACACATTCACAATCCTTCGTATACCGAAATTGAAAGGGGAAGATCTGCAAAAATTTTAGGTACTTCAACAATACATACAAATGAATGCCTAATTTCTTACTAAGCCTAAAATCTTCAAACCAGGATATAGAATGGAAGAACGTTGGATACATCTGTCAAGTCTAAGCAGAATTTGAGATTGTACATTTTATTTCTCCTTTGCTTGATTAGGAGAAGGATTTTGTGAAGAATTATCCTGATATTATAAGAACTGAAAAACTCATTCAATCTGCATAGAGGATATTTCTTATTCCAAATACCAAATAGCATGTCTATATACATGGTAATTTGGGAAGCCAAATCCAATATGCTGACAACCCAGATAGCCTGACAGTGGTAATGGGAATTCTCCTGTTCCCTGGTCAAAGACTTGTTTTTCTTTATGTAATAATAAAACTAAAACTCAATCATTCTTCGGAAATATCAATTCTATCAGTCGTTCTATTAGCAGGGGAAAAGGCTTTCAAACAAAGTCTTTTCTATTCACTTTGTTATGACATCTAAGAAACTTAAAAGTCAAGAATTTCCGACCAGGAATACCTGGGTAGTGCAGCGAGCTACACCATCCCACTTGTTGTAAGTGCTTCTACTGTTCTCTGTCCACACACCATTATCCATCCTGTTGTTCATGGGAAGACGATAAAGCTCAATTTTTCGTATTCTCTAGCACAAAAACTAGGCAAAGTCAAATTTCATCCAACGTGAATGCTTACCCCACAACAAAGAAAGCGTATCCATCCAGATGGTAACTCTGGACAGTTGTGTCATTATTTTGGAATATTATTTCCATAAATCCTTTGAAAGTGCCATTGATTACAGATGTATCAACTTTTGCAGGTCTATTCATCAGTCTATTTGGGAAGTCAAGCTTAAACACCCCTGGAATGTCAAATTGCTGGGCAAGCTTCAGAGGTGTTGAAGGTGCCAAGTACGAAATACCATTAAGAGTAGTACGCCACTTTCCATCTATAAGCTCTGGAGGTCTATTAAGGATCACATACACATCGGTCACAGTAATGTCGCCATACTTGAAAGATCCTTGTGGGTTTGGGCGAGCAGCGCCAGCAGAAACATTCCACCTATAAAAGATGTCATAAAATTGCAACAACAATAAGGCCAAAACGCGGTCGAAAGTCAGAGTATCAACACAAGACAAAATCAACAAATGCAAAGATGGAAAAGGCATGAAACAGATAAAACTGGGATGAACATTTGAAACATTCCCGCTAAAACTATAGTAAGGCATCTTTGCCTCTAAATACTAATTTTAATAAACTATAGCACAAAAGCACAGCAAAAATATGCATTGCTGATGATTGTGAAGGATCTTTGAAAATGTCACTACTTATTAATCAACCACAACATTGAGATGAAGCCAAAGTCTCAGAGAGAATTCTAATATCTAAAACCCATTTTTGACTACAACCTTATGGATCTTGCTTGATTCATTGAGAAATACGTGTCATATTCATTAGGAGGGTCTGGAAGAGGACCTGATGCAGGTCCCAGTGAATTTGAGTAGTGCAAGATAGCAACCCCATTAACTTTGGTCCATGCAGAGGAATTCACAAAACGTGGACTGGCAACAATGTAATAATCACTGCTAGCATTTTGATCCATTGTGACCAAGAATGAGTATGACTGACCAACATGAATATCCATATTTGTGTAGTTCTGTTGTACTGTGTATGATCCTTCTGTCTCTACAAGGAGCAAGTTGTGGTTCTGGATTCTGAAATTCAAGCTAGTAGATATACCAATGTTATGCACGCGTACACGGTAAGTTTTGCCTGTTACATGATGAGAATGCACACTTGGTCATAAACCTAAATGCAATAAATATAGCTCAAAACATTTTACACATAGGAAGTAAAGAGTTCCATAATGTCACGTCTGCAGCTGATTAAAAAGCCAACATCTTTACACTCTGTGCTCTTTGGAAATCTGATAGCTATTCTTTTACATGTATGCATCATGGAATGTTGATCTGAGAGATCCTAAGAAGGTTTCAAAGCATAATCACCTAGAAGTGAAATGTAAAAGGACCATTATAAGGATACCTTTAGGACTGGATCAGGGCATTATTGCAAGGAGCTGTTTAAACAATTAAATTGGTTTCATTTAATTTCCAAAGATACAACCCAAAGCATATGAGGAGGAGACTCTGTAAGGTATGACTAATTCTCCTTGTCCTGCTCTTCATATGATTCCAATACAAATGGATTGATTTTTGCGTTGAAAGTAGTGGTTAACCACAACATCGTAACTACCACAAAGCATGAGTCAGTTACCGTATTAAGCATGACATAGAGATGGGAAAATTACCAGGATCCACATAAATTGTCTGGAAAGCAATACCATCTGGCACAACTGCATTATCATAGCGGAATGGACCTAATCCATTAATTAAGATGCCGTCAGGAGCACCAAGGCCAACACCACTATCAACCTGTTCTCTGAGTTTCTATAGACCAAAAATATCACCAAGTAACCATAAAGCAGAAAACAAGCATTCTAATAGTAAAGAGAAGCAGAAAAGGTTACAAATATAGCTACAACCTTATGGCTCTTTATGTACCAGTCAGAAATAAAGAGAGTTATATCTCCATCTGGTGTCCCAAATGGAACTGCAATAACATCTCTGTTGTTGATGACAATTCCACCATATCCACCAGCAGCTCTCTGGAAGTTTAGGGAAGGGAAATAATAGAAACTGCCAATCTGATCTTTGACCTGGAACTGATATGTCCAATTCCATCCAGCTGGAATGGGACAATTTGTGCCAGAAACTCCATCTTGCCAAGCATTTTTTCGTTGTTGAATGCCATTCCTGCAGTTAATTTTTAATTTTACACAATTGGATCTGTGACACTGTCATAAATCTGATAATTCAGTTTTTCATGTTATACCATGTGAGAAGCAAAGGTTCATCGAGATTATTCTTGACATTGACAACAACATTCCAGTTAGTAGTGACATTGAGAATTGGTCCAGGAAACTGTCCCTCCACTCCAATCACCTAAAAAAAATAGGTTTAAACATAACCAATCGTCAGTTCTGGGGAAAAATAGCAAAAGAAAAGGGAAACCCAAAAGAAGGCAGTAGGCAAAGATAATGCAGGACAGCAGGGAAACCAAATTAAGGCATCAGTTCAGATAAATCACTCAGATATTTTTTGGCATGAATGGAAAGAGAAAAGGAGGCAAACAATAATAAATTATTTACGAAACTAATTTGTTCTTCTGCATTTCTACCAATCATGAATGGAATAGCAATTCAACTTCACTGGAAACAAAACTTTGGTCCAATATAGTCCAGCGTAAATGTGATGATACAATCCAGCCTTCTCAGACAAACAATTTATGAACTTCCAGGACGAGATTTTAAAAATAAGATTAAAGATACAAATCAAACTAGCCTCATAAGCCGACCAATTTTCACATTCTGCTTTGAAACAATTCTCTCATGAGATAACTGTTTATTAAAAAGTGTTACTTGATGGCCTTCCGATTACCTAAAATAAGTATTGGCAACTAATTTAACAGCATAAGTAGGCAGTCTAATTGTGAAAATTTGATTCCATTAACCAGTAGCCAACAATTCACTTGACCTCCTAATATGCAACATTTTGCAAATACCAGATAAATCTCTTTGAGATATCACATATCTCAGCTCTACTTCTTCACAAATCATAACTAAGAAGATCATGCACACTAGGATTACTATAAAAACAGTCTTGGTATTTCCAAGAGGCAACTTGAGGATAAGATTTACACAAAATGTTCAATTTCAACAGCCAGAAAGAACCCTATAAAAACAATCTTGGTGTTTCCAAGAGGCAACTTGAAGATAAGATTTACACAAAATGTTCAATTCTCAACAGCCAGAAAGAACCCACTTCTGAGCTCCAACTTTCCCAAATTCAATACTAGTGCTCCTGCACTCGCATTTTAAGAACCTTACAATGCACAAATGCAAATAGAAGGGGTAAAAGAAAAGAATCCAACTTTCCCAAATGTTGTATACTCAAAAGTTGCATTCTTGCGAAAATGAAAACTTGAAACTCATTTGCCAAAAACTACCAATTAACTCATCTAAAAAACAACAAAATGAAGATCTAAAATACTGGTAGCAAAAGGTGATAAAGAACCTGTTGTTTAACACCAAGAGGTGAAGCAGTAACGTAAGAGACAGTCCAATCAAAGAAGACAAAAGGGTCTCCCGCTAAGCTAAAGCTAATCAAGCAGAGAACCCAATTGACCCAAAAGATACAGCAATAGTAACCGGAGGAGGAATACAGGGGCATTTCAGTTTCTTGAATTTTCACTATGTTTTTCTTCACCGACACTTTGGATCCGTCCTTTACTCTCTTTAATGATGAATGGTATTATTCTAGCTGCCCCAAGTCAAATTTTTGGGGATATTAGAAGATTCTTGAATTTTTGGGTTGTGGTAACTGGCACCTTTGCTGAACTGAAATTTGACAGACGAGAGCAGATAGCAGCAGTAGAGTAGTACAGTACAATAGCGTGTATGTGCGGTGGAAAGCAGCACGTGATGGTGGCGTTGGAGACAACTTTAGAGGAGGGGCCGTCTCAGACGCCTGTTTTGGGCCCCGGTATTTGTATTCTTGAATATTGAGCCGTTGTGATTTGTTTCTTTTTACTTATGACAGGGGTAATACAAACAAACTTTTTTTTTTTTTTAACTAAAAAGTTTATGAATAGGAAATTTTACCTCTTTCAAGAACAATCTAGGCACCGTCATATTTTTATTTTTCAGTTTCTTACCGTGTTTTTCAATAGTTTATAATGACCAGACTGCTGTTCAGGCAGACTCAAATTCGGATTTTATTTTAGATATAAAGAACGAGCGTGACAAATTGAACTAATTTTTACTGACAAAAATTTAATTATATAGATTTCGAGTTAACACCTCTCCCCTTCTAAAATTTTGTAATAAAACAAAATACATGTAAAGCTTATTAACTGCGGATTACACTCTCAATACTCAAACCTCATTTGAGTTAAAGGGGAGATTTTAAACTATACAAGTAGAAAGTAGAGAAGAAACTTGAGAGTTGAAGACTTAAAAGTGGATACTTTGCGACCACATTTATCTTCTTGATTGATTACTTGAACTGATTACTACCTTTTTCGTGTGATGGGTTCCAACTTTGATCCACCTAAAATTTAGAAGAAATGACTCCTACTATTGAAATTTAAAATAGAGAGTCAGACTGGACCGTGGAAAGATTTTCTCCGTAAGTTTTGGGAAGAGAATTTTAACAAACGTGTCGGAAATTTTTTTTGAAAGATACGGTACGGGAATAGAATGGATCTCATTTTGGATTACGGAAATGTAATTGGCCCGATCTGCTCTGATCCTTGTGAAATACTGAGACGTCATTGGGCCAATAATGTCTCTGATCTTTCAATAAGTGGAAGTGAGGGCCAACTTGGCGCGAATTCGATTCGGCCTATTATCGAACAAAATGTTTGTAAGCCTTAACGTCCGTTTATTAAAAGATCTATCTTCATTTTCTTAGTGTATGGAAAACTTGCTGGATGGAGCTCTGCTCACAAATTTTCATTCCGAGCAACCCCATTTTAATATTGCCTTTCCCCACGGTTTTATTTATTTATTTTCAGCTGTTTTTCTCCGTAATGGCACAAAACAGAATAACAAAATCTTCCCAAGGAATATGATTTTCTTTTAGTTGGTGGAAATTGAAATTGCTCCAAGCAAAGGTCTTTCAAGTTGCAGTAGTGCTTTTTGTTACCGATCGTGGACAGCTTGATCCCATTGCCAATTCCATTCGAGCAAACAGCAAACAACTCACAAGTCTAAGAGTTGGGTGACAAACACAACTGTTCTTTATTCAATTTCCTTTTCTTTTCATCTCTTTTTGACTTGGTCACACCATTTACGCATTTGTCATTTTCCCCAAAACCTCAAAAGGCGTTGCTCCAATCTTTGTGTAAAGCATGAAAAACAATATCAGCATCTCGAAGAAAATTGGTTAGGTCATTGCCATTTCCCACCCTTAACAGTCCTTTCCATCGTCTTAAAAGCCATTTATTAGTTGCGAGTTGGAAAAGTTGTGGTCCGGCCGCTACAATCTTTCATTATTTACATCAATATTGCTGTGAGAGTAATTGATAAGTTGTTTTCATTATATAAATTGATTGATTATTTATCGGATCATAAACTATTTGTCAAAATTTGCCTAAAATAATGTCCTATGTCGTGTTGTGCAAAAACTTTGATCATAAAGATTGATATATAAGTCTTGTACATGAAATGGCACTTTTCCAATTATTCTTTTAGTTTGGATATTCATGAACAAAAACTGTTGTGCACCATGTGCAAAACAAGAAACCAACAAAGTAGCTCCGTTGGTTAGGAGTAGGGGTGTAATCAAACTAAACCGAACCCTAATACTACTGAATTCGAGTTCGAACTTGTTAACATTACTGCTATTTGAGATCGAGCTCGAGTTTGTAATTCGAAACTTGAGATCAGCTCGTTAATTTTAGGAAAAGTTCGAGCTCAGCTCGAAATTATTCGTGAAAATACAATCAAACTCAAACTTAATCGAGTTCATGCTCAAACTCAAAATTTATATATAATTAGTAAGGAAAATTGATAATTATATATATAATATTTTAATATATATATATATATATATTTCAAGCCGCTCCACGAGCTACTCAAAATCATTTTTTACTGCTCGAATTCAAGCTCGTTTAGTGTACGAGCTACTCGAACTTGACTCGAGTTCGATTAACACAGAGCTTGAGTCGAATAATAGACCGAACTACTTTTGAGCTGCTCGGTTCATTAATACCCCTAGTTAGGTGGGCGTACCTCTACCAAGGTTATGGGTTTAAACCCCAGCCTTGGTCGGTAGGAGTATAGATGTGTGTTTAAGGAGTGTATTTAGTGTTGATTAGATTGAAAGCTTCACCTCTGGCAAAGATAGGAGCCCACCTCAAATGAATTCCCCTGCCAAGGTCCTAGGTTAAAATCTAGGCCTTGGCAGATAAAAGTGTGAGCATGTGTGTTCAGAGAATGTGTTCGGTGTAAGTTAGATTAGGAGCCTCAAGGCAGATAAAAGTGTGGGTGTATGTGTTTGAGAAGCGTGTTTAGTATAGCGTGTATATTGGGAGCCTTTTCCAAGATTATGTGTAGTAAGAATGAGAACCTCATCTGAAATAGTATTCCCTTTCTAAGGTTCTAAGTTCAAACTCCGGCCTTAACAGATAAAGATGTGGGTGTGTTTAGGGTAAGTTAAATTGCAAGTCTCACCCGATGGTGTGTGTGGATCTTGGCTTAAACCTTGGTCTTGGCAAATAAAAGTGTACGGTGCATGTGTTTATAGAGTGTATGTAGTGTAGATCAAATTAGGATCCTGGCTCCATATTGTGTGTAGTAAATATGATAAAAATCTTGATATATTGAATGTTGTATTACTTAAAAAAAAAAAAAAAATCTAGAACAAGCGAACAACTCCTGCTTTTCGGTTTTTTCCATGATATAGATATTGCAATTGTGCATTTTTAATTAGTCCAAGGACGTCTTTGTTTATTGGTTTGCAGCGCAACTCTGTAATGCCGCTCCTCCGCTGGCTGCCACTTTATGCTAAACTTAAAATGTCATAGTTTAATTGTGTTACTAATAGTTTTGTGTTTCTATGAAGTTAAATTTTTTTTATTTGAAGCCACTCAACCAAGTTAACTTTTGTCGAACAGATCCGCAGTACAGTCTTTCTATAATTTAAAATTTTAACTAGATATCTTAACTGGGGCCACAATCTTAGAGAAGTTAGATTAATCACTTTTCATGATTTAAATATTTGTTCCCAAATTAAGATGAAATTTTAGTTAGAATTAGTATATTCTTTAAATATTGACCACTTAGTAAAATTCTATTCTTTAGTGTGACAAACAAACAAATGGTGCAGTATGGAATCTTAAATTCTGCAAATAAAAGTCATTTTCATTTTTACTGTATTTTGATAGGTGTTAGCTGTGTTGAACTGCAAGTACCTTTTCCCACTTATTTATGTTTTCTAATATCAAAGGGTGCTTTTCACCATTATCTAATCCATTAAGTTGTTATGCTTTGATGTATTCTAATATCAAAGGGCCTTTTTCACCATTATCTAATGCATTAAGTTGTTATGCTTAGATTTCAATGTGCCAACAGCACGCTAATGGTGTCACTAAACCTCCATTATTGTTGGAAAAACACAAGTTATCAAGTAATCAAGATAAGTTTGGGACAAAACTGCAACGTAAGATCATAATCAATTATTGACTTCTAAAGAATTGTCTGACAAAAGCACTAGTGATATATGGCATTTTAATGTACATAATCGAAAATACTATCGAAACATTTTCCAATCTACTACTTCTTTCTCCATTAAACACCAATCAGTATTTCGTTGAGATGGAAAACTAATATGTTGATCATTCTTCATTAGAATATCTTTAAATGATATGATTCGTTTTCACTTCTGGTATGCTCTAGACTCGTTCAAGATGTGCATTAAAGTTGGACCTGTTCGTCAGTGAATCAGATAAGCACGAAGAGTGTTTTTGTTGGCTGAGTCGTAAGGTGACAAAATTAATGAAAAATTTAATTTACCTTAGCGGCGGTTTGCCTTCCTTGACTAAATATGCCACCATGCAGACATACTGCCGAAATTGCACATTATGTTGTTCTTGCGTGCCCGTCATACCTTAAGCCCATAGCCCACAGATTGTTAACCGGTGCAAGTATGGAAACATACAGGTTAATGTTGCATGTGTAATCATTGATCTGCATAGAGAATTGTCTCCCAGATATTCTATAATATACTTTCATCTTTCCAATCAACAGGGTTTTATATTATATATGTTCATCACACTCCAAGATTTTTAATCTTACGCCATGTGCAATGAAAGATTGAAATTTTTGACAACTTCGACATGTGCTATATGTTATGAAACAAGATTACACACTATTCCTGTAAAATAAATCAACGAAAGAATGAACATACAAACTGATAAATTTGGAATTAGTACACAAGCCAATGAAAAGATTTGTCACAGCATGATTAAATAGTACATGGGAAAGACAAAATCATAGTTATCATCATTCCCATTCCAGCCTCGACTTTCTACCTCTTTCACATGCCGTTTTCCTCCAATTATGCACACATGACATCTCTCCAGCTATACATTTTAGATTCTTGGAATATCGTTCACTTTTTCAGCAGCTGGGGGCTTGTCTAGACTTTTGGGTTCCACCGTTCTTGACAAAATTAAACTTCCTTAATCCGCAGCCATTCTTTCCCTTCCTCTTTTTCTTTCCGTGAGTGGTTCGACCTCTTTCGATCCAAGGCTCATCAAAGTCTTCACTGTTCAACCACCAGCCACACCCCAAGTGTTCCCTTTCACACTCCGTTCAAATCACGCTTTCGTCAGGTCTTTCTCAGCATCCCTTCTCGTACTTATCGCTGCTCAATTTTCATTTCATGCATATCATAGTTCCAAGGTCCTTCCCCAATCCCTCACAACGCGTGCCTTCACGCGCCTCCAGTTATATATATTATCCCTCCAACCCCACATAATTCCGAAGGCGTGCCTAGACTTGTCTGGTCTGTCACTGTCCCACCTCAACTCTCTCCCTCCACGTGGAATAACACCAGTGGTTGCAGCTCAAAACACCAAAAAATTGTACGTCTAGACTATCAAAACCCTTGTACGATAGTAGACCCCGCCTCTCTCCACCAATAATTGATCATTCTCCTAATCCCCTCTGTACTCTTGCTGGCAACATTAGTCCTTTCCTACTCAAGTATGTGCTTTCTTCATCTCCTGTTCTTCTTCTTCTTCTTCAAAATCCCACCCCCTTTATAATTTCTTTTACCTTCCCAAAAGCCCAAAATTTCCTTAAACCCTGATGAAATTCTAAGCTTTTGTCCAAAACTCTGTGCCCAATATCCATGCTTTAGCATATCCCATTATCCCATTACATGAAAAAGATGGTTCCTTTTTCACAGCTTTGTTGCATATTCCTTGTACTCTTCTCCATTGTACTTTGTTCTTTGTCATCAGCAGTACAATCAAACTTGGAATCATATTCTTCAATCTATGAAGTACTTAAATCCCATGGCTTGCCAATGGGCTTGCTCCCCAAGGGAGTCACGAACTTCACTTTGGATAATTCTGGGAATTTTGAGGTGCACTTGGATCAAGCTTGCAATGCAAAATTTGAAAATGAATTGCATTATGAAAGAAATGTTTCGGGTATTTTGAGTATTGGGCAGATTGGTGGGCTGTCTGGAATTTCAGCTCAGGATTTGTTCTTGTGGTTTCCTGTTAAGGAAATCAGGGTGGATATACCTAGCACTGGGTTAATTTATTTTGATGTTGGGGTGGTTTCTAAGCAGTTTCCCTTGTCATCTTTTGAGACTCCAAGGGACTGTACTGCTGTTCAGCTCACGGATCAGATTCAAGATGGGAAGCACATATTGGAGGCTGTGTCAAAGGTTTCTCCTCCTGCTTTTGCCTATTTCTTTTCTTTGTTGCTTGACATTCAATAGTCAATTGTTAGTTATATGCCTGCAGAATTCTTTGGCTCGTGGTTTGTTGATTTGTTTGACATGTTGGTTTTTCAATTTTGATATTGGGAAAATGGTGGAGATGTTGCTTGTGTTCATTCCTAAAATTCGTAGTTCTTATGATTGGATTCCCTAAACTTTGTAGCCGTATATTAGCAGAGCAATGTTTGGTCCAATCTTTTGAATTTAAACCGACTATAAGCTAATAAGATGGAGAGCCAGTGTCAAAATTTGGGAGCACGAGACTGCTGCTTCAAGATAGATGCTTTAGTCCATCTTTTGGGATATGTTTCATTGAGTTAGAACTTTAATAGAGTTTATTTTTTACTTTTTGTAACGTGCAATTTAGAGGTTTTGTTAGAGTTGTCTTGGGAAATTTTACCCACGGTTACTGTTCAAATAAGTTACAGTTGCAAGGAATCCAAGAACTGCCAATTTCCTTTTGTTCTTTTTGTAGTTCTTTTCATAAATTGCAGGATATAAGGATCTTTCAAAATTTTTCGTCGATCAGTTGTTGTAACTGTAAATATACGTCTTTTGATTATTTCGTCTTGTTCCTATTACTTCACTTTAACAATGTTATGTTATGTAATCCTGATGATGAATGTGTGTTTGTGTGCAGAGTCTCTTGGGTGAGCTTGGATATCAGCTTGATCAGGGAGACTTTTTAAGGGCTGTTTTGTAGATTTTGCTAGTCAGAACAGGTTGAGTTGCACTAGAGCTCAATCAAATCATGGATCTTCCATTATTCATTCTATGTACATTTATGCCAAAAGTCTGCTTTAGCTGGTCGTACGCTTCATTCAGGTGTGCTTGCTTGAGGTTTCATGAATAGTGGTGAGTCTGCAAACTAGTCATTCCAGCTCCTGTCTTTGTGACAGCGGTTGTGATTGGACTCAGAGATGAGAATGAGAAAGCTTGGATACATTCATGCTTCGTTTAAGTACTTATGAGCCAGAAGATATAAAGATACAGGAGCATTACATAAATTACTGGTGATAGATTTGCAGAGGTTTGTTTCTATGTTCAAATCATTTTAAAACATAAATATGCTTGTTACTCAGTCTCTTTTTGTAGCTGATGAGATATACATAAATGCAAGAAATAAAATCTATATTATTTTGATTCTTAAATTTGTAATCTATATTCTCTAGTTCAAACAGTCACTGGTTTGCTAGTTGTGATTGTCGTTCACATAGTTTTGAATGCCTTGACATTGTTCTGGCTCATTACTTCTTAGTTTAAGAGAATGAAACGACATAAGAAAATCTGTAGTTAAATTGCATAAGCAACTAGCCTGATATAATTTTAGTGATTTCTTTCCAATTTTATTTTCTCTTTGCTTCTTATTTTACTTTTTCAATTATGTCTTGTCACATTTCTTACCTTTTTTGGAACAACTCAATCTGGTTAAGCAAGTTGGATTAATGGAATTGAACATAGTTTTGCCAAAAATTGCAGGTGCAACTAGTTTTAGTACCCATTTTATCTGTTTTCAATTGCAAGATACGTTTTTTTGCTTGTGAGAAGATATTTAGTTTGATGACTTGTGAAAATATCCATAACAAAAGAAGTGCAATGTTGGCTGAAACTATTTCAGGAATCTCTAGCATAGCTAATCCGACTTGAGTTTTCAGCCAAAGTAGAAAAGCTGCCACCTGAAAGTCTTAATTCTGTCTCTGTTCAATAGTGTCTTCCATATCAAACTTCCCCTGCTTTTTGAAAAAGCCATGTATTGAAATAGTTGGATGGTTTCTTCTCAATTCCCACATGCTTGCTGACAAGAATCACCTATTTTCATAATTTAAGCAATTGTCATCTCTTTTCCATGTGCATTATAATGCATTTAAATTGGGAAATCAAAGTTGTTAACAGCTTGAGACTAAAATATTATGTTCCGTTTGCTTGCAATAGGAAATCAATTTGACAGTGAGGGTTTGATATGATTACACTTCAAAATAGAGGCAATGACTTGTTAAGTTAGATGTGTAAATGCATAGAATGATTTGACATATGTTCTTTTTCACTTTCCTGGGGTTCTTGTGTTTCTGTGTTGAATCGGAAGCAGGAGGGAAGGGGTGGGGCGAGAGGGAGATTTTTTGGCTTAAGTTTTGCACTTATCATGACTAAACTCTCCATATGTATGCCTCATCTCCTGCTACAAAATGATGATTTCTAAGTAATCTGATCAAGAATGATGAAATTTATAACCAGGCATCTGCTCAGACTTCAGTAACCATATGAAGCTGTCCTAAGGTGAACCACCGAGGCTCATCAAGGAGAATATGTGTAAAAGAACAAAAATTTGACAATGGAAAGATTTTTTAATGCTTCTATGAGAAGTATCTAATGACATAAAATGCTGTAGCTAGATCTTGTAATCTTTTGTAGCATCTTTGATTTTATTCTTGCATGTTACCCATTTCACAACAGCTGTTAACATGTTCCTTCGTAAGTTGGTATCCAAGGAAACCACATGTATAACTATGGTAAACTAATATGTGCTTCTGCTTCATATTTCCATACAGCTGCTGGTGAACTCAGAGTCATGTTATCCATTTTTCTACTGTCTATTGATTGGACTTTAGCTGGTGTGTTTGTTTATTGTCTTGTTGCCCACTTTAACAATAGGATTCTAATCAGCTCCTGTTTTTCTTACTAGCTGTGTGTTTTACCTTAAACTTTGCCTTTGATAGATAATTGGAGGGGTATTAACTGTTACGAGGTTGAAATATATTCTATTGCCACTGTAAGGATTGTGAAAGACAAGAGCTTATTAGCATTTTTGCAAATGTGTTGATGATGCTGGCCTGATCAGGAGTTGCCACTTGCAAGCATGTCTGTAGTGGACTAGATAGAAATCAAAATGTTATTAATACCTGTGAAAAGGACTGTTTCTTTTTGGTAGTAGTAGTTTTGACCATGAGAAAAGGGATAAATTAAAAAAAACAATCAGTCTGACATACAGATGTTAGGCTTAGCCCAAATTTTGTCTGTTTGATGTCGAATAGACAAATATTGAAGAGCTGGCACAGGATGTTTTATGATCCAAGCACCCAAAAAACAACCCCCCGAGAGAGAGAGGAATCTATCACATGGCTTATGGGTAAGGGATGAATGTCATTTGTAGCAAATATGTGCATATGTGCACATGGAGGCATCCAACACCAAAATATCTTTCTAATGGAAGTGGACCTGCCTCTATTATTGTTATCTAAAGTCGTCACCTTTAGATGTCGTAGTGTTGCTAGATACGTTAATCCAAGTGCAGTGCAGAATAATTCGTAAAGGACGCTCTTCTTTTTGTTGTTTTTCACTTTTGTTCGACTCTATTGCCAAACAAAAGATAACAGCAACTTGAAAATATCTGCAAGTTAACATCCCCATTCGAAATTGGAAAGAATTATTCTCTAGGTGGCTAATTGTGTTACCACACTACTGTGTTGACATACAATTCAAGACATGAAGGCATTCCAAATAGACTTTCTTTCTGGAAAACAGAAGTTTGTTAATTGGGTGCCTGTAGCATTAGCTGTGCATATCTTCTTTCACATTTTAAATAAGCCTCAGGACTCTGCATATAATTGATTTTGTATGGAATAGTTTGTTTCTCCGATCTGTGGACTTTGTTTAGGTGCATGGACAATGATGATGGCATTGACTAGAAAAGTTCCCATATAATTTGTGTACAGTTGATGGCATTCAAGAATTGAAATCAGCCCTGGCTTGTTCATAATATACTATAGTATTAATTAAATGTCAATGTGAATACTTAGACGTGATAATAATTAATGATTTGGATTCCTCAAAAAAAAAAAAAAAATGATTTGGAGTTTGGTGCCTAGAGCTAATGCGATGTTGACGCAAGTTAACTATGGTCTCCACAACCGATTGAAAAGCCATCTTAAGTTATGAGGATCACTAATATCCAAGTCCAAGCGATATAATAGCTGATCAATTACATTCATTTATTAAGCATACTACTATATGAGTGTATTGGTTGGATGGCTTTTTTCAGGATGACCGCAAAGTGACCTTGTAAAAAGGCCATGAGACCACGGGATTAACTAGTTTAAAAGGCCATGGGATTTTTGGTATTCGTTTTCCCCCACTAAATAAAAAATGAAAAGACCAAATTGATCAAGTCGTTGTCTTTACCTCCTTGCACCACAACTTCAAGCTGGAAAGGTAAGTATTAATAGAGAATTTAAATTGATAATTGCTTTCCATTCTAGTTTTTGTTTGTCCAAAAAAAAATCATATTTTGAGCTCAAACTTGTTTTCTTTTTTCAAAAGGAAACACTAATATGCAAAACTTTGACAAAATTAAAATTTGAAAGGACATCATCGAAATGTTCAAAATTTTAGAGGAATTCAAATCAAGGAAGAAAAAGGAGATACACAATACCAAATTGAGAAAGCTTAATAACCTAGGGGCAAATTGGTTAAAATATTGTTAGTAAAAAAAAAATTGGCAACTGTAGGTGTCAAAGGGGAATTTTAGAAATTTAGAGGCTTTGCGCTTGGGAAACGCGGCGCTAAATTTTTTTTAAAATTTTTCATGCGCCGCGTTTGGGAAACAAACGCAGCGCATGAACAGAACACGGCACTACTATTCACGTACTTTTTTATTGTTCATTTTTTTTTTACAGAAGAGGTTAGTGTTTAAAGTTTTTTGAATTATTGTTTAGGTAGATTTATAGGATTTAAATAAAAGTAATCAAGGTAGTTCAATGTTTGAATTAAAGAATTTTAGATTTAGAAATAATAAAGTTATAAACACCAAATTTTGGTATACCACTAAATTTTCTAATATCTTGTGGGCCGTTTTTTATTTTTTGAATGCAAAATCTGGTTTTTAAAGAAAGTGTGCAAAAGTCTTCTGACAAAATTGTAATTTCAGGATGTAAACACTTTTTTTTGTCAACTTTTTATTTTTAAATTCATATTTTATACCATCGTACAAATTTCTAAATTTTGGAATTTTTCTAGATGAATCACTATTTTTTTGTGTATTACGTCAGTTTAAGAACAAAATAATCATTTCAATTTTTGAATACCTTTTTTTGGCTATTTTTGAAGCCTAAACTCACATTTCATACTTTTAAGTATATTCTAAATTTGTGATAATTTTTCGAGTTCAAAAACTATTTTTTCTACGATGCATACGTACCTAAGGCAAAATCATTATTTTTTTTAACCTGAAAAATTATCACAAATTTAAAATGTGCTTAAAATTATGAAATATGAATTTAAGATTCCAAAATAGTCGAAAAAGACATTCACAAATTGAAAATAACTATTTTGCTTTGAATTGACGTAGTACACAGGAAAATATTAGTTCATCCAGGAAAATTACAAAATTTAGAAATTTGTACAAGGATATAAAATATGAATTTAAAAATCAAAAATTGGCCAAAAAGGTGTTTACGTGCTAAAATTACAATTTTGCCAGAAGACCTTTACATACTTTCTCTAAAAATCAGATTTCGCATTCGAAAAATAAAAAATGACTTACAAGATATTAGAAAATTTAGTGACATATCAAAATTTGGTGTTTATAACTTTATTATTTCTAAATCTAAAATTCTTTAATTCAAACATTGAATTACCTCGATTATTTTTACTTAAATTCTATAAATCTACCTAAACAATAATCTAAAAAACCTTAAACACTAACTTCTTCTATACAAAAATAAATAAAAAGTGAACAGTAAAAAAGGTACGTGAACAGTAGCGCCATGTTTTCCAAACGCAGCGCTACTTTTCATGTGCCGCATTTTGAAAACGCGACGCATGAAAAATTAAAAAAAAAAATTTAGCCCTGCGTTTAAAAAACTCGGCGTCTCTAAATTTTTAAAACTCCCTTCTGACACCTACACTTATACCTACACTTGCTGAATTTTTTTTTTTCAATAATATTTTAACAAATTTGCCGAATCTAGCGTGTGAGGGGCAAATTTCGAATATTTAGGACTGAAAACTAAAATCCGCTGTCAACGTCAACAACATGTTAACTAATCCTCACCGTCAAAATAACATGATCATAACCCCAAAAGTCCGACATCACAAATCTTTCTTCCTGCAATTTAAACAGATGGCAAAGCACAAGTGTTCTGTGTACAACAGTTCAACAGCTAAACAAAAACTTTCCAAAATTTGTCTCCATGTTAAGTTAAGCACATTCTAGAAGAAAATCACTTAAAATACAAACAGAATTTAAAAATAAATTATAAAAATTTATTTATTATATTAATCGGATTATCTTTTCATCATCAACTCTCCTTCACTCTACTCCTCTCCTTATTTCATTCTCTCGCCGGACGAAGAAAGACTCATCTCCTCCGGCGAGCCACCGCACCGGCGCTCCAACTTCACCGCAAACCATCTTTCTATCTCCTTTAAACTATTAAAAAATGTCCGTGATTCCATCTTTATTCCTCACTTCACCTCTCATTTTGCACCATGCAAACGCTACAAAATCAGTTCTTTTCCTTCCCAACAAGTCTTCTATTAATCCCAATTCTCTTTCTTTTTCGATCACTTTGAAACAAAGGTCTCATCTTTGTCCATTTCTTAAGAAGGGTTTTCGTGGGTTTGGTTCTTTATCTGCACTAGCCTGCTCAACAACGTCGTCCCCCTTTATTGGAAAAGTTGGGTGGCATAAGCGAGAAGGCAATTTCTCTTTGTTGTCTTTTGGTGCAAACCTGGATGAAAGCGCGATGGAAGCTGAGAAAAAGGCGGATTCTTCCCAAGTTTTGTCTGCAATGCTCCCTTTTGTGGTGGCCCTTACTGCAGTTGCTGCTCTTTCTCAGCCCTCTACTTTTACTTGGTGAGAATTCCAATCAATTTTTTCCGTCTGCTACCAATTTTTCATGGTATTTTGATTAAATTTGGAGTTCTGGAAGGTTATATTTAGCTTAACTTATTAATGCTTCAAATCATGTGCAAGTAATTATATTTTTTTAACATTTCAAGAGTATGGCTATTGCTTGTGTTTCGAGAATTTTCACATAGAAATTATTACTATAATTGAAGGCCAAACTTTAATTGAGTCATATATATTTATTTATTTTATAGAATTAATGATTGGTTTTTAGTAAGATGGCTTTTGGGTCCTGTATTATTTACTTTATTGGGTTGATTTGATTATGTAAGTATTTATTGTTCTGTCCAGAGTGAGGCAAATGGGGTATTATCTTCATGTATCTGTTTTATGTATCTTTCTCTTGGATGTTCCATTTGCACTTTATAAGGATACTTGATACTTAAGGCTATGCAAATTTCTTGGTTTTGTTTTTGTAAATGATAGAGGAACCTGCAGGGTGTCAAAGGAACTGTATGCTCCTGCACTTGGAGGAATCATGTTGTCAATTGGAATCAGGCTTTCCATTGATGACTTTGCTCTTGCATTCAAAAGGTTGCATATTTTTCATCGCCTTAATCAATTCTTATGTAATTTCTATTGTTTTAACTACTTATCTATTAATTAGTGAATTTACTGAGTAAGGTTCTTTTTTTTTTCCTTAACTAGGCCTGTCGCACTCTCTGTTGGGTTTATTGCACAATATGCCCTGAAACCTGCACTGGGAGTGTTGGTTGCGCGGGCATTTGGGATGTCTCAGATGTTCTTTGCTGGTTTTGTGCTCATGTCTTGTGTTGCTGGGGCTCAGCTGTCAAGTTATGCCAGCTTCTTGAGTAAAGGCGATGTGGCTTTGAGCATTCTTTTGACCAGCTCATCAACCATTGCTTCGGTTCTTGTAACTCCTCTTCTAACTGGTCTGCTCATTGGTTCTGTTGTTCCAGTTGATGGAGTTGCTATGTCAAAGTCAATTTTGCAGGTACGAAACTCCCCAAATGTGAGTCTTACATTGGGCCGGGGAGAGTAATTATGATTGTTTAAAGCTGTGATTATTTTTACCAAAGCTGGATACATGAACTTTCTTATTTAATCGAAATTTGTGTTACCAGGTCGTTCTTGCCCCAATAACACTTGGTCTGGTGCTCAACACTTATGCAAAACCCGTTGTCTCTCTCCTTCAACCCGTGATGCCCTTTGTTGCAATGATTTGCACTTCAATGTGTATTGGCAGCCCTCTTGCAATTAATCGTGGCCAGATACTATCCTCAGAGGGTCTGAGATTGGTGGCTCCAGTATTGACATTTCATGCAGTGGCATTTACGTTGGGTTACTGGATATCCAAAATTCCTATTTTGAGGTAATGCCATATTCCATCCTGTTATCGGCTTTGTTTCATTGTTAGTAGTGACTCTTTCATATTGATGGAGATTGTGTTGTAATTGGAAGGAATAAGATGTGATGCATCAAGAGGCAGCCAATCATTTATTCCACATTATGCCTGTTTTAAAGCTTCAACTTGATCGTAAAGTTATACATCTAGGAAAAAGAGTTGACACATCCATTGTAGTCTAGCCTTTACAATCTCATGGTTCCTTTTACACGGTTAGAGCTGAGAGTGTTTGATTGCTGCATTTGTTTCTTTATTGTTATATTGTTTAAATCTATGTCTTTAAATCCTACTGGTTGAATATTTCTGGCTGCGTGTTCTTGGGAATTGATGGTCGTAACTGGATTGTTTTTGACAAGCTAGTATTGATTCGGATGGCCTGAAACTAGATTCTTCTTGTATGCAAATCAAAGGTTGTGAAATTTGTAGCTCAAAATAATTTGACAACATTTTGCTGTTGTGGCAGGCTAGAAGAAGAAGTCAGCCGAACAGTTGCATTGTGTACAGGAATGCAAAGTTCAACATTGGCAGGGCTTCTTGCAACTCAATTCCTTGGAAGCACTCAAGCAGTTCCTCCTGCATGCTCAGTAGTTGCCATGGCTATCATGGGCCTCTGTCTTGCCTCTTTCTGGGGGAGCGGATATCGAATCAGAGACTTGCTGTCTCCACTAGTTCCACAACCGGATACAACTGTTGAGGCTTGACAAAAGCAGTTCCTTATTAGAACTAGGGATTACCACATCTTATTCCAAAAACAGGTGGAATTGTCAAAGCTCAATATAGCAGCTCATTTTTCTTTGGCGACAATCAACAGGCTAAATGAATGTCCACTATTAGGCATCAGAAGAATAGATCATAATCCCGTAGACTAGTATAATCATGGTATTACTGACATACACTAGTACAGCTATAGAATTGGAGGAGATGAAAATGTAAAGCGGAAGTGTGGGAGACTGTATTTTACTTGTACAGTTCGGGTATTTTGTCATGGCTGCAAGCCTCCAACCCCAACAATTTATCTCTATGCATAGTCTAGACTACTAGAAGATGTAAATCAGATATTGATTCGTCTGAAATGTGAATGATTTGCCTCTCCTCAATGTCTCTTGATCTTGACTAAATGAAGCAATTGGTATGTAGCTCACTGCAGAGTTGAAAAGATAAAAAATAAAAAGAGTAGCTATTTAACACGTGAATTTCTGGGGTCTGAGAATTCAGCGTGCCAAGTTTTGCATCCAATGACGTTAAATGAATAAAAGACCGTGCTGGTTTCAGGTTGAATTTTGAGGAATTTTTTCTGGCGGGGGGTTTCATATCAATATTTTACTCTTCTAAATCAATTTGTTAATGCGTCAGCATCATCCACCATCTTGAAGATTGGGGGCCTTTGGGCTGTTGCCCAAAATTCTGTACTTTTTTCAGTTTCATCAGCTTCACAAAAAAAAAAAAGGGAAATTTTGAATAGAAATTTAAGCATGTGGGAGTCCAGTAGACCGCCATTCATAACCCAAAAACTAACAGGACAGTCGTTTTCAAGGACAGTAATCGTCGCTGAATTTTTGCAGTTCCATGTAATTTTTGAAATATGATGTAAGCTTTGAATGGGAATGTTTTATACTTCATAGCAATTTCCTAAAAATAAATATTTAGCCACTGGGCTAATGGCCTAATAGGGTCAAAGGAATGCCTACGCTCGATATGCTTGAAGAGGGAGCTGAATGGGATAACTTTGCTTCATCCATTCCTTTTACACCACAGCTAACCATCCTAATGTGGGCTAAGAATGATGTTGGAGAAGCGTTTGGAACCATACAAGAGGAGAGTGCAATGCAGGGTGAAGGGATCAAGTTTTCTGGCTATAGCCGCGCCACCGCTCGTTCTGAGGATGACGTCGTGGGTGGGAACAGAAAGTTTCTGGTTCCAGCCGCGTTCTTATCTGCACCACGGATGACGCCGTAGGTGGGCATCTGTGCCGCGGAAGATGCCGTAAATGAAAACATAATGCAGTTTGCAACCCCGATTTCCAGTTGCAACTGGCGACAGAAGGCATTTTCTTGAGTTTTCTTTTATGTTTTTGTTTACAAGTTGTAATCTTTTGGCTAGGTAATAAGTGTGATAGGTTATAACTAGTATTTGCTTTATTTGTAAACCTATATTAGGGTTATTGTGAAAAACAAACAACTATGTGATTTATGACAATTGACGTGAGTTCTTTCTATTTGAGATCTTTCTTCGTTCTTTGGTGATTAAAAACAACCCATGGTCTTATTACAGAGATTCTAAAACCACAAGTCCCGCTTCGATTTACATCTTCTTGATTTGATTAAGGCCCTCTAAGTTTGTCTTATACCCTATAGGATTGTCTTCATCGAAGAGGGCATAGTTCGAAACAAACAATCATATGCTTAGGTCATCTTGATTCAAGAATCAAATTCAATTTAGGGTTTAACGAATTGGCCACTTGGATTCTCAAGTGATCGCATTCCGTTTCCGCATCACGGTCTAGTGGTTAGGAGAGGTCCTTAAAGTTTCTCCCCTGCCATAGGTCCCAAGATCAAAATCTCACTTGCAATAGTTAGAATCCCACTTGAGGTAGTTAGGGGGTTTAGGTAAATTTCGAGAAGTCATACCTTGGGATCAAATTCCACCTGTGGCAGTTAGAGGGATTACAAGGAAGGGGGATTTAGGTAGATAGGGCTTTACCCATCATACCATTGGGAGCTTCACTCCACCTATGTGAGACAATAAACATTGTAATACAGCAGTTTAAGTCATTATGAATTATTAATTTTTCTCTTGATAGATTCCACACATTATATCACATAATAATATAGCTCGAAATCTACAATTTTCTCAAATATAAATTTAATCAACAGATATTACCCTATTTGATCATTTTTTTTTTCCGATTCGGAAGAGATTCTAAGTTTAACAAGGAGGGCTCAAAGACAAACTTGGCAATTTAGTATAACAATACAATTAGTGGAGCTTTCTGATTATAGTAAATGTGGTGCTACATGGTAATTACGTGCAAGCTAGTAATTGCCAATTTAATTAGTGCTTGTAAACTTATGTTAGCTCCATACAACATCTGTAATTAATTGGACAAAGTCGTATATTTACGAAATCATAGATGAACAGATCTCCATTCCCTTAATTAGCTAGCCTAGCTAGAGATGGAAAATTGAGCACAAGGACCAAACATAGAACCTTGATGACCGATGTATGTATGGATAGACCTAGAAGCTATGTTTTGAAAGGCCAAAAATGTATTCATATAAAAGTTTAATAAAAATTTGAAGTAAAATTTTTAAATTTAAAGGACTTTTTCTAAAACTTTCAAATTTTAAGATAAAACAAGTATAATTTTCTTGAGTTTGGGAGACAAGGGACTATCTGCCTCTCTCTAGATCCATCCTTCTTTTTCTGTTTTTTTAAAATAAACTATATTATATTACTAATAATGATAATACTAATTGCAAAGCAGTCAGAGAAACAACAAGATTATGAGCTCAAGATTATAATTACATAAAAGTGGATTTGAAAGTGAGAACGTATTAGCTCAAATGATAAGATAAAAGAAATCTTTTTTTTTCTAAATAATATGCTGGAGTTTAAGTTTTATTGCACCATCCTATTCTACTTGATCTTTAAATAAGTTCCGAACTTACTCTCTAAACAAGGCTCTTATTTCCTTCTATTGTGTGCTTTCCTAACAAGAACTTGTTTATTATCTTTTTGTGTGCTTTTCTTTTTTTGGATTATTTATCTAATTTTTTGACTTTTAAATATTGTCTCCTGAAAACAACAACTTTTTAGCATATCAACCCCATTTATGAAAATAATAATAAGCATTTAAATTTTGTTACTGGATTTATTGTTTCTTTCTCTTAATATTTACATTTTCACACACCTACATATTAAGAAACTCTTAATCTTTCTTAATAAATTCTTATGGAGTAAGTATTACGGGAGATTGGATTATTGATTTGTCAGATAAAATAAAAATGATTTTTCTTCTACTTCCTACCATAATGAAATTAGATTTTTGAGAATGAAAATGGCGCAATCCAAGTACTCCATCAATATTTCTTTTCATGATTATCTCCCTCTTTATTATTTCCCATAAGAACAAGTATATGAAAATTAATCTCGAGATGTGTACTTTCATAGGAATTAAAATTAAAGCAATGTATAAGAACAATAACACTTGAGATCTTGGTATTCTTCTTACGATGTTAAAACTTTTAAAACTCTGAGGAATATATTAGACATAAGGACAATAATAAAACTTTAAATACTAATACCGCTGTTTGTGGCCTTTTAATGTCCTGGAAATTTGAATATTTTAGAATTTTACAATGTTAAAACAAGATAACACTGAAAATCTAGAATTCCTAAAAATCAACAAATCATATCATAAAATTTCTGCTTATGTTATATAAAGAAAAAATTTTAGTTTTCTATCATTCCCAAATGAATCCCATGCAAGCAACTTATGGAACCTTAACTCTTTATTCTAGTTAGATTAGTAAAAGGATATTTCCTTGGATTCCACAAACACAAAAGTAGTAAAATCCCAAATTCGAATCTTTTCTTTTTTTAATTACTTTCTTGTTGCCAAAATTCTAATCTCAGAAGTATCTTTTGCAAATTGTTCCAAAGAAAAAGGTTTCTTATGAAAGTCTTTTATACAAGCATCCATTTGGAATTCCCCAAGTTGTAGGCTGTAGTACTATGAACTTTTTTCTTTTAGTACATAGGAATCTTTATTGCTCTTCCTTCAATTTTTCAAAAGCAGCGGTACTGGTATAAGAGCTTTCAGAGTTTCAAAGCTTTGGATGCATGAAGAAAACCCAACTCAACAAATTTTAAGGGAAAAAAAAATTAAACTGAGTCAATATCTTACTTTAGCTTACTCGGAAATTCAACTATTCCAGTTTGGCATATTTCTTTTAGAGCTAAGAGGACATATAAAGAAAAATTTGAATTGGAAAACATGCATAAGCTTCTCAGTTTCTCACTTATGGGGGAAAGAAACTATTTCTGAAACTTTAGTAAAAAATTAAATAAATGAAAACAGGGCCACCGTGCATAAAAGTCTATTGAAATATAAAAAGTAGTTTAAATTAAAAGGGCAAGAAAATTCTTTAAAATCCGGCCAGGAAAGCTGGAAGATTCTTAGCAGGCCAAATTTTGTAACACACAGATGCAGCATGCATGTACACGAAAGGGGATGTTCTGCTTATCGCAATTGAAAACTCTCTCGAACAGAAAAAAAAAAAAAAAGTGTTAAAAAAATTTTTGACCGAGAAAAATATTTGCCATTTTTTTTTTTTGAAAAAAAAATACATAAGGACCAAATTATAAGTGTATAAAACTATATGTCTAGAACTCAAAATCAGTTACTGAAAATTTCTTTATTTTTTATTAAACCAGATATGATGATGCAAACTAGTTAAAAATTCTCTCTTTTTTCCATCTTCCAAGAATAGGAAGTTCACGACATCTTGCGGGTTTCTGAAGACAAAAAAGATTTATAGTTGGAGTTCAAGGTCCATAAATAGGTCATTATGGCACACAGAACAAAAGTCTCATCTCCATCATACATACTTCAAATCTTGACCTGCATAAACTGAGGCAAAAATCAGCAAAAAATCTTTCAAGATATCCAAAAAAGATTGTTATAGTTTCACAAAAATTATCCACACAACACACACTAGATACAATAGAGGAAAAGAGGGGAGAATATTGAGTGAGAAGATAAGCATTAATACAGCTTTATAGTAATTCTTGATTTTGTACAACTACAACAGGACACAATTCATCACCTTATCTTACACATCATTGCTACATAGTATAACCAAAAAGTTGTTCCTCAGATTTATTTGTATGAACTATGAACTATATATGAACCAAAAACCACCTTCCTTAATTATCCTTGGTACTTACCTCTGCATCCAGCCACAGATGATCATCTCTTCTGATCTATTCATCAGACTAATTACTGTTCTTGATGAACTATTAGGTTTATACCATAAGAGCTCATGATCCAGCCGAATAGAAATCGACAATATATCTCATGATTTGTACCTGGGAGGTTAGGCACTTTATGTAATGCGCAGTTTCATCGTACAAGCTCAACAAATCCATCACTTCACCTCCCGGAACAAGCTTCCGAAGTTCTTCTTCAGCACCAAACATCGATCCTTTACTAGGGTTTTCTTGTACAATATTTAAGCTTCTTTCCCTCAATGCACGAGTTTTGCTTCGCTTGACAAGCGATCGGCTCGGCCCTCGATTCCTGATCTTCCAGAGTAAAGCTCGGCTCCATGCTCGCTTCGATCCAACAGCCGAAGCCATGGATGCATAAGCAGCCATCTTAACCATATGATAGCGTCTATAAGTCTCTCTGAGAGACGTTGAAGTTGACGTTCTAGTTGTACTAGTTCTTCGCTTGTTCAGTCTCTTCAGAGCTCGAAGAAACCGATAAGCCAACCTAGTTCTGATCGACCTACGATTCAAAGGGATGTACATTTGTTGAGCGTTCATTAGGGTTTTTGAAGGTGCTTTGCAAGTTGGAGGTGTGTTTATATGAGGAATGAAATGGGCTGCACTTGTAACTTGAAGTATATATATATATATATGAGATGATCCGGGCTATGAATGAATGGTTTGTTTGGTTTGGTTTTATGGATGGATTGAAAGAGAAACAGCCAGGAAGCAGCAGGATAAAATGTACTTGCAGATAAAAGATTTTCTTCTGACACAAAGGGGGCCGGTCTCTTTGCTCAGAAGGACAAAAGTTTCTTGACTTCTGATACAATATCTACTTATAACACATATGAGGAGGAAAGGAAAAGGGTGGCAGGGAGATATTGGGGTCAGGGGAATTGTGAAGGAGGAACATGTGAAGGGAATGAAGGAAAAAAAAAAAGGCAAAAGAAAAAAAAAGGAGAATGAGAAGAGAGAAGATTAAGAATGGGCGGTGAGAAGGAGGAGAGACTTATAGGGAATCAATCTTTATTGTTTTTGTTGCATTTTTCATATAATTGGAATTTGAATAAAAAAATGAGTTATGCTACTAGGTAGACTAGTAGGTATGTTTCATATTTCATTTTCAAGATTTTGGGGTTTGGAGGTGAAAAGAGAGTTTTTTGTGGGCCAAGAAAAGGCCAACCACCATATGATCGCACATGGTTCCATTACCCACTTGAGTGGTGGGGTAACTTTCAGTTTTGGTTCCATTATTGCAGAGTATATATTTCCCTCATGGTCTGGCTATGTTTTCCTATTTGTCTGTTTTGGCCGTTGAGGAAGGATGACTGACTCACCCGCAAAAAATATGTAGTGGCGAACGACTAGGCGGCAGCGGTAGTTCTTGAGAAGGTAGGCGGCTGTAGGAATGAGATCATAATTCTTAATTATGCATTAATTGCCATTTAATGGGTTGGCAATGGATATCCTAATGTGCTGTCTAATACATTGTTAGGTGACACAATATAAAAAGTGATAAATTTTTTTTTTAAATATTAAAAAGAATCAAATAATCTCATCAAGTTTTTATAGAAACGTCGTCATTTAATTGTGTGTCGTCACAACATTTTTTCGTGTGTCAAAAGTAGCCCATATAGCAGATTGAGAGGATACAAATGTGTTAGGCAGATTGACACTTGATCCCATGTTTTACTTAGTAAGGAATATTTCCATGGCATGAAAGGACCGTTTTGCGTAACACTTCCATATAAACTTGATTAAATTTTGACAAATGATCAAATTTAAAGATAAAGTTGGTTCAGATTGATGATTGCTTTTGACTTTTACAAGTGTTAATTGAAATTCTTATGCCTATAACATGCAAGTGAACAATGTCTTCTTTGACAACCATCAATTTTCGTTTCTTAACGTGATGTCGAACCTTCTTATTAGAACAATTTGAACACAAGTAACGAATTCCAAGCACATGTTAAAGGGTACTGGCAGGTGTTTTATTGAACCACTTGGACAAATATCCCATTACTACTCCATATTCAAAGAGTGTGTATCCATATTGGGGGCAACAACGGTTGACAAACATCTATCTTACGTGTTATGTTGATTTGTTGAAGCATTTGTTATATTCTATTTTCGCTTTCTCATGTGTGTACATTTGTAATCTGACCAATAATTATCAAACACAAAATTAATTCTTCTCCCCTTTAACTATCAGAAAAATAGAAAAAAGAAATAATTCAGATATATACTATACTGGTGTATACATAAAAATTTTAATTTTTTCTATCATAGTAAGATTTGTTTTAGATAGATTGTGTTTGGTTTCTTATTTGAAGTACTGGAATTGGCTTTAAAATGCATCCTGTAGGATTTTACGTCAAATTTCTAGAGAACACAATTACATTTTTGACCCATGAATTTTCAGCCATGACTATAAGCACACGACATATTTGAGTGCAAAATATACTTATAGATTCATGCAAATTAATTACATCTCTTCTCAACTCTCAAGCCAGCGCAAACCGCACACTTGAAACATGAACACATACAAAAGCACTATATTATAGATTCATTTCTTGAAATACAGACGAATTTTCCAAATAAATATCTTTTGAGTGCACATTATCGTCACATCTTCATCAAGATATTATGTGAACTGAAATTAATCATACATTTCACACAAAAAAATTTGCACATATCATAATCTCGTCCTTTTGGATAATCCTAATCAACTACGCATATTTCACGTGAACAATTGGAAATAATTGAGGTACCAATTATTCTGAAATCATAGTCAAGTTGCCCAAGAATTTTGGAGGTTCTTTGGGTCGTCTATTCTCAGCTGAAAATGCTCGAGAGATATATAGAGACGCATGTGAACATCAATCATAAATTACATTAAAAATAATTGACATCTTAATTACCATACTTAGTGATTTATATATAGTCCATTTACATTATTGGTCTCAACTAAATATTAATTAGAAAAACTAAATAAATCTGATTGATTAACACGCTTATAAAGTGAAAAGGAAGGAAGCAAGATTTTTTAGACAGTATAATTAAAAGGTATCCACATGAAATGATAAAACATAATCATAAGATACATGAAAGGTATAACTTCGTGTTCGTGAAGTTGAAGCACTACTGATCAATCTTTTTGTGCTCAGCCGTGAAATCTTATCTAATTCCTTATCCTCATTTATCTGCAGATTGAATTCTGATCACATCCCGTGAACCATTTAACGGATTATGTCTCTCGTGTCTCTCTGTGTATGTGTGTGTGTTGTTGTTGTTGTGGTGGAGTGAATCTTAGCTGGTTGAGATTTCTTTTCCATCAGATATAGGCTATAGCTAGGATTAGTGGTGTTAAATCCCTGTTGGTTTAATTTCTTCCTTGAAAGGCTTAGGTCAACTAACCCTTCGGTCAGTGCGCAGTTTTCCGCAAAACCTATAATTTTGTTGAGCCCTTGAATTATATGCATTAATCAGCAACAGTAAAACCAATGAATACAAAAGCTATAATGTATATATAGACTGCAGAATATGGTCATGAACGTCTCCAATGCAATGAATTTGTACACACATCTGTCATGTATGTATGTGGGAGTTTGTAACGGTAGTAGTTGGACAATTTGTCTAGCTACTAAAACTCTAAGAGTCTAGAAGCAGGAAGGCGATTATTGAGCTGGCAGGACCCTTTGATAACAAGCTTAATTAGGAAGGGAGATAAATTTCAAGAAACAAACCCCAAACCTCATGATTAGGTTCCCTCATAGTGCTAGCTCTACCCTATATTTCAAGTTCAATTTTCTTGTATTTTACCTTTTTTTATTGGTGTAGGAACAACCAATCAAATGATTGGCCCGTGCGTGATGATATTCCAAGAGCAACAATTATCTAAGAGATGACGGATGTTTGAAGGAGAATATCAGTTAAAATCTAATGCATAATATACCACTGCCAGCATTATATATATACGTCTCTCTAGAAAACATGTGAATTTGTCCTAAGATATCTTGGTGTAATCTCCATGCTTCAATGTCAAAATTATTTTTAAGATGGAAGTTGAAGATGAACATGGTAGGTCCAATTGTCTACAGGAAGACATACATGTCAAAAGCATTATAAATTATTAGGACTCCTTAACTAATCGCATAATTAGACAAGTATTTTCAGACAAGCAACCATCCACATGCGTGCTTTAGGACCACCTAATTGCCCACTGACTCAGCAACAGGTGTAATCCTCAGTACTCAATAGGCATTAAACGACTCCATCTTTGGGGTGGACATCTTGCATTCAATCTAATATCTTCTTGTTTTTATTTAATTATGTTCTGAATGTAATGCTGGTACGTCTTATGAGTGTCGATATCAAAAATATTTGGGCAGATTCTGTTTTGGATTATGCATTAAACATTGTTGTTATATAATTTAGACATGCAAAGAAGTATTACATATGATAGTTTAATTTCTAACGAATATTGTGATTGAAAGGACTTTGTGCAAGTGGAAGAAGAAATAAACCACTGATGAAGTCTAGAATCATGGAGGATAAAGAACTGATTATAACGTCCGAGCACTTGATTACGGGACCGCAATTAAAAGATTTTATAGGTCATAATATTGTTTAACGCATCAATGTCGTATTTTGTGCTTTGCAATTCTAGCGCAATATGACAAATCCTTAGCATCTTTCTTTTTATCAATGTAACTGTCGATAAAGAAATTTTCCAATAATAGAACAAAAAGGATTTTTCATGTCAGGATCATAATTATTCTTTTTTACTTTTCATGTAATTTGGAAGGTTGTTACACTGTTGATTTTTTATTTATCTGAAACATAGGGTTCTGGATGAGTTAGGCTAGTAAATTATCCAAAGCCGTTCTTATTTTCTTGAGATGTATAAACTTTCAGCGCCCATTTTGCAACCTCCGTCAAGAACTATAGAAAATCTATAGGCAATACATTCTCATCAACAAATAACTGAAGATAAACAATAATTAAGAAATAATCATTGAAATTTTAGACCCTCAACAAATCCGTAAGGAGATTTCTTAATTTCTAGTCTGTTAATTGGACCTTCATTGTTCAGCATTTTTTTCTGGGGGTTAAAGGATTGAAGATGAAATTTTGCTTCAATAAGAGATTCCCAATCCCACCATTAGCTTTTATTTTCTTTACAGAACCAAAATTTAGCAAGGGTTAGCATCGGGCAGCAATAGTTGCTTGCAACTTTCAATCCCTCTCCCTATCATATTGGGCGATCAATAGTAGACACCTTACAGGCATATACACTTGGGTCAATGTCATACCAACAAGAAAGTTTTGTCACTGCAGATCCCGAAATATCAACAGGATTGAACAAGTTTTAAAACCATAAAAGAAGATAATATGATCAGCAAATATTGTGACGATAATTGAAGAGGAACTTGTGACAGCGATTCTACCATGACTAACGGACCCGTAAAATATGGAGGACGCCTATGACAAATAAAAAGGAACATATGAAGACATTCTGCCATTTAAGCTCGATAATTTGCCCACGAACTGCTTTCAAGTAACTGTCGAGTGTTTGTTATTCTCAAGAGAACCAGGACTTGGAATCTGGACCTTTTTTCCTATGATTATGGGTCAATAGCAGCAACATTTGAGGAAAACATAAATTAAAGAAGAAACCAAATTTATGGACATAAAAAATTTAAGCACTCAATTCATTATGCACTTGCTAGAAGTTTGGACACTGCTTATTTGGATTGGCATCTAGAAATTTGTAGCCCCTATGCCCCAGTCTCTCCTCAAGGAATTATAAAAGGTGTAGTCATGCAATTTCAATAGCTTCTAGTCAATGCACATAACACAATTACAAGAATGAACGCCTATAACAGGAAAAAACAAAATATCAAACACCAGATAGATAGATTCCGTAATATGGTTGCAACTTATAATTACAAAAAAAAAAAAAAAAAGGCCTTTCGTTTATGAAGTGTACAAAACGTCAATAGATTGTGATTTTCAGAGGAATTCCAATCGGTAAATTTCAATCATTGGCAAGCTACAAGCTTTAGCATTTCTCCTATTAGTACAAATACATATTCCTATCTATTCACATGGGCATTTGCTTTTAGACAGATAGCATTCAATACGCTGATTGCTCAAAGGTCGTCAACTTAAATCTCAAAATCTCATTCAAAACAATGAAAGAACAACATAGAACTTTTTCTTACAAGCTCTATGAAAATTGCCAAATTATCTATTACTGTTTTCATCTGCCGATGACTCAGAAGCCGTGTCATCTGTTGCAGAGTTTGAGGTTGTATCCAGAAGGCTTTCGCTATCAGAAGACCCGCATGATGTTTGGTCTTCTACAGGTTGTTTCAAGTACCAATACATTATACTTGCTGTCAGTGTCAGGATCATCTTTTGGTTCACCTAATAAAATATGTCATATGACATTACTTGTAGATGTAAAATGACCACTAGCAAAAACAAAGGACAATGTTATATCTAAAACATGTATGACCATTAGTACACAAAACATGTTTTAACATAGTGAAAAAGCTGTTCATGTCTTTTTAAATAGACATTCTTAATTGCGATGCTACCCCAACAAAAAATTTCTAACTATCAGTTGATACCCTATCGAGTGATGCATACACATCTAACAGCTGAAAAGGAAAATTCTGCCTCTTTAGTGGATAATTCAATCTGGACAATAATCTACTTTGCAGCTCAACGGATAAACCTCATTCAAAATATAAGTAAACAAAAAACCTGGACATTAAATGTAACATTACCTCTATTATGTCTTCAGGAAGGAGAAATATAGAGCATCCAAGCTTCCTTGCGATGCTAATGATGTAGGTTCCGTTCATCCTTTTCTCCTCCTCTATATCGACATATTTCAGAAAAAATTGCAATGAGTTTCAATAAAGAAGCAGCATTATAAACTCCAAGGATTTAAATTGAAGTAAAGATAAGATAAACTCTGAACATGCAACTCAAAACTAAGGCTTATCACTTATATTACTCTACGAAAAGGGACCAATCTCAAGAGTGTTGCTGAAATACATCCAAAAAGTTGCAATTGTAACTTGGCAAAGATTCTAAAAATTATTAGTAAGACGCTTCACCCGGGATCTATAGGTCTCAGATTCGAGTCACTAAGGGGATAGGTGAAGTCCCATCATTGATCCTCTTTTAAAAGAGAAAAAAAAAATAATCCTCATTGTAGGATACTACCATTTACCAGTCAACCGGATTGCATGACTTTGAAACACAAACTTCTAATAAATCATGTAGATGCTACAAATTTTTACAGAAAAAATGGAAAAGAAAAAGAAGATATCCTTTTAGATAAATAAAGAAGAATTCAAATCTATAAACAGGGCATTTGTGTTTTACATTCCCCACATATTTGAAATTAAGCAACAGCTTCGACCTCTAGGAATTATCAGTTCCATCATTCCTGATGGAAAATTTTTCTAATTTTACGGTATTAGGCAACAGGTCCACTTTGTTACACAAATGTGGCATTAATTGTCAATCAAAGTGAACGATGGCTTGATTAAAGAAGAAGAGCTTGATATCCAAAATCAGATGCAAACAAGCAGTAAACAGAAAAACATTTAGAAAATGTGAGTGAAATGTACCAGTTCCTCCTTTTGTTACAAGACTCCAATTAACAGCTCGAGGATTTACAGCACTAAGCAGCTCAAGGAAAAATATGCCATCGGACAAACTTTTATCCTGCAAGTCAGACACAATGATGACTTTTTTAACTGAATACAGCAAATCTCAACCAAAGATACCAGAATAATTGGCACCCACAAGTTAGGTTTGGTTCAATTAAAGAAAGTACATGGATCTATTCCAGAACAAATTTTTCCTACCCAAGTCTAGTCTTAGTCTATCTAAGATAGAAGAATTGGACGTAACCCAGAGGTGAAAGGCCACCTTGTTTCATTGTTTAATAAACAGAAGTTCATACTCGCTACCCCACTGACCTTCTGAAAGATAACAGAAGAATATTAGCCCTAGACACGTTACTTAGAAAAGGACCGTAAAAAAAATCACTATTGTGTAAAGTTGCTAAAATGAATATCCTTTCTATTTTGTGGTTGAAGAAGAAAAGGATCTCAAGATCACCACGAGAAAGGTATCAAGATCTTTAAACAATTTAGTTTGCTGAATTAGCAGGTATTAAGCTCACAATTGTAGGGAATAGCAATATTACCTTGAAACTACACATGCGACTGTTACTTCCTGAATTTTTAACTTTGGAATTAGCCCACTCTAAAATGTCAGCATCCGTGATTTCCTTCCCATGAGAATGGAATCTCAAGTTCTTCAGAAGCTGAAGCATGTTACATCGCATCAACTGCCACAGGTAAGCTGAAATTGAAGTCCAAAACTTTGTGTTTAGAATAAATTTAAATTTCTTGTAGCTGGAGCATAAGGAGTCAATGGCGGGAAAACTTCATACAAAAGAAATGCAAATTTAAATTTCAAACACTTGATCCAGATAGACAAGTGTGGAAAAGCACTTACCAAGAATCAATTTCTTATTTCCTTGAACAATATCATTTCCAGCAATATTAACCAGCGAAAACTTCAATTGTTTCCCGATCTTGACAACTTGGTTACAGTTTTCAACTTTTCTGAATGGCATCTTGATTGGAGGCTTAGAAGCAATTTTCCAATTAACAATTCCTGGCGACACCTTGTCAAGTGCCTCCAAAAGTACCCATCTACAGACACAAGGAAGCTACAGAAAATCAGAAAACAGATAATCCGAAGTCCCTGGCAAGCAATAGTCTGTGTGAACAATAGATAAATATGCAGATCCACAGAAAAATGGCAATATTGAGAATAATTTTTTCATAGTGTTGTGTTGGGATGTTTGTAAAGATCTAGCTAGAATACGGGTATTCAATTCATTATATACTGGTAGCAGCTTTATATACCCATTTCTGACATCTTCAAAAATGTTGTCTATGTATGTTGAAGTTCCCAGACTATTTATCCAAAATCGAAATGCTCTCTCCTCTCTGGAGATTTGAGTGTCATCTGGCGATGATTCAAGAAAAGATATTTGTGTGTTTTGAGTGGAGAGACCATTCCTGCAAGCAAAAGCTTATACTTAGCTTCGATAATATTAACAGCTGATGATCAAAAGCAAAGGAATAGGAAGGGAAAAGCACAAATACTTTTCTAAAATCGATTAATTTTCCAGAACAGTCAGACAACTTCCAATGGGCATTTTCGTTGCAAACAGCCAAGAGATAGAACAAATTGATCCATCAATAAATATACTGTTTGAACAATTGATTTATTACCACACAATAATATAGCAAAAGGAATCTCTGGTTGATTATACAGGATGTTGCATTCTGAAATTTTCAACTGCTTTTATTAATGCTCGAGATTGGTTCCTCAAGTAAAGCCCAAAGGAGAGATGTTCTAACATTCCCATGAGATTGACTGCTGCATGACATTATTGGAATGAGAATCATTCATTGTGTAAAACTTAAAAGGTTATCATGCATTCCAACAAGTACATATTTCAGTAATTGAAGCTATATTTGGGTAGCATGATGCAGTTGACAAAAAGACAGTGCGACATTTCCAATGCTACATTCTAATCCACTAGGACAACTGCAGAATAAGGCATTCTAGATTTTGAAGTAATTGGGTAGCATGGTACCAAAATATTATGAAGTATCAAAGATGAGATCAAATAATTAAAAAAAAATTAACAATCAACTCATATTTGTACATGAAATACAATCCACAAGCCCTTTTAGAGATGATGGTATTTCCTATCATGACTGATCCTAAGGCAAAAAATATCACCTTCATTTTAGTCAAGGTACCTGTTACAACCAAAAGAAAATTTGTATTTTCTAGCAAAGTTTTGATAAAAACTCATCATATTGGAATGTCTCTTAAATCAGCTTGGTTCTTATGGAGGTAACTATTTACTTACCTATGCTGAAAGATATGTGCCACAAATGCAAGGTTAAGATTTGGAGAACCTTCCACAATATCTTTTGGTGTTATGTATCTTTTGCAACCCATTCTATCTGCATGTTCCAAAACTAGCTTTGCTCTTTCCAAAGGATCTTTTGCAGCTAAAGTAGATGGATTGCTATGCTCAGGGGCAAGAATATTCAAGAGGTAAGCATAAGCCTCAGCATCCTGCAGTCAAAGAAGATCATAAGGTCAAGTATCAGGTCCTATCCCACCTATAAAACAGTTATATGCATTTTGAAAGAAGTGGGAAAACTATTGACAGAAACTTTTCCTCATTATAAATGCATACAGAAAGGACTTTCTTTACCAATTACATCAATTAGATATAATACTCATTAAAAAAAATTGAAAATCAGCCAATGGAAAATTTTGATCTAGAGGCTCTTTTTAAAGGAAAAATTTTAGTCCATGAGATGGGTGCTTTAACAGTTGACACCATGTTACCACCTAAAAATTCTATATAAGCAATGGAAATAATAGCCTGATAAGACAAGAAAAACGTTTCTCTTGCAGGAAAAAAAAAAAATATCCAGCAATAGCAACTATTTGTTGCAGAGAAAGTTCCCAGTGCAGTGATTCAAAAAGGTATACCTAAAGCTAACAAAATGATTAGACATCTCATTGGTACATTGCTTGTTAACAAGGTAGAAAAAGAAACTGCCTTCTACCTAACTATAGTATAAACATAAGTTGATGAAAGATAAGCAATATGTGGAACCTGAAAACTTGTGCCTATCAGTTATTTTATAGCGGCCTTACCAGAGTGAATCAACAACAGCCTAAGAATCTGATCAAATGAATTCCTAGAAGATATGCAGGTAGAGAGAATTAAACATCTTCCTCAGTTTATGGACATCATTACCCAAAAAAAAAAAAAAAAAAAAAGAAAAAAAAAGGTAAAAGTGGAAAAAATATTGGAGAATAGTTTATTGATGCCATTCAATTGGTCTAAGAACTAGAGCATTTCAAGGGCATTATTTTTAATTAGCATCAAATTACAAAGCCTTGGTACACTAAGAAGTCACTAAAAATTTGAATACCACATAATGCATATACCTTTACATCAGAGGAGAAATTTGTGACTGTTTTCTTGTATCCTGCTTTTTTTAATTGAAAATTCATCCACCTAAGCAAAATCTTTTCTGGAGCAAGGCTCATCAACTCTTCAACATCCTGACATTGCAAAAGATAAAGTGGCATATTGTATCAAGGCAAGTGTTTGATATTGTTGGGAAAATAAACCTGCAAGTAAGAGGAAGATCTTCACCTTACTATCATCAACCAATTCCACCAATTGAGGTGTTTTCTTCAAATTGAGATCCGCCAATAGTTGTATCTAAAAGCATATCATTTGCAGCACCAACTTTAGTAAAATAGAAAACCATAAGAAGTTAAATTGGTAACAACTATCTCAGGACTAAACATCAGAAGTTTTAACAACCCCTAACAGGCCCTACATTGAAAGTTCGATCATCAGGAAAAAAACCAGCAGGGTAAGAATCTTCTCAATTTGGACTAATAAAAATAACTATTTGCTCGAAAAATCTTACCTTTATAATCTGTGATATCATTCCAAGAACAAGATGCCTCTGTGGGAACAAAAATCTAATGTCAATGACAGTCATGCAGTAAGTCTTGAAAGAGAAATTAAACAAGGACAAACTCACGGAGTTTATGATGACAAATTTAAACAAGATTAATCATATAATTACCAGGTGAAGCATCACTTGGATCATAATTAAAGAAAATGTATCCGAATGACAAAAACATACAATGATTGAGAGCTAATAATAGCAACTTAATCATACATAAGATACTATGGCCAAGCAAAATCAGAAGACTAGTCATACATCTGCTCAATCAGAACCAAAAGCCTTGAAAAACTTCAGAGTTTGTTCTTTAATACAAGAAAATGATTTAATTTCCTCCCCCTCACAATGCAAATAGAAGGCAAATAAAAATAGGAGAATATGAGTTAACAGAACCTCAATTTGATGCTGCAAAATAGAACCTTTTTTAAATTAGGGAATGTCATATCTGTGCATGAAAATTTTACCACAAACTGGATAAGTTGAGGAAGTTCATCTAGGCTTAAAGTGCTCATCAATGATTTCAAAATCATAATTTTATCATTTGCACAAAAAACACATACCCTTCCTTCAATGAAGTCTTCATTTCCTATATTGACTACAGTACATCCAATTGCCTTTGCAGAGTTAAGGCAAAGGGTATGATTCTCATTTCTTTCCCATGGATTGAGCACTCTCTTGGTATTTATAGCCCGTTCGTCAATTGTTCCTGGCACTGCCACATTAATGAGCTTGCTGGATGGAAGGATGTAAAGGAAGAGAGTCTATTATTATCCAATTGATTCTATTCAATACATAGGGAGGTAAAACAAGAGGGAAAAAAAAAAGAAAAAAGGATAATCACCATATAAGAACTCCATCCTTGGCAATCTCAAAAAGGTCATTAGTTGAAGGATCAATGGGAAGGTATTTCTTTAAGAACTCATCCTCTGCAAGATAGTTATTAATGTGTGCCACATATGATGCTTTCTCCGATTCACTGATTGTATGAAGCAAGGTAGAAGTGGGAGACTTCAGGAAAGCAGATGAAGTTTTTACACCACTTCCCATTCTTGCAGAGGCATTTGCTTGAAGTTTTAAATAAACCTGCCACGGGTTTGACACATCTTTCATGAACCAATACTAGAAAGGAAAAATAAATAAAATCTTGCAACCAAATCTAAATTATAACTCTTGGTTAATTTATAAAACAAAAAAAAAAAAAAAAAAACATCTAAGTGATCCATAAGTAATTTTCCTAAAAATTTAACATATTTCTGTTTTCCGTTCCAGTAGCTTTACTTTAAATGCATAATTTCGGCTAATTGTAAAGATACATAAGTATAGATGCTTTAAGGTACAAAGCTCAAACAAACTGACCCAAAAAAAAAAAAAAAAATCAATTCCAACAAAATTGGAAATTAGACTGGAGCAATTTTACCGAGCACATTAACTTTTTTTCTGAATATGTATATCTATATAACATACTTAACAACTTTCAATATATAAGCATGCATGAAATTTGATTGATTTAGCTTAAGATTCCTAAGGATCAGACTTCATTTTTCGTTTTTTTTTTTTTTTTTTTTTGGCATTTCTAAACTTATTATACCTATACAAACTTATTTTGGAACATCTTCTATTTATTGCTTATAAATCAGAACTGGTATATACTTGTAGTATTCACGACAACTAGATATAAATTTTACCCGAAGAAACAGCTCGAAATCAACATCCTCATCCAAGTTCTGGTACGAA
The DNA here is from genome assembly GCA_024721245.1 of Mitragyna speciosa. Classification (NCBI taxonomy): domain Eukaryota; kingdom Viridiplantae; phylum Streptophyta; class Magnoliopsida; order Gentianales; family Rubiaceae; genus Mitragyna; species Mitragyna speciosa. The sequence goes on from CM045563.1 coordinate 22,575,934, forward strand.
TCTCGAAGAAATGCAGCTCGTTCCTCTTCCGTAAGACTCTCTCCAACGTGTTTCAGTTTGCACATTCTCGCCGGCAAGTCGGCGAGCTTCAAACCTCCCCCGTTTTCTCTTCTGATCGTCGAGAACTTCAAATAATGATAATAATAATGATAATTTTCAGTTGCTAAAAAAATTAAATCAATCATAATAGGACAAATTTTGGGACACTTACATGAGTTTTCAAGCTCCGAAGCTCCACCTGAGTGAACTGATTTTGCAGCCATGGATCTGACATCAACACTCCTACATAACATGCCATTTTGTTACACGATCAAGCTCTGGTTCTTCTTTTGCTTTTTTAATGGAAATTAAAACTTTTTCTAATTATTTTTGGTGTGGTTGAATTTTTGGTAGGGAATGAATGAGAAGAGATGAGATGAGGTATCTGTATCTCTCACTAAAGAAAGTTAGTGAGAAACAATGGAGGAGGTGCAGAGGAGAGGCGGCCTAACAAACAAACAATGGGGACGGAATAGAGCTGTCAGCTAGGAGTGGAGGAGAGAGAATGGAGTGAGATTTTTGGAGAGAATTCAAAATATGACCATACTGTCCCTGTAGTTAACCGTTTTATCAGCTTAGCACGAGCTCACGTCACTCCACTTTTTTTGAACTCATTTGATTAATGAGAAAGAATGACATAGCCAAAAATAAATAAATAAATAAATAGGTAATAATAAAGTTTTGAACTCATTTGTTTATTGGAAAAGAATGACATACCAAAAAAAAATGGTAATAATAAATTTTAGGAGAAAGGTTCATGGTAAGCTCTCTTAAAACCAAAAAAAGGACCTATTTTTAAAATATTATTATAATTTTAAAAAATCATAGATAAAAGACAGATCGTACATAAGAAACTACTAATAGTGAGACTAAATTCAAATTTGTTTTAAATAAAGTGAATTAGATGTTTTGTACATTAAAAAACTACTAATAACGTGACTAAATTTAAATCTTTATTAAACAATGTGAGTGAGTCTTGTTAGCTTATTAAACAATAATTTGCAAAGGTTAGTTAGCATAAGAAAGATGTAATGGTAAGTTGGTGACGACAACCACTCCTTCCAGGTTTATAATTGCGGTCACATGGATGCGGATGGGGAGGGCTATCGCTCACCGGGAGCGGTAGTACCAGGAGGCCGGTGAAAGTTGGAAATATGGGTCCTCTTACTTTTTGGATTATGAGGATGGGTGGTAATTAATTATTTTACTAGTACATGTCAAACTGGAAATTTTGATGCTACAATTTTTTTTTTTTGATTTAATATGTTAAAATAATCTTGGTGGTTGAGAAGGTTTGTTACAACAAAATTATTAGAATGACGTTCTTTGGGACTTTTATGAAAATGTGCCTGTACGATTTCTCCCAAGTAATTATGGGAATGTTTTGGATAATTATTTTTCATAATCATTTTTAATAAAAGATCCCTCGAACATGTTTCACTCGACTAAAGTAATCTTCTAAAAATTCTCCAACAATTAGCAATCAAAAGAATTGTTCCCACTGTTTTGCCTATTGTACTTAAAAAGATGAATAATGACTTTCCATCGGCATCTTCTAATTCTCGAGGTAAAATTTCAGTTATTCCAAAATTTAAGGACTATATTAACACTTAAGTGCATGAAATAGATATTTATAATTAGAGAGATATGACTATGGACCTGGTCTTTAAGCTTGTAGAATAGCCTGTCAAACTTTTTTATTTTTCTCAACAACAATAGGATAAAAATTTAAAAAGTACGAATTCCTAATCTTATATAGCTTTTCCTTCCACAAACAAGGAAATATTAATTAGAAGTATTGTATAGCTTTGCAGTGATCACTTACAGCTTGGTTGTTGTCAAGATACCAAATGAGGGATAATTTGGTCATTTAAGGAAATGTGGAGGTCCACAAAGAAAAAGACTACTTGCTTTGGGTACGCTTTAGAAAAAGTTTGAATTGGTTCAATTGATAATAGAACGGCTCTTTTTTCGTCTGGACGTTAACTGCAATTTCAAATTGAACTACGTCAAACGCGGAACTACCAAAGACTCAACCAGAGTTCAGTTTAAACTGTGAATAATCCGTCCGAGAAACGACCTTCCACTTGGATGTTTTGTTGCATTAAAATATCCATGGCCGTCCGCATTAGACCCATAAGGACGGTGTAATTTTTATTTTGTGCCAAGGCCAAATGGCGGATTATATTAGAAACATAAGACAGATTAATCATTAATCTAGACAATTTAAAGCGTATGACATCAAATTACACGTATTACCATAGTGTGTCTCAATTACTGATTTTGATATTTAGAAGGGTTCAAATTTAAGTTTGAGTTTTAACATAACGATCCTATTTAGTAAAAAAATAATGAGAAAAATTACTAAGATATTAGTATTTAGTGATGAAAAGGCAAGAAAGAGTGTTATACTAATTCTTTTGTCACTTAATACGTTGGAGAAAACAAGAATTGACGAGAGAATATTGGACTTAAAAACTTGTCTTTTAAAATGTGATTTTTTTTTTTTTTTTTTGGGAGGGGGAGGTTTAATTTTGTTCGGATACTTGAACATGATACTCTTTGGATATGCTAAATGATACAAGTTACTAATAATTAAACACATTTAAGTACAGATCCTCATCACCCCCCATCTATTATGCCTTGTCAAGCCCTTCACATAAAAATACTCTGGGTAGCCTCCTTCTGGAAATGTACTATTAAGTTGAATAGAAAGACCGACAATCTGAATTCATTCAACCGAGTAACAAACAAGATTGATTACTTAGTTGGGTGTGTATATAGTACTCCTCATACTATAAAGAAAATTATTTCGATTATTTCTTTATCATCATCATGAATCTCAACTGGGGCACGGCTGTGTGAGGCAATTATACGAAAATCAGCATCTCACGTGGGCAAGGCTAATGTGTTATTTATTCCCTGGGATACATTCGAGATACGGGGGAAACATGGGCAGGACAGCATTAAGTTGGCATGGCCAAAGAGAAGATATGGCAGCGTGCCAAAGACTTGAGAGTCTTCAAATACCAAATCCATCACATTCGCTACTTGGTAGAGTATACAAATTGCTTTATAGAAAAGCGACACAGGAGAAAAGTTTTTAATAAATCATTGGAGGCATATGCAACATTTCTTGCTTTTTATGCAACTTGTATGTTCGAATGCCCAACCCATTAGCGCGGAGGATGGAGGATGGAGGATGACCTTGTACAAGCGTTATAACTGGTATAAGATTAATAGTGTTAAAGTTGTGAGATCGCATTACAATTAAAGGACAGGTAGGTCCAATCAACACATGGGTTTCCACTCTTGGTGATTTGATCTCGAGTGCCATTGTCATCATTGCTAGGAAAAAGTAAGGTTCTCGACTCATTTTCGGAATGCATTTGCTTTATCATCCAAAGTTCACTGTACTAAATAAATGGTAACAGTACTGCTAAGATGGCACAGACTTTCCTTTTTTTTTTTTTTTGTGTTGAAATAGAGAAATGAAGTCAATAGTAACACCCTCAGTTTAATTAAGTTTTAAATACAAGAAAATACCATGGTACGAAAAAGTAAAAAGAGTTTAGTAATTTTTTTAAATTTATTAATTTTTACGAAAACTTGCCATTTTTCAATAATGATAACGAAGAATAATCATAATATTGTCCTTCATTATAGTCATACAAAAAAATGAACATGTGAGTGCACCATTTCACAATTTCATGGAAATAGTTGGGAAAATGCATAGTGCACTAAAGAGAATGATTGTTAAAATTGAAGCTTTTCTTCCATGCGAATTGAATGTTGTTTAAACAAGCAATAAAAGGACAAGTATATAATGTGAGATAATTTGAGAGTATAAAGATGAACACTTGAAATATATATGTACCTTCCAGTTCCTGAAGCCTTTGTAATGATTCCCATCAAAACGACCATGAGGGGGAATTACACAGTAGAAACTTTTAGTTAGACCATAATCCGGTCAAATCCCAGTAGTAAGTTCATTAACAATTATGCTGCCACAAAAGGTTGAACAATAGGCAGTCAAAACCACAAAACACATCGATGGAAAGAAAAAGGGGAGGGTAAAGGGCATTGGGCAATGATCCTAAGATATCCTCTTTTCTTCTTTCTTTTTGCTCCCTATAGTGAAATGTTCCTTTCCAATAAAAAACAAACAGCAAAAAATCAGAACCAAGCAAAACGGAAAATGCTTATCCATGTTCACCTTTCACGGAAAAGTGATGTCTGCACTTTGAGAGCATTAAGGCAAATCCAATCACCAGTAGCAAGAAAGATTGAATGGCTATAGTCGTTGTCCCCGTTAGATATACATGCTTAGGGGGCAAATGATAAACAGGTAATTCTAAAATTTAAAAACTTGTGTACTTCGTTGATGTAAGAAAGTTAAAATGCAATTTCTTGAAGAATGTGCAGCGTATTCTGGTGAACCTGAGCAACAAACTTTAGAATTCAACGAACATTGTTATGAACTTATGACGTAATAGGAGAAGCAAAGGAACACATTCGACAGAATTACAAGACTTCAGAAAGCAATAAGAAGCGGGAATCTACTCAACCATTGTAGATGCTGAGCTGTAATGCTAGAGACGTTCCCTGCATATATGCTACCTATTACCCACAATTCATGCAAGATATAGATCATATTTCTTTTTTGGTAAAAAGCCATCATGTGATGAGTGGAACTATGAATTTCCATGAACTTCATTTCATTTAATTCTGAAATTGCTTCGACGGCTAACATGCTATTAAGATTGTTTCTTTCGAACTCTTTCAGCATTCTTAGCAACTTCAATCTTTACGTATTCCTTTGCCCCTTGAGTGGTCTAACACTTCAGTTTTGTTAAGTTTTAGAACTTTCGTGCAACTAAATACTTAAAACTTCTGACGTTTGCAACAAGAAGCCGGCACAGCACTTTTTAAGTTAATGGGAACAACTGCAGTGATCCCTATTCAGTAAAACTCAGATAGAATCAGGACCTCTGCAGTAAAAAAAAAATAAAACATGTATTTGAGCATCTATGACACAAAACGCACAGCTTTATATTACTTCAAACTAACCCACCCAAAAAAAAAAAAAAAATTCCGGTCCAAATGGATTTATCACGATCGAGGCCTGTAGGTTACGAGAAAAAGAATGAGCAAAACTGTGTCCCAATGTTGGATTTCTTGCTTCCTACCGTTACTGCTACTGCTTTTCTGATCCATTGGAAAACCACCACCGGCTTTACAACTGGCGCATGGAGCCAAGAAGCGTTGTCTCTTGAGCTGCTTTAGCTGCCACTTGGGAAAGAATTACTAGATGCTTGTGTAGTACAAAAATCTGGCGGCGAGGAGTGGCGACGGTGGGAATGGAGGAAAACTGATCAGTGTTGGTTGGAACCAAAAAGCAAAAACCTCCCAAGGATTCGCCGTCTGTGGGAATCGAACCCACGACCACATGGTTAAAAGCCATGCGCTCTACCGGCTGAGCTAAGACGGCATCGCCTATTGACTTTTCGTTCAGGCTTCATATTGTGGACAACCGTTTCTTATGTTAGCTAACCAAAGATCCTGGATAACAATTTGAGTTTTCAATCCTCCAAACATCTTGCACTTGTAAGCTACAAGTGTTTCAACAATCAGATAATAATTGATGGCAAGGGCAGCGCCCCGCTTGCGCCCTTTTTTGGGGGGTTGGGGGGGGGGGGGGGGGGGGGGAAGCCGGCAGTCACCCCCCTCCAACTTGTGAAAAAAAAAATTTTAAGTAAAAATGTATGTATTATCATATTTTGTCCTTCCAAAAATTAACCAAAAAAATCAACTATGTCTCACAAATCATTTTTTCATAAGTTAATTAGATTTATACTTAACATTTAATTACTTGTTACTCTAAACTTACCCCGTAAAAAAAAATTCCTAGCTCCACCACTTACCGTTGGTAAAGACAATATAGCTGATGCTCTATTTTCAAACGTTTCCAGGTTCAAAAATACGACTTTGTGTGAACAAATAATTCCATTCTTAGTATGGCTTGGACGTGAATAATCTAGTCTACTTTTCCATTTATATTTAATTGGTTAACTTGACTGATCCAAATGCGAGGTGATAGTTCATGAGTGACTACGGTTAGCATTCTCCTTTTCACTCCATTGGGCCTGAAAGGCCCGTGTTACTAACCACACACAGTCCACAATGTATCTTTTGGTACATGGACCATGTTATAAGTTGTTGCTTTCCACTTAGATTGTTGTGCAGGCTCTATGGCCGTTGAATTCCAGGTGATAAAAGGCATATCTTCTGCTCCAAATTTAGAGAAGATCTGTCTCCAAGTGTAAGAATATGCCCAAAAGAGAGAGTGGCAATCAGGCCCAAATTTGGCCCTCTAGTTCCTAGTTGTCTTCCTTGTTTTCCTATTTTTTTGGATTCATTGCCATTCTCATTGCAAAAATGCAATACACATCTGATGTAATTTTGGGAAGTAAAATAAGAACCAAGTAAATTACTAATTAGAATAAGTATAAAGGCAATATGATGTGTATATATTTCAAATGAGGAGATAGCTTACCAGAATTCAGGACAACTTCATGACAATTATTATTATGTTTACATTAAGCTACTTTTTAATTGAGTCCTTTGCATTAACAACGAGAATTGACTTCCTCCAAAAAAAAAAAAAAAAAAAAGAGAGAGAGAGAACAACTAGAATGTCATCTTGCACCTATATCATTTTGCATTTTATGAGGCAACCTTTAGGCTTCAAGGACATGTGTCAATTTATGTTTGGAGAGACTTCACAACTTGTACGTTTGGACAAAGTTTAAGGTTCTTCTAACGATACTAAATTTGTAAAAGTAACATGTCACTAACATCATAAACCAAAAAATATTTCGAAATATCACCCTTTGTGAGTGTTAAAATTTCTAACAGCTAATTTAACCACTCGCTAGCCATTTCGTTATTGTCTTTCAAACATAGGTTGGCTATTTCGTTTGATTTTTTTTTTTTTTTTAATGTGTTGTAATATGAAAAGTTTTTTTTTTTTTTTTTTGGTTTTTTAAATGTATTCTTATTCAAGTACTATGTACAGTAGCACTCTGCCTCAACCCAAGTCACGCACCCCACCACTGAGTCACGTTAAAAGCAGGGGACGACGACGTGTTTGTCTTTTTTTTTTTTTTTTTCGTCAAGATTCAACATACTAGCCTATTCTTAACCTATTTTAAGGGGATGGTCCAACTGAACCTGAGGGGCCAATGGGAACTAAACCACCATTGGACCAAAGGAGCACTGTGGTGCTCCTTTAGATTTAATACCATCCAACTGCTGCAGGTGGGGTTAGAACCCCAGACCTGCAGCAGGGGAGCTAATCCAAGAGCTCCCCTGACCAAGTGTTTGTCGTTCCGGATAAACTTTACCAACTAGAGAAAAGACAAATTAATGCATGCCGGTTTTCAACTTTTCTTTTTCTTTTTTATTTTTATTTTTTTTTACTGACACGCCAAAAGTACAAATGGCAAGAAAATCATCCAAGATACGCTCGTTTCTGCCTAGTTAAAGGACTGGCATCCCCGTAAATCCCACAAAAACAAAGGCTAATAGTCGTTCCCACATTTCCATTACACTCTTTCCATTTCCCAATGCCCAACCGCTGAGAGCCAGATCAAATGGCAGAAACCGTAATAAATTACAAAATTCAAGGGTAAACAGTGTACCTTTTGTTCAAAGATATTGTAAATCCCGATTTTACCCTTCTAGAGCACAAACGTTTTGCGCTTCGTTTTCCTTTTAAATATCTCTACATCTGCACACCGCATGTACCTTCATTTTATCCATTTCTTCTCACACTGTTTTCTGCGTTTTCTCTCTCTTAGGGTTTTATTTTTTCGGCCTTTTTTCTCTGTTCAGTTGTGATGGCGCAGGAGGCTCAGAACGGAGCGGCTGTGAAGGAGGTTGTATTCAAGGCGATGAAGCAGCGGCTGTACGTAGAGGCACCGAAGGCTAACGATGCCGTTCAGTTCTACAAGGTGGCATTCGGAGCGGAAGAGGTTAACCGTACCATGCATCCAAAGAGGAAGGCGGACCAGGAGCTCCCTCTCCTTCTATCTGCTGAACTCAAGCTTGGTTCCTCTACTTTCCTCGTCTCTGACCTCATCGCTGATGACACTGTTGCTCCGTGAGTTTTCTGTTCTTTTACTTTTTTCTTTTAATTTTTTTAAGGTATGGACTAAAATGATTTCCGTATTATTTCTTTTTGTTTTTGAGTAGATCTGTGTTGTAGAAAATGATGCTTGTTGTACGTGACTTTGTTGCTAATTTTTTGGATATATTTTTGGTCTGTCGATCTTTTCTGTTAAGAGATATCTGCTATTCTGTTGTTATTTTGTGTTTTAATGATATTTTAGAATGATAAAGTATGTTTTCTTATTTTTCTAGGAAACATTAATTTTCTGTATTTTATTTTTACTTTTGCTAATTTTTATGCTGTCAACGTCGTTATGTCAATATTTTTTTGGTGTACGTTGATTTATCAGTTATTGTTCTACTCATACATCGGTATATTTATCTGTTTGGAGCTATTTTGCTGTTTATAGCGTTGGTAACCGAGTCCGATTGTCATGCTTTTTGCGTTTTACCATTCTTTTATTTTTTCTGATTTTATCTTTTTCTTTTTGTAAAAAAGTTTTACACATGGCCTCTCCAGTGTTTTCTGTTTGGATATTTTCCCGCTTGTTAAATACTTCTGTTACGATTTTTGATTTGTCATCTTTTGACTCTCGTTTTTGTCAACTTTTGATTTTTTTACATTAAAAATTCTATCTTATTCCTTCCAGAGTGAAAACTATAGGCAGCGGCGGAGTCACAATCTGTCTGGAGACTGAGGATGTTGAAGCCGCAGTGGAGAAGGCAGTGGGTGCCGGAGCTATCTCGGAGGATGTTAATGAGGGCGGTGATTGCGGCTGCGGTGGTGGGGGCGTGGTGAAGAAGCTCAAGGATCCATACGGAAATGTTTGGCTGATTTGCTCTCCCGCTAAGGTGTTGGCTGACGCGGCGGCTTAGAATGCGTCGGATTTTATCTATTAGTAGTACTTTCCCAATCTGGTCTGTTTTGTCTAAAAAATTTCTGGTTGTATTGCAGCTGGGTTGAACTTTAAATACAGAAACTTTTTGAGTGCTGGTTCGGTAGCTAGCCAGATAAGTCAAAAAAAAAAAATCATAATATTTCTGCGGTTATTTGGAATATTGAACTCTTTAAACTCCTTAAGACAGCTAGCTAGCTAGCTTGCAATTACGGGTTGAGTACTAGATTGTTTTTGATTGTTTTGTATCTTTGTTTAATATTTGTTCTCTAGGACTTGCGCCATGGTTGGGTGCATTAATTTAGTGTTACCTCAATTAATTAATGGCTTGAATAGTTGTGATGGTGAAAAGAAGGGGTAATGTTGACATTTTAACTCCCCACATCCATTTATGAGACCTAGGAATTTGTACAGATTGTTGAGTGTTCTAGGTGGCCGTTTATTGTATGTGCTTCGATGGGCGACAATGTCGTACTTTGATATGTCAATTAAAGAAATTATTATATTGTGTTAATTATTGATTGGAGCCTTTGACGGATAAGAAGGCCTTTGGGTAGCGTTAAAAGGCAGGGTAGAGGTAGAGGGAATTGAGATTGGAACAGATGTACCAAATGAACCATTGACGGCAATTGAACCATTGACACGCGTCTCTAGCAGTAGTGGTGGTGACGGTACCACGTTCAGAGTGAGTATTGTATGTATCGCCCGCATCACGTGATGTATCACTTAATATATTTGAAATAATTATATATTATTAAATAATATAAAATATGATTATTATTGTTACAAGATAATAAATTATTAATTTTAATACATTATATGATAAATTATTAATTTTAATATATTACGTAACAATATATATATTATATTATATATTTATCTCAAAAATTATCCTTTGTCCAGGATATCTTCGCATATTGGTTTGAGCCTCGGCAGTTGAGTTGACAGGGATTTGTGGTCCCCACTCAGTAGCTTTTCGTTCCGGAAACCGGCAATGGTATTGCAGCTGTGTACTGTAATTCAGTTGCTTTTCGTATGACGTTGTTAGTTCCTAGTGCGTAGTATTCTATAATTATTCGTTTTACATTTGGTTAACTTAGTTGCTTTAGGGTTGAGTAGGTGTTTGTGAGGGTACATGGGTTAATTTTAGAGAGAGAGGAAAGACTGGGGGGACGGGGACGTGGCACGTGGCACAAAAATGAGAAACGTCAGAAAATGACTACTTTCGATCAGAAAATACTAAGGCAAAACCAACAGCGAATTGTGATTCCTTGCATGATTGACATTAGGAACAATTTAAAAATGTTAGCAAATGATCTCATTGTCTGTCCTGTTCTTCTTACGTCGTAGATTAGTTTTGTACTTTTTAAATGCAAGCTTAAGAAATTGTATACGTAATTCTTATGTAGCAAATTCTTCACACTTCCTATTGTTAGGATTTTTTTTAGTTTGAGACCAATGCTACTATAACATTCATTACTTTATTTTTTTTTTCAAAATAACTACAGTACTATTAAATTTTTTTTTTCAAAATAACCACAGTAATACTAAATATTCAAACATAGGATAGAGATGTTAAAATCCAAACAATCCTAAGCAGTGACGTCACAGCCAAACATTCAAAATATTCCTAACACTCTCGCAAGGGTGATAATTTGAGAAATAAAAAATTATATATATATATATATATACACACACACAAACACATACCATCCTCAATCTAATTTCTTCGTCCTCTACTTCTCTTTCCCCTTATGCTCTCCAGTCTTCTTTGCATTCTCAGTCTACTTTCCATCCTCGATCTTCTCTGCATCTTCGGTTTTCTTTCTATCCTTGTTGTCGTTGTCCTTAGTGGTGGCCTACTTTCCATCCTCGATCTTCTCTACATCCTTAGTTTTCTTTCCCCCCTCGCTGTCGCTGTCTTTAGTGGTGGCTTGTTTCACCATGGCCATAGCTGGCTGAGCATTGACTACAGTCATTACTTTGTATTTATTTGTCATCATAAAGTCTTCAAGATCAGCTGCTTTAAGGCTTTGCAGCAGATCTTTTAGTCTTGCAGCAGCTGCTCTTAAAGACTTTATGATGAGGAACAAATACAAGGTAATGGCTGATATTTTAGATTTGGAGAAGTTATTGAAGTTAGATTCTGAGTGGTGTAAGAGCCAAAGAGAGGTTCGCTTTTATTTGAAATGGTGAAGATCTTTACAGTTGTTATGATGCAGCATACAAAGTAATATTCAGCCATGTTTTCAAGAAAGAGAAATGGCAGTTGATGACATAGGATGTTAGTCTGATATCTAAACATTATTTTGTTTGTTTCACGTTTTCTTAGTTTTTGTTTTTGGCTTTGCTTCACCATGATTTGTCAAAAGGACTTTATCTTTCCCTCTTTAGTGTGATTCATGAAGGGGCTTTAGGAGTTGAGTTGACTGTGTGTAGCATGTGGAATAGTTAGGAGTAATAGAAATTTTGATTTCAAAAATGTGCCATTTGTTTCCTAAACCTCTCTTTTTCTCAGGCCCTTGAGAATGAAACATCTTTTGTTTTTTTGTTGGTGAATAGTTTAATTTGTAAAAAGATTAATTATGTAAGTTACTTGTAGTTTAGTGGATACCTTGATGATTCTAGATTAAAATGGATTGATACGGAAGTTTTGGCTGGATTCTAGTTCAGTTGTTGCAATAAAATTTGGTACTTAAGTTATAAAATAATTTACATTTATTGAGTATGTAGTTATTTTCACCCATAGGAAAGAAAATTAGAAAATATTTTACACAGAAAAATATTTTCTGGTGTTTGGCAACTAATTAGAAAATATTTTACACAGGAAAATATATTATATTATATATTATATATAACACATATATATAGATAATATCTATACATACATTATATTTATATATATGTATTATACTATATATACGTACGTATGTATGTACATGTATGTATCTATATATATATATACACACACACACCATCCGATTTCTCCGTCCTCTACTTATCCTTCCCCTTCTACTCTTCAGTCTTCTTTGCATTCTCAGTCTGCTTTCCATCCTCGATCTTCTTTGTATCCTCGCTATCACTTTCCTTAGTGGTGGCCTAATTCACCATGGCCACAGTTGGCTGAGCATTGGTTGTAGCCATTTTCTTGTATTTGTTCGTCATCATAAAGTATTCAAGAGCAGCTATTGCAAGACAGCAGTTGCTGCAAGACTTTGCAAAGTCTTGCAATAGCTGCTCTTGAATACTTTATGATGACGAACAAATACAAGGTAATGGCTACAGCCAATGCTCAACCAGATGTGGCCATGGTGAAACATGCCACCACTAAGGACAGCGACAACAAGGATGCAAAGAAGACCGCGGATGGAGAGAAGATCGAGGATGGAAAAAATACTGAAGAGCGGAAGGAGAAGTAGAGGACGGAGAAGTCAGATTGAGGATGGTATGTGTGTGTATATATTTTATATATATATATGTAATTTTTTATTTCTCGAATTATCACCTTAGGAGAGTGTTAAGAATGTTTGGCTGTGACATGGCTGCTTAGGATTGTTTGGATTTTAACATCTCTATCCTCTTTTTGAATATTTAGTAGTACTGTGATTATTTTGAAAAAAAAATATTTTGTAATATTGTGATTATTTTGAAAAAAAAATGATGTAATGAATATTATAATAGCATTGGTCTCAAAAAAAAAAATTCCTAACAATAGGAAGGATGAAGAATTTATACTAATTTACGACGTAAGAAGAACAGGACCAGCAATGTGATCATTTTTTAATATTCCTAAATTGTTCCTATTGTCCTCAATGAAACGTGCAACGAATCACAATTCCCTGTTGGTTTTGCCTTGGTACTTTTTGATTCATTTTCCGACGTTTCTCACCATTGTGCCACGTGCCCAACATCTTTGCTATATATTTGTAGGAGACACCTGATGTCATTGATGATATGCATGCAGTAATAAGATTGAGATGTGGGACCCATTGTCTTTTGGCAGCCCAGGAGGACAAATGGGTAGTTCAAGTTCCCCCGCTTGTATCATTTTAAGTACATTTTTCTCTTTAGTTGCTAATCTGCTAGCCCAGTTAGAGAAATTTGTTGTGTGTGTGAATTGCGAAATTGGCGAATTGTACACAACCACGGAAAATCTAAATTTTTTGGTTGGATGACCAAAGGCCAAGAAAGATATCTAAGCCCGACCACATGTTAAATCAAAACATTTTACTAGCGAAATTTCTTTTTCTTTTGTTTTTGTGTTTTGATGCAAAATAATAATAATAAAGTGGAAGTTGGGACTTGTAGTGGATAATCGTTTTAAACCTAAAAACCATAAGGCAAGGCATATCTAACCGATCGACTAAACTTATTTCTCTTATTCATCTTCAACATGAAGGGTCCATTTAGCTAGATGTAAAACATTTTTCTAAGGAAACTTATTTCTTAAGTAAACATTTTACATGGAAAATGTCATTTTCTTTATAATTTTTATTATTTGAATGACAGTGTGAAAATCTTTTGAAAAATAATTTTTTTGGTGCATTTTTATTTTTTTATTGTTAATATGAGTTAAATAGACCAATAACAATTGTAATAAATATTTGATAAGTAAATAGAATTAACTAGAGATTGTTTTGTTTATAATTAATCTTCAAAATAATATAATGATAAATATACATAACTATAATCACATTATTGTGGAGCTCAAAATGATGAAGAAAATTGGTTGATAAGAATTAAAAACAAAAATTAGTTTGGTAATTGAAACTATAAAAATTGGTTCTTAAGTTATAAAATAACTTACATTGATTAAGTATGTAGTTATTTTCAGCCAAAGGAAAGAAAATTAGAAAATATTTTACACAGGAAAATATTTTCTAGTGTTTGGTACCAAAGAAAATTTGGAAAATATTTCTCAAAAAAATACTTTCAATCCAAACAAACAAACCCGAAAAGTAAAATAAATTTATCATCTAACCAATCTACCAAACTTATTTCTCTTATTTATCTTCAACACGAAAAGTAAAATAAATTTATCCGTCTTTATTAATGACCAATGAGGGGTTTATTTCTTGGCAGAAGCATGGTGAATTTGCCATGGAATTCAATTCATTTCTAAGCTTTTATGGTAGGAGAAAATAGTGGAGAGTATCTTTTGGTCAGATTACGGGGCTGAGACTGAAAAATTGATGTCGACATGGTAAAAACTAAAAAGGCATTCAGGTTGATTTTGGGCCACTCCTTTTGCGGTATTACCATCTCAAGACCTTTCACTCTATCCATTGATCCAAAGATGTGATCATTGATGAAAGTAATCGTGCCATTCTGTAGCTTGGGGTTAAGCATAAAAGTGCCTTCATGAAAATACGCTGGTCCCATTTACTCTATATAAGCTTTAATAATAAGGCACTCTTTCTCGCGCATTGATCCTACAGTACATCTCATTTCTCAAAATTGGTGTAAGTAAAGCAAGAGGGAAATTATTTATCAACATATGGTCCCATTATTACACCATATTATATAACTAGTAATTACATTGCGATTACAAACTACTGTGAGCTAATTAAACAAATACGACTCCATAAATCTGCAGTCTCAACTCTCAAATTCTCAATAATTCCAGCATACGTATACTCCTCGTATTATACCTGAAAGAATGCAAACAAAAGCTGATCATTAGTTAAAATTTCCTTGTAAAGTTATGTTATGCTTCATGAATGTATCCATGCACGGAATGTCATAAAAATCCATGGCTCATTGGTTTATTTGTGCGTGAGAATTGTACGAGAAAGAGAAGAACTAACGACCTTTAACAATCTGGAGGAAGTGAGAGGTTGCATTTGGGTGGGAGTGCCAAGGCAAGATCAGGATCAATCCCAAGGGAGGGCAACATATTCGAGTTCCTGTAAGAACACAGGCATTTTAAGTCCGCTCCTCTGAGAGCATCACAACAATCAGATGACGGATCAACCGGGCCAGGCGGGGGTGGTGTCACTGATGGTTTGCATGCCATTAGTCCCTTCTCGTTCATGCTGCAGAAGCTCATTGCATTTGACCCTTGAGGATATGCTAGTGCCACTAGCACCAGCAGCACCGCCACCAATCCCACCATTTTTATTCCATTTCCGGTACCTATCTTGACCATTATAGAAGTTGTTGGTTGCTTAAGATTTTAGTGGCTTATGTTTCAAATTTGCGTTCTTGAAGATTTATATAGACTGTATAGAATGAAGAAATAGTACTTGAACCCGTGATTTAGAATTTGGCACGGAAGTTGATAGAAGTCACGGGTGGTGAATGCTGAGGGACCATCTGATGTTTGTGGCTTTGGTGGATTGGATAAATAGTTGTGTTTCCTGAATCACTTTCACTGTATTCTTGTGGTTATAGAATCGTCTGGAAATTTGATTAGATGTCGGGAGTGGATTGGAAAAAATGATTTTAACTTGTCTTTTGTGTTTTTTTTGGCTTGAATTCTGGATGTACCTTTGCGGGGTTTGTTTAACTTTAACGGTTATAGCAATTTCATCGGTTAATTTGATCTTGCTTGATGACATAGTTCGTAAATTGGATGTTAAATCATTTTTATGCAACAAAACTTAGGATTTTAGTCTTTTCCACATCCATTAATCAATTCCACTTGTGAACTGTAGCCCAACTCAAAAGAACACACCCACACACACATATATATATATATTCTTTTACTAGCTCAAAAAAATAAGTAATTTAAATTCTGTTGTGCTTGGGCTCACATCATGTGTGGGTTAGAGTTTTATTCTAAATAATTTGCAAAAGATGACGCCCAGACCACCACGTAGGCAAGTCCAGGCAGCAAGCAACAACTCTGTATCAAGTCGGAAGATAGGGCTGAAATCCACAACTTCCTAATTTGGGCTTACTGGTTTCTCAACATAGCAGGTCATGGCAGACATGCTTTAAAAAGTTTTTAAGGTCTTCTACCCAAAAATAGGAAAGTAAAATAGCATTAAAGGCCCAATGGCCTAATATAACAGCGTGAGAAAAATCTGAATACTAGGACCACTTTCAGGCTTTAGGAATCCAACCGTTATTCGGATTGTCTTGAAAATCTTGAATGGTCCATATTCTTTTATCGCACATTATCAATAGAGCAAGTTGAGGACGCCCAATTGCTTTTTCAATTTCTATTACAGGGCTGAGAAAATTCCTACCTGAAAAAAAAAAATAGTTAAAAACAAAATACCAGAATAAGAAACGAAAACAAGGAACCAACTTATTGTGATATCCTATGTTTACAACTTTCGGAGGTAAACTTTACATTTGGTTATTTAAATGCTAAAATTGGTTTCCATGTTACTTTGGCAAGTCCGATGTACAACTAGACCGACCATGTCCAATTTTGACCTTTATTCGGAGAACACAATAGAATGACCTGCAAGTAAATTCATGCGACCTCGACTCTCTCTCCGTAATGAATGGTCCTTTTCCTTTGTCGAGAAGTGAATACTCGGAAAAAAATTGCTCGAACTTTGGTCAACTAACGTGCAAAGAAACAACCTATTACTCCTCATTGGGCCGATGGTTATGTTGAAGCCAAGCCTGGTTCTCAATACGACTTTGCAATACAATGATCTCAAGAAAGTGCAATGTCCTCGCAGAGGATCAATAATTGGTTATTTTCTCCAGTAACCAGTCATTTCTTTTGGAGATTCACCAGAAAGTGCTGACTGATAAATCAAGATCAGTTTTCCAATGATTCTCGTATGAAAGACATTACAAATGTAACCTATAATTTATAAATGGTCCAGGAGTCATAGGTTACGGCGCCATTGCCAATGTTCAATTATAGGAAAACAGGACTAAACCAATCAAACGAGTACTTCATTAATCTACTTGGTCAACTAAGAACTTAGTAGTACATTGTTTCAAAAAAAAAAAGAACTTAGTAGTACACAGAAGCCTGAAGATCAGGAAGAGCAATGACAGATATTATGAAGAGACATGCTCGACAGATTGGAAAAAATGGATATTAATATGTACCGGGTACTAGAAGTATACACATTCATTCAATCCAATTCAATTCAAAGCTTGAAGCCTGCTGCTGCTGTTTCCTCTACAGTGTTGTTGACCCACCAAGAGTACAACGCCAATTGAATTAAATTGAATTCATTATTTGTACAACAACTTTACAGTACTAGAGAAGGAGGGAGGGTCTCTCTCTCTCTCTTTCTCTGGAGCTTGCAGGGCACAGAGCACCAGGCAATTTTAGCATGACGCATGTGGGGCTAAAAAGCCATTTTCAACTTTCAACCTCCTGCCTGTTTGCTTTGAGATTAGAGAATCAGAGAGAAGAAAACTACTTTTATCTGCGTGCATTGGAATATACACTCAACCAGGAACAAAAGAAGCCATAGTATTAGAGCGACCCTTCGTTATATACTATTGTAAAAGTTGATAAAAGAGTAGTAGTAGTAAAAAGTAAAGGAATTCACACCCTGCTCCTTTCGGCCTTACCTCTCTGTCTCTCTGTCTGTTACTTACTGCTGCTGAAATTGCATTTACTTCAATTCAATTTCAATAATAATCTACATCTGGCCGGGCCTTTCTTTTTTCTCTTTCCAGCTTTTTCCTGTAGATTGTAATAGAAGTTACACCCCTTCGGATCCCCATTTCGACTATACACTCGTTTCTTCTCTCTCTTTTCCTCTTATATATTAGTTACTCCTCCCTTCACTTTTCAACGCATTAGGTAGTTAGTTCACAAGCAAAAAAGAAGGCATTTACTACCCCTCCCTTATCCTGCCCTTTTTATACACACCAGCATCCCATATTCAACTTGCCAAAATTTTCAAAGTCTTTGAGACAACTTCGCAGAAGTCAATTTTTCTACTTTTCTTGCTAGTTACTAAGTAGTAGTCTTGTAATGGACGTAAGTATCTATGCATTTTTCTTGGATCTTGATATTGTACAAGAAATTGATGTTCTAATTTGATTATTACTGTTTGTTTTAAGTACGTAACTTTAATTTAATCATATATTTGAACAGGATTACTACTTCGATGGGAAGAGGGGTCATGTTCCTGCATTTGGGAGCTGGGATTGCAACGACGATCTTCCATTCACACAGTGCTTTGAGACAGCAAGACAAGCAGCTGGGTTGCTTCGCTATAGCTACTCTGAAGATCGTGATTTGTATGTTGCTGGTGATCTGTACGAGAATGATGTTGTTACTCCTGCCATGATCGTTGTTCCTCGCCGCAAGGTAATACATTAGCCTACGTATCTTTAACTTTTTTCTTCCTCGACACTAACCCAATCTACTGCTACTAGTATTACAAATGTAGTATTTGTTTTGTATACATAATTAACGTTATAAAACGAACTAAACTGAAAGAACTTGCTCAAGTACCAACTAGAATTCTTTCGATTGATGCTGACATGAGCTGCCACGGTCATGTGGATATATTTGCTTCTATTCTGCTTGAGAAACACGGGTTGTACAATTAACAGGGCAAATTGACTATTGTCAGATTGTATGCCACCAAACTATCCAGCGGTGCGGTGGGGTAGGTTTTCCCATGAGTAATTATAGTATCAGCTGTAGAATTGACCAACCAATAGGGGTTAATTGAGATGTTTCATCAATTGATATTATTGTCAGTTTCCATGCCGTGTTAGCAGGTCATTCAGTTTTCGTATTAACAAATTTTTACCTCATTGCTAGTAAATGTTTTCTTGAAATTGTGTCTATAAACAGCACAGATCATCACTTTTTGGCATGATTATGATGATTGTACTTGTGACTGTTCAGCAGGTAAAATCAAGTTACCCACAGGGGAAAGAAGCAAAAGGTGGGGAAGCTTGGGTGGTGTGCGACTGTGACTGTGGCGTCAATGTCAAACAACCACCTAGCCCATTACCTACTTTTTCTCCACGGAGAGCTCCCAAAGCCGTGGATGAAGATCTCTACAAGATTTCGCCGGAGCTCCTCCGTGCAAAGCCCAGAAAGGTTAGTCCAATTACCTGCTAGCTTTAGTAGTAGTTTATTTTTCTTATTACTCTTGTCTTTATGCGACCTTAATCTAAAGGCACTATCTGACATGCTTGCCACGGGTAATTTCACGCTTTGCTTTAATAAACGGCCAATGTTGGAGGGTTGACCTTAGTTGATGGATATTGGACCATCTTTTGTCCTAGATCAAGCATTGTAGGCTATTACTTTGGAATTGAAAGAAAGAAATAATTTTCAATTGTGAGGTGTGGCCACTTAAAAGAAGAGAGGAAAAAGGAAAAAATGCTGAAGAAAAGTAGACTCGTATGGTGCTAACACAGGAAAGGCTAGGCTGTTTAATTTTTATAAGCTGCTTTGGAGGTTGATAAAGTGCGCACGATGGGTGTTATCTTTCAAATGCAAACGAAGAAAGTGCCACGACCAAAAACACAAAAGAAAAATGGGGTTCTACAATTTGCACTTTAGGATAATGTTGTTGAATTTTCTAGCCAATGTGACAAAATTTTGCCTTCTTTGAGGCTAGATGGTTCTACATCTTTTTTGATAACAAAAGAGAATGTTATTGTATATCAGGTACTCATGAAAGTTTTCAAAGAACTTCCACAATGTGTTTCCTATAATTCTTGGACGAATTACTTTCAAAAAAATGGTTCATTTTATTTTCTTTTAGCACTAGATATGTAATGATTTTTGGTTCTTTTTTTTTTTTGGCAGAAGAGGGGGTGTGGATTCTTCTCAATCTGCCTCCACCCAAGCCGCGTGCTTTGAATTGGTTGAGGAAGCTCCCAGTACTTGGGTAGCATTTTGTACATACAAGGGGAAAATGAGAAGGATTTTAGAGTCTTATTATAAATACATCTACGGTTAATGGTGTTGTTGTAATCGGGGTGAAGATGTGGACTGTTGATCATTATCAATATCATATGATAATGATAACCATTATTCTTGCCAACGGTTTATATCTGCTGAACATTTCTCCATATCCTCTTGGAACTGTTTCCCCTCTTCCTCCTAGAACCCCTACTCTACTCTAGTCTTCCATGCCTCTGTACAAGTACTCTTTTCCAGCGTTAAAAAGCTGGGAACTTACTATTTACTATTGGAAATGATGATCAGAAAGCTTCCATGAAAACTGAAGACATACGTTGCTTCTGCATTTCAATTATATTTATTTGTTTAAAAGTGTATTATCAATTATATGTTGTCCCTCTCTATACCGTCACAAAGGGCCATTCGGATACCTAATATTGGGTCAAGCATGATAACAAAATCAAACAGTAACACATTATTTTGATAAGATATTCAGATAGTAAAATATTTATACTGTTCCAAGAAGATCTTATACTACTAACAAGTTGCAACAGTCGAGACGTGCTGCTTTTCAGAATGGAAATTGTTTCTGTCCCACATGAATCTGGGAACTAACCCTGTCTCTGTTTGTTTCATAAAGTAGAAAACCTTCTCCCCTTTTATCCTTTTTCTAAAGTTAAAGCAGTGGGAATGTAGGTGTGACCTGTGATTTTTGAGTGTACCCTGCCCCTAAGCAATTAATGGTGTGATTTTGGTTTTGGACCCAAGGAGGCAGAGATGGTCAATGCAGATGGGAAAAAGCTGATGAACTGGCTACACAAATTGTGAAGGATGGACTAGTATGTCTGCTCTCTGGGCTAAGAGTTCCTTTACATGGCCCAATCTCTATAGTGTAAATTTCGACCATGTTGCAGGCCCGCAGCCCACATGAGAACCCTTCTTTTTCTTTTCTTTTCCATTTCCCCTCATTTTTCAGGTAGAAAATTGTTGCAAATCTGTATAATGTTTGGGTCTCTCCTCCCGGAGTCAAAGTTGAACCTAACATTAGATGGCCGAAAATAGTGGATATTACCGTTTAACCCATTCCTAGCCCTTTCTTTAACGTTTCTTTGCTGAGTTTCAATTTCAAAAATATGAAACTTCCAAGAAATTACTCAAACAAGAAAAAGGAAAGAAGAGATACTGAAGCATGTTTTGGGTTGGTAGGCATCACCTCGTATCTTTATTACCGTGTCGCCCGCAGATGTGCATGAATGATTCAACCTTATCTCTTTTTTATTTCTATTTCCTATCAACAAAAATAGTCCCGCATACTTGATGATGATGAAAAAGATTTCACAATTTCTTCAAGTTACAAAGTTTCGATGTCTTTTGCGTGGGTTTCATACATCTCTATTAAACACTACCTATTTTGGTTTTTCTCCTCTTTTTCCTCCCCAGAAGTAATTAACCTAAATCTGGGGTACACGTGTTAGGCCCAAAAGGGTTGCATGAAAAACCATCTAACTACTCGTGTCAGCACTCACTCAGCATTTTAGTACTAGGAAATGGGAATTTGCCCATTTTGCTTCGCTTCTTTAAAACGTTGCTAAAAAACCTTAAAAACAGAATCCCACTATAAATTCGTTTACTAATATCTCAGTTGGTTAGGGAAATACGATCCCGCTTAACCATTATCATCGCGCTCTAAAATACCCATAACACGTACTTATCCTCTCAGTATTAATAATTTCCTTGGGTTGAAAAGAGAACAATGAATATGACAACCTTTTACCTCTCCTTAAATTGGCGAAATTCATCAGATTGCCACAACCCCCCCTCATCCCTATCTTCTCAAACTTGGTCTCTGTTAGTGCGTGTATGTGTGTGTTTTGTTTCCAATCTGCAGCATAATCAGCCCATCAGGGGTATTTATCAGTGAAGGGACGAATCTGCTTTTCCTTTTCTTGTTTTGTTGCCACTTTTGATGCAAATGGGAGTGGCTGCAGAATTGCAAATTGGAGAAGATAATCGTAATCATATGTCCACCTCTAATATTTGGTACTATTACTAGTAGTACTATACTTTTTACCTTTTGTTTTGTTTTGTTTTGTTTTGTGCCTTTCTTTTTCTTCTTTACAGTATTACAACTAGAAAGAGTCCCTACCCTCCAAAAATTACACATGCATGAGGTCAAAAGAATTTTCAAATTTCATCTCATCTGATGAATCATGTGTGTATGGAAAGCCTTTTTCTTGCAGGGTACTACCCTTTTGCTTTTGGATAGGTCCTCATCGGTTTTTGATTTGTTTCTTTCTCGGTATCCGTTGTTTGTGCTATTTTTACAGATTACACGTGTTATATTGGTAAATGTGTGCATTGGTTCGCCGTGGATAGAACAGACTTGTTTTCGTGGCAAAATCTTTTACTGATCATACTTATATTTGATTACCCTTTTCCCCAAAAACGACAAGTAAATAAAAAATTAATCAAAAAGAAAATTATTTTTGGAATTAAATTTAGTGTTTTGTGCATTCACATGCATGGACTTTAAATTGCTTTCTGTCTCTAATTTAGGTTTAACCAGCTTAGTCACATTAGTGTAATACATAAATTACAGGCTGAACAGGAGAAGTGCGTCATGCAAAGGAGCAGCTCGATCAAATCACTGTGACATTGGGCCTAAGAAGAAGACTAGTGGGTCGGACAATAAAGCAACTGATCAAGGTGATGCTTCCAAGAAGGAGAAGAAGCTTTGCCTTTGTGCACCAACCACCCATGCTGGCTCATTCAGGTGTCGTCTTCACAGGGCAACTGAAACTGCCAATGCTCACAATTCACTGGCTTCATCTTCAATGAAGTGCAGAAGTACCGGCAAGACAAGCTACAGTTCAAGAAACCTTGATGTCCAAGCCCTACCCCATTTGTCCAGATTTGGTAGGGCTGTTGTTGCTGCCAGTGACGGTGCCAATGGCAGCCGACCAATTTCAATGGCATTACAAAATGATGAAAAATTTTGTGAGCCTTACAAGAACACTGAGGAATGATCGGTTTTATCTAGTGGTATTGTGGAAAGCCCTTGGTCCCTGAAACTTTTGTGTGTGTGTGTGTGTGTATCTTTTGTAATTTCAGTTTCCCCCCTTGCTTTGCGTCAGCTGAAAGTGTGAATTTGTAATACTTTCTGCGGACGTGAAGCCTACAAAATTGAAGCCATGGATGCATGGCACTGCGGCTTGCTTTGAATAGAAGCTGCATGCGAATTCTGATTTTTCATTTATCCTCCAATTTCTACCGAGTCAAATTGTGCAAATCACCAAAACCTCATTCCTTCATTTGTGGAATGCAGAGACGGCAAGCACACCAGTATTCTCCCATTGGAGAGATGCTGATATCCTTAGAATTACTTCCAACGGGAGGGTTTGTAATCTGAGATTGATTAAAATACATTGTTGTACCATGTCAGATTACTCTCATTCTATTAGCTGCCAGCTATGTTTCCTTGGATCAGATAGTCGGAAATACAATTGACCGTCAATGTCTTGTAGAAGATGAACAACTCAAGAGGGGCCAAAAAGCAAAAGCTATTATGCAATTTTCATGTATAACACGGAGTCTGTACAGCTTGTTTCTATTTCAAGAACAAACTAGGATGCTCATAGCGAACACAAAACCACCTTCTACAGCCCGTTCAAGGGATAACAAACAGCTGACAATCGTTATTTTTGTATATTTACGATGATAACAAAAAAATACCAATCAGCAAATACAAACAACGCTGCGTCAACTCAATGCTATAAAATGAAACTTACGATGCTTGCAGAGCCCTGACTCTTGCCGTCAGCTCCCTGACTTGGCTCCTCAAGCGATCAGAGTTGCAGAAGAAATCCACAAATACCCGCCTCTGAAGTGCCAGTTCTTGTGAATGATGTTTTACAATCTGTATATCCAGAAAATTTGGCAATTAGAGTTTAATATACGCAAGTTAGAAAACTGAAGAAGTAAAAATAACAGATAAAGACAAATTTTAATCATTCATCATCCGTCAAAATATTGCCATCACTTTCATTAAGACAGCATGTGATATTTCTCCTTCGTAAAGTACACTAAATAGCAAATCTAAAAGAAGCTGTACCAAGACGCGTCGGTAACAACTTTAGTCAACCCATAATTGTGATGACAGCATAAAACTTCTATAAAATAAAACTTACCTCCTTCTTCTTGTTATGCTCTAATGTTACTTCTTCAACAGCAGCGGCTAGCTCTGCATTGGCCTTTTCCATTTCATCGAGCTCCTTCATTAATGTCTGGAGAATGATAGGGAGAGGGGGGGGGGGGGGGGGGGGGGGTTGGCTCAGTTTTTAAGAAGATATAATGAACCACCTCAAACTGCAGGCCTCATTATCACAAAATAGGTGGTAAAATTATAATGAACATGAGGCAATGACAAACAAGGCGCAGCTTGGCGCATTTAAGATGATATACACTTGCATATGTTAAATTAGAAAACATCTAATTGTATAAGCCAGTGATTCTAAGCAGTGAACAGGAGCAATGACTCGTTTTTTTAAAGTTTCTTTCAGAAACGGTACCATAAAGGCATCAATTACATCAAATGAAACCTAAAGCACATATGTCATATCACTGCAACAGAAAAAGCAATAATCAATTAGATCTTTACCCGAGGTGTTAATATTGGTTGGGCAGTTGTAGATGATGCAAACAGTAATTGCTGCAAGCTTTGAACAAGAGTGCACCTATATATCAAAGAGAAAAACAAGATTGTAGATTTTTGTAATGTTTATAGGTCCATAAAGCAAGAGTAATGTCTAATAAGCCAATGACAGCCAAATTTCATGCTCCAAACAAATATGGGTGTCAATTGACAACATATATTGTAATATCAAGCAGTTTGAAATCTGAAAATTATAAACCAAAAAAATTGCCCGAGTATAAAGATTCCCGACCTAAGCAAAATCTGAAAAAATTGAGGAGAAAGGCTACAACCGTGAACAAATACTTAAGCAGTTTGTTTAGAAATGTAATATCCAGACACAGCAATAAGAGTTCAGTACTCAAAAATTGTGACTAATTGGTCCTCAAACATGAATTAAAAGCACCACAAGGTTCTTTCTTCCAGAGTCTTTCTTCAGCTACTCATGACCGCAACAGCAAGCCCACAGTTTGTGCCAGCAAAAGCAAAATTTTAACACACTGATCAAATGCCATGTGGTAGGCAAATAGATAACCTAACAACAACCATTTAAAAGAAAGCACCTCTACATTGACCAGAAAAAATTTCAATAACTAGAAATGTGAGCGGTAGTGGCAATATGACAAAGCTAATGAGGATAACATACAGCTCATTGATACATCTATTTCTGTCCTCTGGAAGGGCATGTTCTAACTCAGATTGCAGGGTCATCAGATCTGATTGAAGGCCAGATATTTGCTGAACAATTCGTGGTGCTGATACATATGTTGATAAACCAGCTTGAGCATCTAAAGAAATTACAGAAACTCTGGTTAGAAATGACTCATAAGATGAAAAGCATCAACATGGTGTTAGTCCATGGATATTACTTGAGTAGATACTTAAAAGGTCTCTGACACCATGCAGAAAAGTATCTCGATCATCCACAGCTCCTTGTTCTTGTACATCAGATGAAGCTTGAATTAAAGCCACACAACGACCCTAGAGTGACATATCACACATAAATTCCAGCGGCGCAACTACTGTTGAATGCCATCATAAAAGATGCCAAAAGAAAGTAAGTTTTTATGTCTTCCTCAAGATGATAAATTTCCATACCACTCGGCCCTTGGCTGAAGACAGGTATCCTTGCAGCTCTGACTCAATAACTTTAAGCAATGAATATGCACCAAGCATGGTTTTCTTCTCCAGCTGACATGCTATTTTTAGGAATTGATGTCGTGCTAGCTGATTGACTAAATGATTTATGAACTACAATTCGAAAAAAGGACAAATAATAAAAACTTAGGAGAACGAAATATAGAGGTATGTAAGAAGTAAGAACTTTCAACACCCTGAGCTGATTAAGGCCAGCAAATGAGAAATCCAGATAAATGCTAATACCCAAAAGCACCATGATTGAATTTGGCAAACAAAAAGTCTGTGCATCCACCACAATCCAAACCAGATATATACTAATGATATCAACTGACAACTTCTGCATCTCTGGGTGACTCTAAGTTGGATTAGCCACCTAATGTGAAATTTTCGATTTTGGTATATGATTGAAATGTATGCAACAGAAAATAAAACTAGGTGCATGAAAAACTGAATCCATAGGTGCTGCTTCTTCAATTCTAGAAAAGAGCACAATCTAAATGATACAACCACAAGGCATTATATCCCCAAAACATACCGATTTTTGTCGATTTATGTAGAATTCTTGACGCATGACCTTCAGATCATAATCACCTATATATTCAGGTAGTAAGGTATCAACCACAAAGAGAAACGACATATTCACGTTAATAGCCAAACTTCCCAAATCAGAATAAAGCAAAGATATCTAATACCTTGCAATATATATGTGTCTTGTAGCTGAGCTAACTCCCAACAAAGATCAGGTACAGTCTGAGAAAAGTCTTCCAGTAAGATATATAGAGAAGTAACCAATAAAGTAGAGTCCAAAACTAAAAGTTAAGCAAAAAGTACAAGAACCCAGATAATTAGGCTTTGTGTGAACAATTCAGCCTCTTCCGTAAAGAAAAAAGAGTTGATCAATGAAAGACACTAAGCAGGCGTTACACTAACAAACTTAAGATATCATTTAGCCACGCAGTAAAGAGTTCCAAGAACTCACTAAAAGAACTATAATACTAGGAAATTATTCAATTATTTTCTAGTACATGGCGTCTAAAACAGATCTCTATCTGTTCCTGTTCTACCATATCTTCAGTCCAAGTTAGGAACATCCCATTCTGTAGCCAAAATCAAGTACAATGGATAACCAGCCATCTATTCCGCCTATGTTTTTGACACAGTAACAGGATTAGAAAGAACATGGCAACCCCAATAAAAAATTCTGCTTCAACTAGAATTTATCGTCAACTTCACTCCCACATAGTGACAGTAACTAGAAGAGCAAACGTGAAGGCTGTGTTTTTGCCTCATTTAAACAGGGAATAATGCACAAAAAATTATTGTACCCAACTTATAATAAAAAAGATATCTAACTAGCTGCAAATACAAACCTCAGATAAGAGCTTCTCCTCTTTCCGGTACAGATTTGAAAGCTCTCCTACCAATTCAGCATGCTTTCTCCTATTCAGTGTATAACAAAAGTTTAAAGAACAATAAAAGTTTAGAAGTTGGTACAGCACTACATAATTTCCACATAAAAAATAATACAAATATAAACTCAATCAACCTCAGGGTATGAAGATCAAGATGAATGTGAGCTTCATCTGATGTAACTTGTCCTTTAAGTGCCATGAGAATGGCTTGTTGTTTAGCATACTCAACCTGAGCTTCTACCCATTGCCTTTCACTTGTTCCAAATCTGCATTAAAACAGATAGCACGAACACAATTGCAACGGAAAGTAAATGTAACAGAAAAAGAAGTTCAACTAGAACAGAAAAGTTGAACACCCATGTTCGGGCATAGAAAGCTATTTGTCTTTTTTTATTTTTTATTTTTTTTAAGGAAAATGGTTGCACAAGCTTGCTTTTTTTTTTACACAAGTCAGTTACCACAATGGAGATAAAGGTGCAAACTTAAAGATATTGAGCTATAAAGGAGTGTTACATCTACAAAGAGAGAAAGGAAAGATCTTAAGAGTGCTGATAAATTTCATAAACCTCTGGCAAGCGCAGAGTGACTAGAGAGGGAAACAACCTCATTGTCTTTTCAGAACCAATCAACATCCTTCGAGAGACACAAGATGAATATAGAGAGAAATGCAGTCAAAACTAACATCTTAGCTTTCAGTGTTGGACTTATTTTAAAAACCAAGGTTTCAGAGGCAGTAAGTGATGGGCAGATTACTCAACTGAGCTCAGCATTTTTATATTCCCCCATGTCATATTATAAAACATGAAATAAGAGAAGTAAACAAAAGATAATGGTGACAGACAAATGAAACAGGCAATAAATCCAACTAAGCATAGAGTCATTCAAGTAAAAAGACTTACAT
Organism: Mitragyna speciosa; assembly: GCA_024721245.1. Classification (NCBI taxonomy): domain Eukaryota; kingdom Viridiplantae; phylum Streptophyta; class Magnoliopsida; order Gentianales; family Rubiaceae; genus Mitragyna; species Mitragyna speciosa. The sequence goes on from CM045563.1 coordinate 22,603,988, forward strand.
GGAGCGCAAGCGTTGCAATTCAGAAACACGCTGCTGATGTGATTTTTCTAAATCTGTAAGGTGCATTTTGAAAATGGAAACAAGAAACATATCAGATTACTTTAAATGATTCACGTAGTTCCTCTACTTATGATAGCTCCCTGAAACAAGTCTTATTCACATAAGCATGAAATTCATCCACAACATTGTTATTGCAAAGAAAGGATATAATATCGATACTTAGAAAGAGAGAAAGGGGGGGGGGGGGTTGTGGGGAGGAAAGGGTGCAATACCTCGTACTAAGACATTTGACATTTCATCCAAACTCACCCATGAACATTTAGACTTGCCTTCCTCTGCCACTAACCTGTACGGACCCTAAAGCAAGGACAACCAGACAAGTGAAAAAAATTTCATTGCCACTGAAATGAAATGCATACTATTGACATTCAGACTACCAATAATGTCGGCAAGATTTATCTGCCGGTAATAGAATTCTAGAAACAGCATAATTTTCCATAAAAACAAGGAAAAAGACTATGCTTCAGGTGCAAAGAAAGTTTTTTATAAGTTATGTTCCCCGAAAAGGAAGTGCTCTTTAGAAACCAGCATCTACAGCTCTCGAGAAAAATGTAAAGCCTGGCAAACAAACATGAAAGACAGCAACCACTAGCAATCCCAAATCCAACACTAATACCACCTTCAAGACTTGTCAAATGTCATATAGCTGTTACTATCCAACATTATATTTCTCACATTTACAGCAGCTAATTACTTCAAAAGTAATAGTTGCACAACAAGGTAATCACAGGCTTTTATAAAGTGAAAAAAGAAACTGGCATTGAATGAAAATAGTACCGTATCCAGTTGTTTTGCAAACCATTGATTTAGCTCCTTCATACAAGATGCATCCGCAAGCAAATACTGATGAAAGTCAGAGTAAGCCAAATAGATACCATCCTCTGTACACAAATAAGGTAAAACCTCATAATGCTGGCAATGGTATAGAATTAGTGCTTTATAATCAAGTAATTCTAATATAACTCCTGAATTTTTTCTTACTTCAAAGGCTTAGCATGCTCACATTTCAATTATGTGTGCGAGTTCTGAAACACAACTACTTTTTTCATCATAAAGAAAGTAATTAAAAAGTTTAAGGCAGTGGTACTCAGCCTAGTGACCATTCCTCCCAAGGCATTCATGAAAACGGTCAGGAAAATAAAAAAGATTATTCAACCATTATGCCCAAATTTGTCTCAACCAAATGAGATATTATTATAGAGGTCACACTTTCCGAAACTAAGATTTTCAGACTTCAAGGTATCCCAAACAAATGAAAGTGATTCATTTTCCAGTGCAGGTGTGTATTCCAGTGCCCTAGGAGAATTCAAGAGGTGGAAAGATTATGATATTCATCCAAAGAAACATTATCTGCTAACTAAAAGTCATTACGTTATGGCTTCAAGATTATCAGCAAAATTTATGAGAAAAAAGTTCATTGTGAAAACCAAATAAAAGAAAGCAATGGTACCATCTCCCGAATGATAATGAGCCAACTCTTGAGCTGTAGAGGCCATCTTCCCGAGAACAGCATTCATCTAAACGAAGTTTAAATAACTTCAGACTTAAGACAATGCATAGCAGCAAACAAAACTTTTATCAGAAAAAGAAATCCATAAAATTTCAATCCAATCATGAAAATTGCAAATGCACATACATACCAGAAGAAATTTTCCATGGTCGAATAATATCATAAACTTATTGTGCAGGCTTGGGAATCAAAAGAAATGGGGGGAAAAAAGAAAGAGAACTTGTAGCAAGTCACTCATGTGATAATTGCAGTGATCACAAGTCACTGAAGAAACTACTTTGAAACCACAAAAACAGCACTGCTCCACAATGCATCTGGCTGCTACTCCCTTCTCTGAAACTTTCATAGTTAATCTAAACTCCAAGTCCAGTTAAAACTCCAGCATTAATCAGAAAATTCCAACTTTGAATGAAGAAACAGAAAGACAAAGTCAATACAGCAACCCATTCTAAAGGCAAATATATGTGTTATAATTATGTTTGACAAAATTAGTTGGCAAATATATGCAAAAGAGAATCGTCATCCACAAGCAAAATCTAATTTAAACAGAACTCCAGGGCATTGGCAAACTAACGTCCAAGGATCCACAATTACAAATCTAAATCACTATAATCCTGTTTGCTCTCTTTTTCTAGTTTCTGTTTGAAAATCCACAATGCATATTCTCCACACTGGAAGTGATCTATAACATGTCAAAACCAGCAAACAGACAATCTACGGCAAAGTACCAGGCTGGTAAAGAAGTTAAATAACAGTTCTCAACAAGATAGGATGCATCAACACAAGGCTATAGTTAACTAATGGGAAACTGATTCAAAATAGCTCACCTCTAAATTCCTAGCTGAAAGGCTATCCTCTATAGATGTTAGTTGTCCATTGACAACAGATGTGGCTGCGACGCGTGCCCTTCTTCCTTGACTTAATGAAGAAGCCTGCCCTGTGAGCATATCATATTGAGACTGCAGGCGTCTGAGCTGTTTTTGCAAATCCAAAGCTTCAGTCTTCAATGCTACAGTAGCATCCCTGAAAAGGCAATAAACCATCAGGAACATAAGCATGCAACAGAAAGAATTACTGAATTCTCTTAAGAACTTTAACCACTTCAGTGATTCGGCAATCCTTCATACTTTTTGGAGGGTGTGCATTTCCCGTGTGTTTAAGCAAACAAAGCCAAATCACTGTTCTGATGTTACTCAATATGGTTTTAAGAGAGATCAGTCAAGCGTAACTTGGTCATTCAGTTGCTTATCTTATAAACTTAAAGAGATGTACAACAATAGGATAACTATAAACTAAACAAAATATCTAAGCTCCAATTAAACCAATGAAGAAAATGGAATCAGTTATCACATCCTACTTTCCACTCGTCAAAGCTCCTCCAAAACTCTTACGGTTAAAGTACTAAGAAACTGACTCCAGCACAGTAGAGGTTCAATATATGAAGAAGGATAAGATCAGTCTATATCGAAACCCATTACCTTATTTCTTTCAGTCCTTCCTCCGTTCCAAAGACTGCTTCCTGGTTGTCTCTCCTAGTTGAAAAGGCTGAAATGCTATCATAAGCAAAATCTAGGTCCTCACCCTATAAAATCAAGTCATCAAAAGCATAATTGCAGTAATGAAAATAGTAAATAAGTAGAGAGAACGGCTAAATTCAAACCCCTCCATCCTAAATCCACACCTTCCATGCATTCATCATTTGTACTATTCACGTTAAGAGTTATATAAGGTAAGGATTTAGAAAGGAGGGGGGCTTACTTAAGACTTATGGAGGGGAATATAACAGTTCTTTACCTCCAAAAGCTTCCCTTCTTGTACGAACTGCTCATACCTGAATTAAAGAGGGCATTTTTAACTGATGACGCAATGATGGCTTCGTAAGAATAGAACATCAGCTATAGAATAAACAAAAAATTCAGCCCGTAAATTCATTTAACACCCTGACCGATAAAATTCATGCTATAACATGATTTGAAGATCAGCCCATTTTACAAGTCAGGATTAAAAGAAAAAAAAAAAACCAGAAAATTTTTTCCAACCATATATTAAAATAAGCAAATAAACCATTTAAACCAACATATTTCTACAAACCCTCCTCAGTCCAGAACGCCAATATTTGTGATAACACAATCTAACCTAGCCAGGCAAAACCCAGTAACAAAAAAGCATTTCAACTAAAAAGAAGAAAATAATACTAGGAATTTATTTTGAAAGGAAAGATAGAAAAATAAAAAGAAAGAAAGAAAGGAAGGAAACGCTAACTGGGAAAGTTCGGAGGGGGAGAGGACATTGGAGGGGCGAAGGCTAGAGCAGAGCCAATCGAGGATGGGTCGAGCGTCGTCGTATTGAAAAGGCCATTCGAAGCTGTCAGGGTCCAATAATTCGTGCCCTTCGTAACCCAATTCCCTCAACAATGCGCACAATCGGGCCCCACTACCCATCTTCTGTTTTACAATTCCCCAAAATCTTCAGATCAGATCTGGTAATGAGTTATAGTTTCAGTTCGGTAGGCACTGCTGCTGCTGCTGCTGCTGCTGGTGCTTCATCTTTTCTTCTTTGATGAAATTGAAATGTTGAGAGACTATCAGACACCTCCAGAGAGAGAACTCAAGGACAGAGACTACTTTTGGCGCCGGCCTCACCCGATTCGATTTTGGAGATTTCTAAGTAAATAAAATTGAATTTTGAATCTCTAGGTGGGATTTCCTTTTTTAATTTTCAGTATATTCTAGGGAGAAGAGAGAGAGAGGGGGGCTCGGGGAGAAAAATTAAAAAGGCCTTATATAGCAAGCCAAACGTTCCCCTGAAGTTTAGCGCGATTCGCTGAAGCGAAATAAAAATTTTAAATATATCATTTGCTCCTTCCTCTAATATACTAACTTGTAACCACTTGCTGAGTTCCAAAGTTAAAAAGTAAGATCTTGATCAATCATTAACCTATCTATTTACAAGCAACTGCCAACTATAGCAACTAACAAAGACCGAAAATTACTAGTACAAGAATTTTTGCGAAGAAAATAAAAACTAAGAAAAGAAAAAAAAAAATTTTATGGAGCTTGAGATCCAGGACTTTGCGAAGTTGCAGTCAGGTGAACCTTCTTCCCAGCCATTTTGCATTTTACTTCAACCTGGCCAGTTGAATTCCATCAGAAGAGACTTTTCATGGATGTAGTAATCTGCAAAATGGATTGTCTCCAAAGATTATGATCCCGCACCAAAAGAACATGTAAAATGTTTACAATGGCGAGATGCTCTGTGGATACTCCAGTCACTTGCTATCGCTCTTAGAAATATATATATATATATATATATATATATGTATGTATGTAGATGTATATATCTCTCTGAGAATTGAATGGCTGCTCCTGGAGGAAAAATCATCTGTAGTGAAATCGTTTGCTCCGGTAATAGGTGCAAAGGCTGCAATTTAAAAAGTAGTAGTCAGCATTTTGCCATATGCATTTAGCACGCTATATGCAATTAGCAATATTGCAACAAAGAAAAATGAACGCTAGAATCAACAATTCAAAGCCAATTATTTTAAAAACCATTCACGCATCAATCCTGGATATAGTCAATTTCCCATGTCTTGTAAGTTCAGTTTAGTTTTAGGTGACTTTACGACAGCCAAAATAGCAAGCTGGCATTGTTATAAAATTTAATTGTGTCTAATAACACACAAGAAGCTAACTAATCATCAAGATCATATGGCAAACAAAGGTAATTCACACCCTTCAGTTGAACGGCCACAACATCGTTAGTGTTCTTATATGGGGTCAAAGTCCTCCGCAGTTCGACCATGTAATAGAATTTTCAGCAAAATTTAAGCAGTTTACCATGTTATAGAATTTTCAGCAAAATTTAAGTATAAAAAACACATCAAGTCAAGAACAAGTAATAACTAACCTTTTTGTCTCATTCTTCTCTCTCAATCATATCAAATTTGACTAACCTTTTGTTGAGCGTTTCATTCCCTATATCTCCTTATACCTTGGTCCTGATTATTGAGAGAAGTTAATTTATACAGAAGAGCTAATAAGATACAGCGTGCTTTCAACTACTAAAAGAAACAACTTAAAGCAGCAATAAATTGATGCATCTAGCAGTATTAATATTTTGCAATCCCCATTCATAACATAGAATTGGACTTCTGGAAGAAAAAATGGAAAAAAGAAAGCAAGAAAAAAGAACGGAGTAGAAAGGTATAAAGGGTACAAAGGAGGGAAAACATCCAATCAGGTGTAAAATTAACCAGCATCTACATATCTTCACAAATATATACTAACAAAACTTGCCTAACTATTATCATGTTAAGTATCCATATGCCCGATACTTGCATATTATCTAATGAATCTCAATAATGAACTAACATCCTTTGGGAAAAACGTGTATTCACAGGGACAAAAAAAATACTTGAAGAACCAGTACATGATGAACCAACATATCTCAGCACATATTCCAGACATGAACTTTAGGCTCAGCTCGTATTCAGAGGCAAATTGCATTATAACAGAGGTGAATACACATTAACATTCACCTTTCTATAAAAACTAAACAGAAGATATATATGAAGCATCAAGGAAAAATCAACATCGCTTCGAGATTAATAAGAAACTGAAATTGATATATAGAGACCAAAGAAAGCAGCAGTTTTCTGACCAAGCAAAAACGTGGAATCCATTTTGTCAAATTTCACAGCTTGAGAAAAGGATAGAGAAAGTCATTCTTTCTAAATCTTAGAACTTTATATAGTTCAACTGAAACATGCTCATCCATTGTTTCAGTTGAACCAGAGTTAGGTAAAGCACCAATCAACCAAAAAGATAGAAATCAAGAATGCTTCAGAACTCAAAACCTACCATCTTAAACCAACATTTATCCAAATCCAATGTCTCAAAACACAGCAAATGAGCAGCATAATGTTTAAGGGGAACTAAAACTGCTATAGTAGACATGCCACCTATACAAATTAATCATCTTAGTATCTTGAGTCGCTCAGCCCCATTTTGCCTTCTTCTGCAACAAGAGAAAAGCACAGCCGCAGGAGAAGATATTATGTTCCAAGTACAGCCGATTCAAACTCACTATGTTCCTCTAATTTTCAGACACATTCTCTTTTCGGCAGCAGCCAATAAGTGGTCTATCTAGTCTTTTCCAACTTATGCTGTATTAAGATATCATTCCCCTTGTAAAATGGTGAATGACAAAGCATCTGCGGTCTTTTCCAACTTGTGTTGTATTAAGATCTCATTTAAGATAGTGAATGACAGAACAAATTTAGCAATAATAGAAGTTCTTTGAGCTCGCTTACGCATATGACATAACAATCAAAACACCAATTGCATTAATTTTTCTCATTCAACCAAATCTATATATCTCAAGTCCTCAAGATCAGATACAAAAAATGTTCAACTTTATATCACTAGATCAAGAGTGGACCCTAATACATAAACCAGAGACCAACCAACTACTAAAACTACAAACAAACATCATCATTTCTCGAAACATTACAAAATTGATACCACTGAACAAACACAGCTTAAATTGATCATCCAGTCACTTCAAAATCCTCTGCTGCTTTTCAAGATCGAACCCAGGGTCCCCAGCACGGCGAAAGCCAACAGCGGACTAACATCCAAAGTATCGAAAATCGGCGGGATTATATTCCGGAAAAGATTCAAATACGGATCACAAAGGTCCCTAATTGCCGACAAGGGCTGCCTATCCCAAGGTATATTCGGGAACCAGCTCAGCAAAACCCTAACCATCAAAACCCCACTGTATATATCCAGCCATTTTGCCATCCCGGCCGCAACCACGGTGAACGGCGTGTTCAAAGTTCCGATGGACGTATCCCTAGCCGCAGCGAAAAAGGCCGGGCCGGCAGAGTGGATTAAAGGTTCTGGAAGCCCATGGAAGGGCTTCAATTGCAGGCCCAAATTAAGAAGTTTGTGGGTCAAAAACTTTGAGGCGGTTAGAGCGAGAGCCAAGAGCGTTGTGAGGGTCCGAGTTGAACCGGTGAGCAAAGATTCAGAAGGGTTTTGAATATTAGAGGTTTTGGTGGATGGGTTCTTGACGAGGGTTGATGAGGAAGAAGCCGTAATTATTGCCGCCGGCCTTTTAGGGATGGTGGTGAGGGAGAAGGAGAGCCGCCTAGGATAGGCAGCGCAGAGGTTGTTCGGAGAAATGAAGGTAGGGTTTTGGAGGATTAAGGTTTGAGACGCCATCAGCGAAGAAGCCATTCTGGTTTGGTTGCGACGAAGGAAATCTCCCAATTATGAGGATTGGATTTTGGGGCTTTTTTGGAGCGCAAACCTTCGGCTCGTGGGCACTGAATGGTTACTTGATTGCCCAATCCGCCTTCGATTGGGTTTTATCTGTTTCTTCTTGCCCAATTAAACGATAAATTCATTTCCACAATAGTTTCTTTCACCTAACAATATTTTTCCATTAAGTAAAAATATGGAGTAAAATAGTCTACTTCAAAAGCAAATTTTTCATGAGCCTTTTTTGAATTATTTATTAGGGGCAGAATTTTAATCACCGGGCTTACATCTCGTAATTGTGAATTCTCTTGGGGCCTCAATTTCGTAAGAATGTTGGACTTGGCTGCATAAATTTCGGCTGATCTTGGGCTTATCAACGCGAGGATCTTTCACAAGAAAATAGTTCAAATTCTAACCTTCTCGTGACAGCCTTTCTTGTAGGCCCAATTCACCAATTTTATAAAAAGTAGACGGGCTTAACTCGCATTGGTTTTCGCCCAGTACCCCCACCTTTCAACCCATCAGTAAAAGAGTTCAAATAAGAATCTGACGGTACAATAAAATAATTTGTGTGCTAAATCTTCAGACCGCAGAGTACGTCTAAGAATTTTTTTTGTCTCAAAACAATTATCGGAATTATATGAAATAAAATCTTGAACTAATTTCCAGGAAGTACTTTGTGTACTATAGAAGAAGTTCTGTAGAAGGGTGTAAAAACACAATAAATTTTGTTCCGAAAATTTTATCCACACTTAATTTCAGATCCGCGTAAAAAAATTTACAACAAGAAAGATTAATTTTTTATTATAACTTTTAATTTTCATCCATTTTAGGCTCAACCTTTGGAAGAAAGATTATTGTTCAAACAAACGAGGGATTCGAAGGCAATTGTTTATCAAGATTTAAGATCCATACGTAGTCTAATTACCATTTACATATAGATGGCTGATTTAGGGTAATACTTTTGTATCAACAAAATCAATAGTTGAGACCAGTGTATATATAAATTTTTTTTATACAAGACATTTGCAAGAAGCAATCATTTTGTTATTTTACAATTAGCTTCGCTGATATTGACTAATTATATTATTATCACTTGAGCTGGTTTCAATTTTTTTTTTTACAATGTCCAGATTGACGCAGACGGAGGAGATTATATCTGCAAATGAAAGATGGAATTTGGAAGAGAGCATTAACAAGATGTTGCCCGGTTGTAGTGACCCAATTTTCCTCCTGTCGAAAGTTTTAAACTTGCATTTTGACCAATGGGCACCCATGAAGTTTTCCACCTTGCATTGGCGCTACCGAGCCAAGCCCTTCAAGCTCGTGGACACCCTCAAACAACTAAATAGTTTTATTTTACTAGTTATAGACCATGTAATCTTGATTTTAATGTTCCAAATTGAAATTCAAGTAGTAGACTTGAACTTGAACCAAAAAGAAAAGTGATAAATCAAGGTAGACAATCATTCAAGTATTACCATTTACCTCTATAATTGCACATTCTTCAAAAGAAAAAAGATGCTTGTGATAAAGATTGAGATAAGTTACTTGTTAATAGGAACATCAATAATATACATTCTTTCACTCCAGAGAATTTATGAAGACCAAGAAACTCAGAAAAATACTACCGAAGTTTGATGGCTTTAGGATTTAGCACAACGGGAATAACTGTGGACGAAGGAAGGGTAAAGACCAGTAGTAACCATCTACCAACCCCCCATTTGAGGCCATCTCCATGATCAGTCTCTGCAACCCACGGAAGGGGCGCAACACCACCCTCCAATGCACCGCCGGTCGCGAACCAAGGCAGAACACTCTACGCTTATTCCCTAACCGGATGCTGCTGCCCTTTCGCCTCCTTGGTCGTCGGCGTGTGCGGCACCAGCCTATCACCACCGTGGAGTTGGAAAACAAAGAAATGGTTATAGCACTTCTCTTTAGCATTCTAATGATGTTGGTGGAGTTATTTTGGCTAAAGTGTTATAGGACAAACTTTTCCAGAGGAGTTAATATATATAGTATCATGTAAAGTTTGATGGATCATGAAGCTAGTTGATGATGAATGTCATTATGATTGTAATTATTCCTATCATAATCTTTCTGCAGTGATGCTAATGCCGATTATAATAATGGTTCAAAAGAAGGAATTTTTCCTTTTAACCTCTTTAGAGTTGTGGGTGTAATGATTAGAGGAGAGATGCTTTTTTTAAATTAACTGTTAAGGGATGAATTATAATAGTCCTCCTAACGCATTTGCGTATATATTATGCACATGCCTAGGTGGCCCTCCAAAATTTAAGAAAAGACATGATAAAAACTACCAGTAATTTGATACAGTTGGTGATCTTTTTCAGCAAAGTCCTGTTCTATTAGTTAGATTTCCTTGTAGCATAAAAAATGGTGTGAAAACATAAAAAACAGATGATGGATCAATCTCTATGAACGTTAAAGAATAATTCTGGGTTTTAACCAAATACAACGCCAGGACCAGCATCGTTAGCAACCGTCATCCATCCAGTTTAGGGTAAACCATGTTCAGGTTTTCATACATACACTCTCTTTATTAATTATTGCCGTTTTACCTCTCTCATTATATATGTAGCTTGCTCAAGTGCCAGAGAATCTTAATTTGAGGGTGTACAAGAGATTTTATTTTTTTTATTGGAGAGGATGCATTAGGCAAAATATAAATGGGTTTTATGGCATGATAAAAGAAATTTACAATGCACGGCAGGAAGATAATTAAATCTGGGGAGGGGCCAGGGGCCAATTGCCAATCTACATGTAGCTCCGCCACTGGTTTTAACGAGAGATTTCTGAACACATCTCCCAAAATCTGTGGTTGGTTGGCGCTACTTGTGGGTTAATTTAGATCATTCCTGTCTTCAATATGCTCGTGACATCGTACTCCAATTGAAGCCAACTTAGATGTGCTTTCAGGGATGCCACTCCCTTGCATTGGAGTATTAGTCATTTTAAGCCACCACTTGCTCAAAGAGTCACGACCGTGGCATCTTCAATTGCGAAGACAACAATTCTGAGACCTTTAATTTATGGTCGATGTTTTCCAATAGCTGTTCACTGAATCGAACCACCTCAATTTGTTTCCCTCCAAAGTCCTAATCCATAGGGCAGTTACCAATACCATCAACATTTTCCTCGTCTTTTGAGGGTATAATTGAAGGGTATAATCGAGCCGAATTCAAATACTACCAAATTCGAATTCGAGTTTGTTAACATTATTGCTGTTCGAGATCGAGTTTAAGCTTGATCGAGTTTGTAATTCGAAACTCGAGCTTGGCCTATTAATTTTAGTGATAGCTCGAACGGGACTCGGGATCACTCGTGAAAATACAATCAAACTCAAACTCAAAATTCATATATAATAGATATAAGTAAATTAGTAATTTTATATATATAATATTTAATGCATATATTTCGAGCCACTCAATGAGCTGCTCGAAATCACTTTTTATTGCTCGAATTTGAGCTCGTTTTGTATATGAACTACTCGAGCGCGACTCGAATTTGTTTAACATCGACTTCGAGTAAAACAGTGTATAGAACTGCTCATGAGCTCCTCGATTCGTTAACCCCCTACTCCTTCCTCATCTCAATTTAGACATATGTTATGGTAGCCTTTTGTCCGTTAGATTTTACATTGTCACGTACAAGTTGGAACCGCGGGTAATCTTCACAAGTAAAATGATCACAATAGAGTTTCTTTCTAATATTCCCATAAATGAGGTACTACATAAATCCTTAATTTTTTTTTGGACTGTGTTCTTTGAAGTATTAGTGAAAATAACATTGTAAAATTTTTTAAATTGTGATGTATACGAGGAAAAAAATGATTTAAATATTCTAAAATTAATATTTATAAAGATGGACGGTCCAAGTAAAGTCACTTTCGTCCAATAATTTAAATAAGGGCTTCATATTGGACTCTTTCCGTTTAAATTAAACATCTGTCCTTTATTTCGAGAATTGACAAAGTTGCGCGGATGTAGGGGATTGGTAGGCCATATGAGACAAAACCCAATGAATGTCGTCTGACGAATGGGCGGGCTAATTAGCTACACAATAATGGAGCCCATAGGCCCATATGTTTTGACAACGGACCAAGCTTAGATTCTTCAATTAGGCCACTATTTCAAAATTTTAATTGCAGAATAGGACTGCCACTATGACAACCAGAAATTTATTATGGGGTTGCTTTCTAGTGCATTATTCTCACTGTCCTGTACTAGCTCATACATATATTTTTGTACGAATTATTTTGCATTTTATAGAAGGATACTAAAAAGGGGAATGCAAATTCCAATTTGCCCTTATATCATCATTTGCTATTTAGGAAGACTCCCACACATTCTCTTCCTTGACCATATTCCGAGTGTACAATAGTTGATTTTCATACTGCAGACAAAAAAAGATTTTTTCTTTTACTACCAACATAGTTTTTCTTTTATGCCTTTTTTATACGAGTGAATTGACATTAGTTACCATTATCATAAAGACTAGTGTAAGGGCATAAGCAAAATTTTTGCCCTGCTGTTTTATAGGGAAAAGGACCAAAAAAGTGTTCCCTGTTTAAGTTAAACTGTAAATAAACTGCGTCAAGCCCAAAACAATATGCTAGCGCCTTGTTGACATCACGCAAAGCCCGTCATGACTCTAGCCCAAGCATTGATGGAGTATTTAAAATATTCATGCAAGTTTGTGAACTCTCTCTCTCTCTCTCTCTCCCTCTCTCTCCATATTTGGATGCTGAAAATGAGTTGCCTAAAAATGGTATCTCCAGCTAGCATTGCCCATAAATTTTTATTCTAGTTATTTGCGTGTGCTCTCTGATTACAGATACATTATCAACATTGTCTTTTCTCTGGTTAATTAGTTTGAGTTTTCAAGCCAGAAGCAAACAAGTTCAACCATTTTCACTACCTGTCAAATGGTGAACAATTAAATATAATGTGATTTCACCATCAAGCTGATAAATTTTAGTCCATCTGATTTCTATTTTATCAGGATAAAGTTGAAATATTTTGTTGAAGTTACTATTAATAGGGACTCCATTTGTACATTATACTCATCCCATCAATTAGACCCCATTTGTCGGCAACGTTGTTTTTCAGCCAAGAATCAAACAAACCGTATGATGCAGCAAGTACAAGTAGTTGGGGAATTATCCCCATCGCAAGATTGCTTCAATTCAATAAAATACTCCCTGATTCAAAATCTACAACTCAAAGTTTAAGTTGGTACTACTTCAGTTTTTGTGTCTTCTTTGGGCAATAATTGAGTATATTTTCAACTACTAAAAATGGGCAGGGTTTCTGCGACCAAGCCCACGACGGACAAAAGCTTCGTGACAGCTAGGTTGAGATGATGAATGGAATATATCTGAAGAAAAAAATAACAAATGAAAGAGAAAATGTAATAACATAATAGGGATAATGTTGACCTCTGGGGACTTGATAATATAGAAGAGTTGCTTGTTGGAGGTATTACTTCTACATACTTCGAATATTGTTCAAAGTTTGTAGACAAAATTGTATCGTATCATCAGTCTCCACTCCTCTCCTCGTTTCAATGAACAAAATATCTTTATCTTCATATTCAGTATGGGTTCTTTCTTTAAGTTTAGTAAGTAATTTGCGTTGTTAATCTTCTACCGCGAAGACAATATTTAACTTGAAGCGCGTGGCTCTTACTCCTTATCATTTGTATTAGTTGTATAATTAAGCAATGCAAAACAAGAAAAGAAGCTATATAAACACCATCTTTGTTTATCTTTTGATAAAGAACATTTTTTTAGGCAATTTGATAGAGGAATTATCACTAAGACAACAATGTGCAAAGTGAAGAAACTATAATGCACCTCATAGCATTTATCTCATGTGTCAGAGTTGCCCAGAGGGATTCGGTTCAACTACCAAAATAGTAACAAAATCTATGAGAAATTAATGCCAATTAAACAACATCCGTCCAAAAAACAAAACAAAGTCAAGATCCGATTAATACTAAAGCCCAAAATAGGTCTACCTTCTGTACTGCAAAGACCATCATAAAAGCCTACCTGAACTAAGATTTTCCTTTTATAGCATACCCAAAAAGCAAACAAAAGCAACTGGCCTTCTTTTCTTGATACTAGTAATAGCTAGAGAAATCCAGAAAGACGAGAACAGCTATTACTTATACCACTACTATTTCTCAGAGCCACCGTCCACATTAATATTATTGTACTTCCTGGAAGATCCTTTGCAGAGATTAACTGGATATTTGAGGGCATTGAGCTCCACTTTCCTAAGAGCAGCTTTGCCAAGATCAACTCCACAGATATCTGAGAGTCTTACAAGGTAGAGTAACACATCAGAAAGCTCCTCCCCTAGGTGTTGTTTCTCTTCATCTTTCCAGTCTGGCAGTCCTTTTGGTACCTCTCCTTTCCACTGGAATATCTCAGAAAGTTCCCCGACTTCCCCAACCTGTTTCACAGTAACAATAAGATTAAGTTACCGATGTTGTAACTTTGTCATATTCATTAATTGTCTTGAGAAAAAAGCAAAAGCAAGAAAAGCTAGTAAATGAGTTGATTTTTGAAGATTTGTATGAAAAAGACAAAAGGGATGGCTTATATTTTGACTGCAGGAAAGTACCAGTGATCAAAATCTTTCTTGACATTCAAGAAATAAAAGGAAAACAAACATCAACTTGCTATTCCTCTAGTATTTTTCTCCGCCACCAAGTCCAAATAGATTGAAAATAATAATAATAAAGAAAGGAAGAGTGCCGTGCTAGACATCAAAAGTCACAAGTGAACAGTCAAGAGAAGCATCATAAAAAGATAGTAAAACAGGGTTCTCAATTGGAGTAATTACCAAAGCCAGTAGAAGGTTTCTGGGGCTGTGAAAACGTTCCCAATCTCTTTCCCTAGCAAAGTCGGACATTTTCTTCGTAAGAAGATCAAGAGTCACACGCTCATCTCCTTCCCCGGGCCCTGTCATCTCTCCCTTTTGCTCAAATAATAGTGCCAAGTGCCCACTTTAAAGTACTAATGGAAGATTCAAAGGCTGCTACACAACCGCAACTGCTAGTGATGAGTAGGTTTGTATTATTATATACGCAAGCCAGCCAAGCATTTAAAGGCGTTTAAGGGTTTTTTTGGCCCCAGTTAAAATATGGAAATCCCTTTTTGTTTTTTTCTGTAGGAAAAAAAATTAACTCATTCAGTGCAATTAAATTATGGGGTAATTTTAACTGTCCCACCGAAGCTAATGATACCGCATCTTACCGTCATATATTATATCAATTTGGTACCAGAAATAAATATTAAACTAACAATAATAGTTTGCAACATCAAATAAAAATATAACTTTAATATACAATTATTAATACTTATTTTTTATTAAACTTATACCATTACAATTGGGGAAAAACGGAATGGTAGTAATGGGATTCGAATTCTTCAACCTTTGAAATAGAGTCATAAAACTCTAACGCTCGAACTCTATTTGTTCTCATTTAAAATTTATTAACACATGGGACGTTAGTCTTTTTTATTTTACCAAGAAGGCAACACAATTAGACCTACAAAGTTAGATTAAACGCTAACAGTCACGGATAATACTCACTTAAGCGCACCCCACAAATCAATCCAAAAGGTAATTGCTGACTTAAAGATTAACCAATGAAACTTAAGTGCAGGGACACTACCACACACGTTTTTGATGTGGGATGAATTAACATCTTTTACTGTTAGCACACAAACTCACCAAGAAGGGTTTTTTATTTTACCAAGAAGGTAACATAATTAGACCTACAAAATTAAATTAAACACTAACAGTCATAAAAAACACTCATTTAAGCACATTAGTCGTGTTATTAAAATTTATTAACACACATTAAAAATGCGGGACATTGGTCGTGGTTTTTGCAGGACAGGGACGCGCGGGCTACGAGTCGCAACGGTTGGGCATCGCCAGAACGTCAGTTCATGCTGGGCTGATATTCCTTGTTGGAGAGGGAAACGTGTCAGTGGCGTGGATTCTCGCCTCTATCCATGGAAGTCTCGTGCGCGCATGGACCCATTTGACCTTGTTGGCTATTAAAAAAAGAGTATTCTGTATGGATTATGAGCAAAGCGTGGTTTTATAGTCAAACAAGTATACTACTAATCACCGCGATTTGTGAAGTTTATGGTGCTTGGTCGGTCGCTCGTGAATCATCATTGGTTTTTCACAGGTGCCTATGGCAGCTCACGACTTTTTGTACAACTAATTCTGAATTAATGAAAAGAAAAGGTAAGAGAATCTTTTTTCTGCATTAACGTCCTTGTATTAAATTTTCTTTCAATATTTGGTTCTTGAAATATTTTAGGATATACATTAAAGTCTTCCTTGAACTAGCGCAATGTTTGCATGTGATTGAAGATGGATGGTCCAAGTTGAAACCTTTTTTTCATGTTTGGAGGATAACATCCATCGGATCCTTGTTTTTTTAAAGATGTCTAAAAAACAACACGTTTTTTAATCACTCTTCATATCAAGCATACATTTACTCGGTGATAATACTAAACTCACAAGATTTCGCATTCATCACATTCCAATCTTAAATCGGTTCATGTTATAAAAGAGCTTCCTACACAACAATTGAGTATAACACTATTTGCACGTGACAGACTCCCAACACTATTTGCTCAGATTTATTGGGTGAGAAATGATTTCCACGCCTAGTTAGTTTTAGTTAGATAATGACTAGGAATCTTTTTAGAAACCTTGAAGTGTCTGAAAATTTCAGTTATTATTATCAGTATTTTCAAGAACTATACTTATATTCTCTAATTTTACTATATCAGTAACAAAATCTTAAACCTGTTCAAATGCTTCGAGTGAATACTCTAAGAAAATTTAGATGCAGCCAAAAAATTCACAGCTAATGTCATACTATCAAGCACAAAAGAAAAGGGCCAATGTTGAACAATTGTATTATGTTAAACTTTAATTGACTTCGATGGTCATTAGCTAAACTTCTCAACTGGCAGAAAAGATGACCACATTTAGTCATCAAACCATTGATCAGCAATAGCTAAACTTCTTAACAGGTTATCAAACATGACCATGACTGATCTTTAAACAGTAAAAGACATGGCCATTAAACAAAAGACACGGCCATTAAACAACAAGAGAGATACCAAGATCCAAAATCATAAATAGAAATAACCAAAGTTTTTCCTACCTCCTACCATTATTTACTTTTTTACACCCAACTCAGTTTTCCCTTTTCCCTCCCTACCCAGTTTTCCTCCTTTGATTCACTGTTGCCACCACCAACGTGATCTTTTGATTCACCCTCCATCAGAACCACAGCAGAAACATTCAGAATCTCTTTAGAAAGCATGTAGTTCCAGATTGTCTTTCTCCACAACAGTTGTGTTGCTCTCATAAACGTATATTTTTTCATGCTGATGAAATCTCCAACAACTGTTTCATGCGTGTTTTGTTCTTCTTCTCTTCTGCTTCCTTCTTACGTTCATCCTTTTTTTCTCATCCACAGCATATATACTTTGTCGCGTCCCATTTTGAGGATGAAGAAAATAAATAAAAGAAAAAAGTGTTTTTTAAAAAATAGATTTTTAGAAAAATAATTTTTATTTTTGGAAACAAAACAAAAGAAAAGGGCCAAGAAAAAGCTCAAAAGGCATTTAAGCTTTCGTCGACAAATGCAAATGGTTGCTCATATTTATTAGAGTTAATTAGAGCAAATCCTCATCAATTACTATCCTTGTAACAGTTTGCCCGTCGAAGATTTTTATTGGTACTTTGCCCACCAACCCCATTATAAGGTAAAGAAAAATAATAATTCTATCCATTTTATTGATAAAATGACCAATACACTCTCCATTCAAAGTTTAGGTGAGAAAAATACTATTTTTTTATTAAAGAACATTTTGCACTATTTTAATTTTTCTTTTTCTTTAATTAAATTTTGCCTGTATTTTCTTGATTTAACCATAAAATATTATTAATTTTCTGTTTTTTGGAAAAGCTCGTGTCTTAGAATGTGGATATGCTTGGATTTATTTTTTTTGGATCCTCATTTGACTATTGAGAATATTGTTAGAAATTGCCTCTCATAATCAATGGGCGTTTATGCATTTATTCTACAAATTTAGGATCTGAAAACTCTATTTCATTTTCTCTTATCTTCTTCAATTAGCTCATACTTTTATCGTAATATGGAGTACATTTTAGATAGTACTAGCTCAAGCTATGCACTTGAAAAAAATATCAATTGTAGGTGTGGAAAAAGATTACCAGTGTACACATCATGGATAACTAAAACCTCAAGAAGAAATTTTCTAGAATGCCTTAATCATAGGACAATTCTCATGGTACAAGATAATTTTCCAAAAATAATTTTAATAAGCAACACATAAATCATACGCATAGATTAGTAAATCAATTTTTACACATAGATTAGTTGAGCAATTTTTTAAACCATTTATCACTAATACAAAATTTTTAAACCACTCATCAACGAAAAACATAGTGCATGTGAGTATTTAAAATAAATTTAACCTGTAGTATGCAGTAAAATAATGGAATGTTAGTAATATTTTTATGGTTGCATTGATAAAATGCGAGTGAAAGTTAATTGAGGGAAAAAAGTAAAATAGAACAAAAGATTGTTTATCAAAAAACAATATTTTCCTCACTTCTTTGATGGAGAGCACATTTGAAATTTAGAAAGAAATCTTGGTGGGGAAATTTGAATAAAAAAAATTGACCAAATTTTTTTTAACTTCTTCTCAAAAAAATTTCAATTTATCCAAATGCACTGGCAAAAAAATTTTCCCAAAAAACTCCAAAAAATAGCATCAAAACGGAGTCATGAGTCTTCTATTACACAATTTGGTTGTTACACTCATGTTACACCACTTAGGTGATTGACAAGTGTACTTGTATTTTGAGACATGATTAGTGGGTATACACTTGCCAATCATGTAAGTGGTGTAACATAAGTGTAACATCAAATTGTGTAGCATAAAAACAAAGTCCAATGATCCGTATTTCTGACAAACAGACGCACGCGAATTTATTCAACTGTTCATTTTGGCACAAACAAACACGTTGCGCAATACGATCTTTCACTGACGTTCTCAAGATTGAGCGTAACTTGGGCTGAAAATTTCCCACACGTCGCTCTTGAGCGTAACTTGAGCTAAAAATTTCCCACACGTCGCTCAGAGAATTCGATGAGTAAATACGTATCCCACCACTTGCATGATAAAGCTATAGTGTATTAAAATGACTAATCAAACTGAGTGTGTAGACAATGTAACCTTATATTAACTAAAAGAAAGTTGGAAGTATCAAAAGAAAATTTTCAACGAGAGATGCCTTGTCTCGTGGATAATATTTTAAAACCAAGAATTTCTTGTATCAGCCGCCTCCAATGTACAGTTGTGTGATTGGATCTAGTACTGAAAGAAACAATCAAAACAATTTTGTTTGTTCGATTAAGTTTTTTCATGAACATGTTTTTAAAAAATTTATAATTAAGAACATCAAACACGTTGTCTAACTAACTTTTTTTTCTCAATTACACATTTATCCAAAAAGAATATGTAAAACTAACCATCCAAACAAAGTTAGCTGTTTCATTACGCACACATGAAGTATATGAATAGTCCAACCAAATTAGTAGCACTTTAATTTGATTTCTTTTAGTTTGATTAAAAAAATAAAAGCGTAACCCAATAAACTCTGGCACGTTGCAGGTTTGGTTGGGCCCTGGATCGCAAGTTTGGGGTGTATATGGGCCACACAAGAATAGCGCAATGACTGAGACAAAAAACTTGTCCAATGCTTAAAACCTTGCGAACGCTTGCCACGTTCATTTCTTACCTCCAGTGACTTATTTTACGTGTCAGTCATCATATAGTTTTGTTGGCCTCCAGCCCAACTGGCAGCCTTTTGTGATCAGACAACTGCTTAATAGACGGTAGTTGCTAATGAGAATGCACTGAGACAATGAGTTGCACAGGCTTGGCATTGCAGACTTTGTCATTTCTGTACTTCAAGAAAGTGCCCACCATGGTTATTGCTAGATTTTTGCGTTCTTTACCTTTTTTTTTTTTTCATTCTTTTGTGTAATGAAGCTAATCAACCAGGTCCCAATTGAACATAACGGTACAAAATCTCCACGCGTTACCATTGGTGACTAAAGCATATTTTTGGGACCACTTTCATGTGCCACTTGCAGATTCTTTCCGTAGTAACCCTTAGCCTTTATTCCAACCTTCCTCTCCCATTGGTCAAAAGCCAGAGGTCACACACATTTTAAAAAGAGGCCAAAAATTGCTAGTACTCTCCAGTTCTGCCAAAATTACTGACATGCGTGAAATCAGAACAATCATTTGCATATGTTACTGCGTTGTAAGAGTCTTCAAAAGTTTTTAGAACTCTGTATGGAAATTTGTTGAGTATTGATGCAGAAAAATTTCAACGTACAAGTACAGATCTTGTGCTGTGAAATAGGAAAACTTTTACCACCTGGGCTACATTCTTTTTTTTTTTTTTTGCTTTCGTCTCAAATTAAAATTATAAGTAGTCTTTTAACATAGCAAAGAAGCATGTAAAGAATATTAAAATTTTAGATATTAAAACCTCTCTGTCTCTGTCTCTCTCTGATTTCCTTTTCATGGACTTCAGTCCTTTGCTGCTGTAAGTTTCTCGGTGACTTTCAGGATAACAAAAATGTAATAAAATTAGATTTAAATGGAACAAAAAAAAGAAAAAAAAGAAAAGAAACATACTATAGATGGACTATACGATAGCAGAATACAAAATTTTCATCCAAGTCCTGCGGCCAGAATCCAAAATATTGACACTGTGACAGTAATTTGGACATTGAACGTTGAAGAATGGAAAGTCTTTCTTCTGATTACCTAGAATGTTCCCATATAATTGAAGCAAAATTCCGAGATATCCAACCTAAAAGGTCACATTCTAGTACAAGTTTACCTATGGCAAACACATTTGTAGTGGTATGCACTATGGATTGGGTCATTCCCCTCCACTGGAACTTGCTCAGCTCTACACTTGTACTTGCACCCTCTGCATTCATTGTATGTGCAGGTTGGCGCCACGGATCCAATCATCAGTCTTTTTGAATTCTTTTCTATCCGTATTTTGCCAATGTTCTGTATTTTGCACAATATTGATGGTAAATAGTCAGTGAAATAATAGATATATAGTACACAAAACTGATAGTCGACATTGATATTTTACGTAGAAATGCTTGTCTGCTGCACCTGAAATTGCAATTCCTGTCCGGAAGAAGACATATGGTTGACCTTCAAATGATTAGAATGCGCCAATAACGGAGTTCTAGACCCTGAGACGCCTAGGTGGCACGAAATACACATCAATTAACATGTAGCTGAAATATCAAAATTATAGCAAGAATATGTGTCTTGTGTACAATTAGTTACATTTTTAATCCACGAACGCAAATGAAATATGAGAGTTCGTTAAAATACAGCTACAAAACACAAAACATTAGTCATAATGTCTAATAAAAGAGGTGCTTTGCATTGAAAATTGAAAATGACCTTGTATGACTAGTAGTGCTGCACTGAATAGGATGAAAAAGTGCAACAGCAAGGAGGGATAGATAGTCTTGGCCATTCTTGCTTTGCTATAGATATAAAATTTGAAGGGGAATGGTTGTGAATTTATAGACGGGACATGAATGAGAGAAGAAGAAAGGAAGAGATAGAAATCGTAAGGGTTGAGGGTTGTGGTTGAACAAGGGCCATAAGAGATAAACTGGCTAAATATTCAGTACTGGGAGAGGAGCGCATATACTTGGGAGGTCCCCAACTGACAACGTTTCTGAGCCAAACGGGTCGTGCAGCTATTATAATGCGTCTTATAGTTACAAAACTACCCAACACTTCCGTCAAAAAAATTTTTGACTGGCTCTGATTCTTTTCACACTTTTAACATTCCAGGGTTGGACATTGAATCGTGATGCGCTTACGCGTAGTGTATATATGGATTGATAGAAAGATAAATATGCTGTTAAGGGGTCTATATATAAATATATATCTTCCCCTACCAGCAGCATGCGGCAGTAAGCCCTTCCACATCCAGGCAACTGCAAGCCGAAATGATTGTGTCCTGTCTTGAGTGAGACCTCATAATAATAGAAGAACGTAGAAACATTTGAGTTAGAAAAGACAGATCCATGAACTGTAGTATGATCATGACCCTCAGACATACTGTTAGTGAATACAGCAATTTTGGAATTAAATCGGACGAAGTGAAACAAAAATCTCTACTTAATTGAAAGCCAAAGTATTAAGCTTTGCTAATGACATCTCATTTTTTGGTAAATTGATATGACACGTCGGGATGAAAGAAAGGTCAAAAAGTTGTGCAATTAGTTGGTGTTAGGTCCTCATCAAGATTTTCCTCCCCTCTCATTCTACCTATTTTTGCTCTTTTTATAAAGTTTTTTTTTTTTTTGAGAGTGGTCCAGACCAAGAAACAAAATTCGTATCATTTTGAGCGGGACGTCGACAAGAATGTAGTATTCATAGGCCATAGCACCATCAATTTGCTGACATTAAAGTGAGAATGGCGGGGGTTGGAAGAGGCTTTGGTCCTCTGTTACATTTGTAGTGTGATACCTATGTTGCATTATTTCAAACGATGAACTCTGTCATTCTTCTAATAGGCAAAGATAGTGAATGTATACTTATGGGCATCATGGCAAATACCAACTTGTTTAAATGCGGTCTTCAATGCAATAAAAGTAAAAAATCAATAAAGAAATAAATAGATAGTGATTCAATCTTTATCGATTTTTCTTGAGTTAGTTGGGCCTCCGTCGTTAGAGTAGGTTAAGAGTAAGATAAAATACATACGATTGACAAAAAATAAAAAAATAAAAAAAATAAATAGATAAATAAAGAAGAGAAGTAAAAGTGGAAAAAATCTCTCTTATTCTTTTACTATCTTACTCGCCAAAAAGAAAAATAAAATTTCTTAGTATATGAAGGTATAATTGAAGGTAGAAACCATGACTACTAGATTACACGTAAACTATTTCCGTCAAAATGGAACAATTAACCCATTACTCCAAAGCCCGTGTATTAAAACTAATAATTTATCGTTGCATAGTAATAGTGGTCTACATCTTATATTATTTGACGATATGATTGATTCTAATATACAACATAGTATGCCATGCGAAGAGACTGGTGCATGCAATACCTACTCTCATTGGTCCCAACTGTACTTGCTGGGAAGACAAAATTAAATGCATTGGATCATGTGAAACGATATTTTCCTATTTATCATCTGATGTAGGACACAAAGAATCACAGGTACGCAAGATAGAGATGCGGACTAAAAATGTATATAAATTTTTTAATCTGTGACAGCACCAGAAATTTAACTGTAAAAATGCCAAGAAAATAATTTTCATCATACATTTTTCACATTGAAAGTTCATTACTACTACACTAGCATTTTCCAATTATACTGCAAGATATCCGTCTAATCAAACTTTTAAAACAAGTAACATCAAGCGAAGCACGTTCATGTTATGTCTAACGCTTTTACATAAATCAATTTAAGAGTTTATCTTGTAAAGATTAACGTGTCTTTTTTTGGATATATAAAGTGAATTTTCTGAATTACGATTTCATTGATTCGATGAAAATTGATTGTCTTTAACTCAATAAACTCACTTTGGGTGGGATCAATTTTTAATTTGAGCCAACTCAAGTACTCAATCTCATATATTAATTAATCCTTAAATAATCTCGGGTTACAATCATACTATCTGGAAAAACCGTTGGGACGGGGAAATTCCCGCGAATTTCCAACCTTTCAAGAATACCAAACCCCTGCTGCTGTTTCAAGACCCTCTGCCTTCCCCTCTTTGGAGTCTTTGCAATTGCAGATGGCAACACCTAGAAACAATCCCTTTCCTTCTTATACAATTTTCCGAACGCCCTCTTCTTTCATCTTCCTCTTCTCAATCCTCCCAATGGCTTCTCAAGCAAAGTATCCTCCCCCTCCCTCTTCTTCCCCTTTATCATATATAAGCACCCCTAATTCTAATTCCCCACAAATCTCATCCTTACAAACCCAAGAACAAACCATTTCAACATCAATTGCAAAACGTACCATTAATTTTCATTTTCAGCACAATTTCTTGTACAAAGTTTATTACAAAAATGGAATCAGAAAAGGTTCAAAATGAAACGCCAGTGACCCTTTTCAAGTACTCAAAAAGGGTCATATTGAAAGATATAGTTGGTAGGAATGACGGAGGGATGGGGCTGGTTGGACAAAGAGTGGTGATCGGAGGTTGGGTTAAGTCCTCTAGGGAAGTTAAGAAAGACCCTCCTGTGCAGCCTCCTAGTTCAGTTGATACCGATGTTGTTAGTCCTAAAGAAATGAGTTGTGCGGAAGTTCTTCAATCTAGGATACCTTTTTTCAGGTCCATCTTTAAGGTTTTAGGTGGAGGAGATCATCGGATTCGTGACAAGTTGGATTCTGATGTTTCAAAACCTCCTCAGCCCTCAACTTCAATTCTCCAAATTAGTGATGGATCTTGCGTGCCATGTCTTCAGGTAAATTCCTCGGTTTTTCTTTACATGATATCCAAGACTAGCTTTTTTCGAACTCAATTTTACTGGATTTCCTTAAAAATAAAGCCTTTTTTTGTGGTTTGTTTTAGGTACTGGTGGACTCGGCTTTAGCTTCTCCAAGCGAAGTCATGCCGAATGGAGTCAGCATATTAGCAGAAGGTATTTTGCAGCAGCCAACTTCGCGGGGGAAACATGTCATTGAGCTCAAAGTTGAGCAACTCCTCCATGTGGGGATCGTGGATCAGAGCAAGTATCCTTTGTCAAAGAAACGTGTGCCCCTGGAAATGTTAAGGGATCGTTCCCACTTTCGGCCTCGGACAACAACGGTAAATACTTACCTTTTCTTTGTGCTCCTTGTCTTCAAGCTTTACCATGAAGTACTGGGTTTAGATGGAATTTGAGACTATATCCCACAATCAAGGGCGTAGCAAATGGCATTTCTTGGCCTTAGATCCTTCAAGTGAAATAGTTGTCATCTTGTAAATTGCTTGACACCCGTTTTGCAATCATTGAAGGAGGGCAATAATTGGCAAAACTTTAGGATCATAATTGCTCTACATGACGAACAAAATTTTCAAAATTATTGTATCCCTTTAGTAGTTAGGTTCCCTTTTGCCTTGATTTTAAGAGACGTAAATTTATAAACTTTCAGTAATTTGTTGAACATATTGCAGGTGGCATCTATAACACGAATTAATAATGCTCTCACTCAAGCAACTCATACGTTCTTCCAGAATCATGGTTGTATTCACGTGCAAGTGCCCATAATTACATGCATGGACACCGAAGGATTTAGCAAGAAATTTCAAGTGACAACTCTTTTAAACAAAGAAACAGTGCAGGGCCAAAATACTGTGGATGATACTGCAGGTGTCAGCCTTGAAACTGTCAAGGCTTCTATCAAGGAAAAAAGCAGACAAGTTGAAGAACTGAAGAGGAGTGAAAGCAATAAGGAAGCCCTAGTTGCTGCCGTCCAGGATCTGAAAAAAACAAATGAGCTTATGGCACAGTTGGAAGCAAGAGAGAAGTCAAAATCTGGACATTCACTTAAAACAGAGAAGCTCAATTTCTCGGAGGATTTTTTTTCTTGCCAGGCATATCTCACGGTTTCAGGTCGCCTGCATCTGGAAAGCTATGCATGTGCCCTTGGAAGTGTTTATACGTTTGGACCTAGATTTCGAGCAGAAAAATCTGATTCCAAGAGGTTTTTAGCTGAAATGTGGATGGTTGAGCTTGAAATGGCTTTCTCAGAACTGGAAGTATAACCTTTTTTTTTTTTAACGATAGATGTTCTCATGCATTTATTTTGTCATTCTGTTTTGGCATAATTTTTATTACATTCGCTTGTGTTATTAACTATAGCAACTTTTGCATTTTTTCTCATGGCATCATCAAGGATGCCATGGACTGTGCAGGTGACTTGTTGAAATTCATATGCAAGTGGATTTTGGATAAGTGTCCTAATGACCTGAAATTTGCATCAAAGAGAATTGATAAAGCTGTTGTAGATCGCCTTCAATTGATTATTTCAAGTTCATTTGAAAAGATACCATACGCAGAAGCGGTTGAAATTTTGAAACAGGTTTAATTTATCACTTGTCTCTAGTAAGTATTCTAGAACAGTAATTTAAGGCATTTAACATATCCTTCAATCGGGCTTAACTTTTTGAATCAGGTGACTGTCAAGAAATTTGAGGCTAAAGCAGAATATGGTTTTTCTTTAACTGAAGAACATGAAAGGTACATAAAGTTTTGCAGCTGTCACTCACATTTTTCATGGAATTGCTGATTGGTGAACTTCATGTCCCTTTTATTATTTGCAGTTATCTTGCAGACGAGATCTATAAAAGGCCTGTTATTATATACAACCAACCAAAAGAAATTAAGCCTTTCTGTGTGCGGCTAAATGATGATGGTAAAACTGTTGCTGCATTTGATGTGATTTTACCAAAGGTAAGATTAGGACATACCATTAGATGACTGAACTTCTGTGCAGAAAGTTGTCAACCGTCCCTTCTTCTTGAGTTCAACTAATCCTAAGCAATTAGAATTTTACTAGTTTGTTTCTTAGTTGAGAATACTTGTGCTCAGGTAGGAGCTGTAATACGGGGAAGCCAAAACGAGGAACGACTCAATTTGTTAAGCACAAGGTGAAGAACCTGTCCTACTTTGTCAATAGAATTCATCTGGAATTAATAATATTGCAATACTTTTCACATCAGTCGCTATGAGTCCATAATTTTTACTCTATATGATGTATTCTGCAGGATGAAAGAACTAGACTTGACAAATCAGAAATATGAGTGGTACTTAGATCTACGCAGGCATGGAACAGTCAAACACTCTGGGTTCAGTGTGGTGCTTGACTCATTACTTCTCTATGCTACTGGCCTCAATGATGACAAAGATGTCGTTCCTTTCCCCAGAAGTTATGGCAAAGCCAATAACTAAGTTTGTAGCGGACAACCTACACACAAAAGGCATGAAGAATTACTTGGTACATACGTATGTTGTGTGGCGCTGAGACCACTCTTTTATTTGCGGACATGTAAAATTATACAGTAAATCAAATGTAAGAGATACAGAGAAATTACTAATACAGTGCAGAATACACTATCTTGATTGGAATCCTCTTTGGAATAACTATTTGTTCTAGTGAACCCTGGAGGAGTTTTATTTCTTGTTACATTGACCATAGTCTCTTACGAATCAAGGGGATAATAAAATGGATATATTTCATAACGAACATAGCAGCTACTGTACAGAACTCGGCATCCTGCAGCTTTCTCATTGTTGCAAAATTTGGGGAAGTTGCCAATGGCTATGTTCAGGCACTCGGTGCAAGCATGTCGGGACAGGTCCCTAGTGCACTGAACTAAGGCATAAAGTGTAACATTAGATGAGATACTGGTACTCTTTCCTCTCCCAAGCCCTTCATTTGCAGGCACAATAGCCTCAGAGCTGATCTTACTCATAAGAGCTCCTAGTTGTTTTTTGAAAGCAGAGGGATGTTGTACGTGGTCACGATTGTAGAACCAGATAAAGACTGACGGATCAACTTTCCCAAAGAATTTGATGGCGTCGAACCTTAGGAAGCAGTTATCAGACCAGAGCCTGGCATCAGTCTGGTTTTCACAATTCGTGCGAATGTTTTTGGCTGCATCTTGAATGCAGCTTGTGCAATCTGTGCTATTCACGTCTCCTCTGCATTGTCCCAAGCCATAGACTTTATCTTTACCTTTGCCATAAGTAGCAAGGCTGAAACGATTCTGAGAAGTGCTTGATGCCAGTTCAGCCAACAAGACATCGATGTTTGCTGACATTTGACTACTAGTTATTGTTGAATTATCACTGCAATATTCGCTTGTTACCTGTGCGAATACTGCAGTAGAGCTGCAGAGAAATAGCAAGAGAAGAAGGCGAAACAAAGCCATGATTATTGATTTTGGTTATTGCAATTTACACTTGCATTTTATTTCTCCATGCTGCAACACGATTTATAGGAGAAAATCTTTTGCGTATCCCTATTGCTGCAGATTTATCTATGAGAAAAAAATAAGAAGCATAGCTGGACCATGATAAGGTTGCAGATTTTCTTGACTTGCTGGTCAAAGTAAATTAGTCGTTCTTCTGGAGATCTTCTAAAAAAAAAAAGGCAAAAAAATAAAGAGTTTTGTAATTTCTTTCACCTTTCTGCTGGTCTCCAAAATATGGATTCTGGGCATCATAAAATCTGGCAGCAATAAAACTGTCTTGATTCGATCCAACATTTGTAATTGAAAAACCCATGTGAGTTTTTGAGATGAATGGTTTCCAGGTGCTAAAGAAAAAGATTGCAGGAAAGTAATCATGGAATTAAAGTGCATTAGTTACTAGCCCAAGAAATTATTGTTGCACTAAAAATATCGAACTCTAAGCCTACTTCTTTTAATGAGTTTGCCTAGCCGTCTTTCATTTTTTCTTTCCCCACCGAATTTTGACTTCATCCAAGTCGTAAATACCGTCTGGGAATGAATTATTCCTGGGAATGGATGTAACTGGGGATATAAGCTTTGGACTGATTGTAACTGAGGATAAAACATTTGACTGGATGAAGGGATCAAAGATTCTCCATAAATTAGTCAATAACACCGTTTAATTATGGGAATGCTTTTGAGACGCTTCCCTTTTAATATACTAATTTTTGATCTCCTGACGTAATTAAAAATTGAAATAGAATGGTCCGGGTTGTTTTGACTTTGCCTTTCGTTTTGAAATTGTCAAACTTTTTATTAGAATTAAAACCCGTTCTCAAAAGATAGAGCACCTAAATAGTATTTGATTCTGAGATGTCCATTTCTAAAACGAAGATACCGAAAGGAATGACATGGACGATTATTGAGTGCAAATATGGAGGACAATGAGGCCACACTGGATTTGATGACCTTACAGGTTGCAAATCAGTGCAGACCTGACTCTGAACAAGCAAATCCCTTCAATTTAATGCTTAAGAACTATAGAAGAGTGGTAGTCCTTCATAGGCATATTGACTAAAGTCTCTTCTGGATCAAGAGGAAAGAAAAACGGATATAATTCATAGCGGACGATGCAGCTACTATAGAGAACTCGGCATCCTTTTTTGTTATTGCAGAAGGTGGGGAAGTTCCCAATTGCAATGGCCAAGCACTGAGCGCAAGGAAGCTGTGAAAGGTCCCTTGTGCATTGAGCCAATGCATAAAGAGTCAGAAAAGTTGACAGCTCTTTCTTTCCTCTTCCAAGTCCTTTGTTTAGAGGGTTAACAGCCTCAGAAGTGATCTTATCTGACAAAGTTTCGAGTTGGTTGTTGAATGAATCAGGATCAGTTACATTCTCAACATTATAGAAGAATATTCCAATCGATGTGTCAACTTGTCCGAAGAATTTCTTGGTGTCATACCTTAGGAAGCAGTAATCGTACCAAATTCGAGCATCAGCTTGAGTCGGGCAAAGTTTGCGAATTTGTTCTGATGCATCTTGAATGCAGGTGGAGCAGTCTTTGCTGCTCACGTCTCCCCTGCATTGTGCCAGGCCAAAGACTTGGTTGTTGGCTTTGCCATAGGAGCTAGTAATGAAACCATTCTGGATAGTTCCTGTTACTAATTCAGCTAATAAGCTATCGATATTTGCTGACAATTGGGTACTGTTTATTTTTGAATTATCATTGCAAAACTGACTCCAAAGCTCTGCAGATTCGGCTGTGCATATGCAGAGTATCAGGACGATAAGAAGGTTATGAAAGGAAGCCATGATGATTTGAATTGAATATGAATTTGTGTCACCAGCTGGGCTCTCTTATACGAGGAAATTTCTAGCTCTTTGAGGAATTGGAGGAGAATGATTAAGCTAGCGGATATTTTTGACTTGGAGGAGTAAATACCATCCAGATAATTAAAGTTGACCAATTATTATTGTGGAAATCTTTCCCACCAATAAAAGAAAATGAAAAGACAACTTCTGGAAGGGTGGCATTCTGCGGTCATGCTAGGTATCCAGTATTTGGCGTCAAGGTTTTCTAAGTAACTGGAAGCAAGAACCCTTTCAGAAATGTACACAATATTTTAAACTTCAAAATCACACTTGGCAAGTATTAATGCAACAAACTAGCAATTGCAAGCCACCTTTCTTCAGAATTCCCCTTCCCAAGCCAGTTTATTCAATCTGATTGTACGGCGTTTGCAGCCACTGGCCAGTGGCCAGTGACCAGTGACCAGTTCTTTTATCATCCAGATGTTGGAATCTTGTAAAATTTCGAGTTGGCCAAGTACTTAAAGAAAGTTCTTATCCTAAGAGCACAGGATTGAAGAAAAGAACATCATACATATGTGGCAGACCAACATGTCCCCCTCCCACCAAGAGAATTCAGTAGAAGGACCTTGATCAGTGGAATCACACACACACACACACACTGCACAGGATGACACAAATATGTATATATGTCCATTTCTGGTCATGTTAGGCAGGCCTGGAATTAATCGAGATTTAAATTCAACGGTTGAAGATAACTTGAAAAACCAGGTGGGTGGGGACAGTGGTTGAATTTTGCATTGGTGGTGCTTCGAAGTTGAAAGCCAACCTTCTCGAAGTTGCACATTAACAATGGGATTGGGAGTTTGATAGTGTTATTAGCAAACAATTATTGGCAGTTTGGTGGCACCTGCTTTCTCTCTATCTTCATTCTTCGCCTAGTCGGATTACTGTCTCATCTCATCCGAAATACAAAAGAACATTCTTGGTTTTTACATATATGCCCTGTATTCCATTGCAGCCATTGCTCATATTTTAAATATGCGTAGTCCAAGAAGCCAAGCACCTGCGCGCCATCTCTATTCATTTATTCACCTTCTATAAAAAGGCAACACTAATCTAATTCTTTTCGGCAAACTCTCGTGACTAGTAATATTGTATCAAAGACAGATCCGGGAACATAAATAACGATTTGATAAGGTGTAGGGGTGTTATTAATTTTTTTTGGCTTAAAATTTTCCCCCTTCCATAAAAATCTATGAGAGCTGTATGGGTGCAAAAGGAGGAGAATTACCATTTCAGAAGGCAAATCTTTTACTCCTAACATCACTCATTCATTCTTTGATATTAATACCGTTGAAAATAGTTTTTTTTTTTTTTTTTTGTCAATTGTCAACAGTATCATATCTTACTCATAATCTACTCTATAGGAGGCCCAACTGGACTCAGAGGGAACTGATGGGGATTGAACCACCATTGGACCAAACGATTGCATTAGGCACTCATTTGAATTTCTAATGGGAGGCAGGGTTTGAATCCCTAACGTCCCACCCCATTTAGAGGGCGTTTGGTAAGAGGGGTTTGGGGTTGGGAATGGGATTGAAACCGATATTGAGAGTTTGGATTAAGGAAATAGGATTTGGGATTTGGGAATGAATTCCAAAAATTTGGATTTTGCCAAAACCTAACTATTTTGGTGGGTTTTGTCAAAACCCAAATTTGATTCCCAAATTCACACACGCATGCACATGCATACACACACACACACATAAATACATATACATATACATCCATATACATATACATATACTACACACACACATATCTATTTATTTCTATATAAACTCACACATATACATATATATATACCTACATATATATGTACACATACATACATACATATATTTATTTCTATATACACACACATATACATATGCATACACCTACGTATATATGTAGACATACATATACATATACATATACATACATACATATATATTTATATATTTATAAATATATTTATATTTATTTATTTACTTATTTATATATATATTTATTTGTATTTGTTTGTACACACACACACACACGTATACATATACCTGCATAAATATGTACATGTACATATGCATACATACATATACATACATGCATACATACATATATTTATATTTATTTATTTACTTATTTATTTATTTATATACACACAGGTATACATATAACTACGCATATATGTACACGTACATATACATACATACATATATTTATATTTATTTATTTACTTATTTATTTATTTATTTATTTGTATACACACACATATACATATACCTACGTATATATGTACAAGTACACATACATACATACATACATACATACATACATACATACATACATATATGAATATATTTATATTTATTTACTTATTTTTATATATTTATTGATTTTTATATAAAATTATATATATGTATTTATTTATTTATTTACTTATACACACACACACACACATATGCATATACCTACGTATATCTATACATGTACATATATGTGTGTGTGTGTGTATTTATTTATATATTTATATTTTTTATATTTATTTATTTATATATGTACACATGCATATACATACATATACATACATATATTTATTTATTTATTTACTTATTTATATATTTTTATTTATTTATATAAATTTATATATATTATTTATGTATTTATTTATTTATTTACTTATATATACACACACATGTACATATACATGCATACATATACATATGTGTGTGTGTGTATTTATTTATATATTTTTATATATTTATTTATATATACACATTTATATATACACACATGCATATACATATACATATAGTAATAATACCTATTCCATGTACTAAACCAAACAGTAATTATAGTAATGATACCTATTTTAGGTATTGAACCAAACACATGTATTGAAACTGCGGGTTTCATTTCAAATGTATGAGTAATGATTCCGATTCCGATTCTGATTCACGAATGCAAACCAAACGCCCCCTTAGTCTTTAAAAACTTGGTGGTCGCCAACTCAACTAAATTGGGTTGGTTGATACAGTTGAAAATAGGTGATGTATTCAATTTTTACACATCCTTCAGATATTAAATTCTAGTAGGGAGCCCAACAAGGTCATGGAAATCCGATGAAAATTGAATCACCTTTAGATCAGATGGATCACTACGCACCTCTTACGAATTTAAAGTCATGTAAATTCTATTCTACTTCAATTCTTACTCCTACTTTAATCTAGTCTATGGAGAGATCTCAACTGGGATCCAACAAAAACTGAGCTACTGATGGACCAGACCGATGCAATACGCACCTGTATATGAATTTGAAACCACATAACTTTTGTTCTATTCATATTCCTACCTACAGAAATTGACCACCATCACATCATACAAATGTAGATTTATATAGATTTATATAGATTTGAAGCACGTACTAGTGACAAATTGATGAGAGAAAGGTTTGAATTTTGACCTGCTGCTCTATAAAGACTTGAATATACAATGGTGGACGACAACACAAGAGTTGTTGGTTGTATCAATAACTTCACACTGTATCAAAAAATTGATCAAACTGAAAGTGCTGCCTGAGGTAAAGTATTGAAATTTGAAGAATACAAACATGCCATGGAATGGTTAGAACAGTAAAGTAAGAAAATGTGCAATCCCGATCTCAATCATTCCGACACTAAGGAGAAATTGCAGATTTTCTAGGAAGATATTTTTTACATCTTAATTAAAACCTTTCCTTAACAAATGTTAACATTTTAATTTTCATTCAGCTTTTTAGATCAGTGTAATAGTAGTATAAAACAAGCAAAAAGAAAATCAATTCCCTGAAAAAATGCAACAGTAGTTATCCTCTTTTATTACCGTTCCTTTAAAAAATGCCTTTTATCCGTCAATTACGCATTAAGTTCCTGCCAACTTCACTCCGCTGTAAAGTGAGCTTAAAAATCTGGCCTTTATTTCGTCCCATTCTCATTATCAGATTGTCAACCCTCTTCTCTTTTTCTCGAGAGCCGAAAGTTTTCTACTATTTTTTGTCTCCTCGATCTCCAAGACAAATCCACCACCTTAACAGCCAAAGCAAAAACATGGCTGAAGAAGAAGGAGAGGAGTATCTGTTCAAGATTGTGGTAATAGGGGACTCAGCGGTCGGCAAATCCAACTTGCTTTCTCGCTTTGCAAGAGATGAATTTGACCATAACTCCAAGGCCACCATTGGGGTGGAGTTTCAGACCCAAGTGGTTGAAGTTGATGGCAAGGAAGTTAAGGCCCAAGTTTGGGATACTGCTGGCCAAGAACGATTCAGGGCTGTCACTTCTGCTTACTATAGAGGCGCTGTTGGGGCCCTCATTGTCTATGATATCAGCAGAAAGACTACTTTTGAGAGTGTCAAAAGATGGCTTGATGAGCTCAATAGTAAGAATTTTGATTTCCTTTAGTCCTTTTTGGTGTTGTCGATTTTTTGATTGTTCATATTCCGTATTGAGAGTTACTGGAATTGTTAAAGGTTCAATGTTTATCGGGTGTCCTCTTATTAGCGGTTGGGAAATGGTTAAGGGTCTAATCTTTGCTGGGTCTAAATTGAATCTGAGGATTATGGTCTTTATGCTCTTTTTATCTGTGACTTTTCATTTTGCATATGCTGTGGCTCAACTTTTATCAGATTTAAGAGTTGTTCTGGTTCTCTGGGTTGGGAAAATTTTACGATTTAATGATGTGGTTCTGATAATTCCGAATTTGGAGTAGATTTAGCAATTTGTAAACTGACTCTAGTCTGGAATCTTTAAGACAACCATGGGTTTTGTTGATGTCATAGTGGATGATATAGGAAAACTCTGAACTTGCTATGGGATTTGTTCAAATAATGCAAGCTTTTCAGATGACCAGATCCAAGAGTTTGATGCTTCTTCCTGGTAAAAGAAGTGTACTATTCTTAATTAAAAACATATGACCACTTCTCCTAGTTCCTCTGGAACTAAGCTTGAAATGATACTGCAATAACTGAAAACCTTACTTTGAACATTGTTATTAGATGGTTGCCATAATTCCTCCGGTTATCAGTAATCTACTCTAGGGTTCTTGTTTTTCTTGTAGATTGTTCTTCTTCCTTTCATATTTCTCAGTTGTCAATTGCTGGTGCCTTTAGTTATGTGACAAATTACTTCCATATGCACAGAAAATCACATAGAATGGCAGAATTCATCTTGCATCTTTACCCAGGTTGACATTTTTGTATTCATGATTCAATAAATATACGTCTGTTAATAATATCCGTGTCTTCAGCTTCTTTAAATTTTGATGCGTTGGTTCCTCAAATTAAGGTTTCAGTGGGTATAAAGTTAACAAAAAAGGAATGTGTATGGATATTAATCTGCAATGATGAGTTAGTTTATACTTCTGTTGGAATGTTTATGCAGCTCATTGTGATACAACTGTAGCAAGAATGCTGGTGGGGAACAAGTGTGATTTGGAGGACATTAGAGATGTCAGCGTGGAGGAGGGAAAGAGTCTTGCAGAGGAAGAGGGACTATTCTTCATCGAGACATCTGCCTTAAATGCTACTAATGTGAACACTGCTTTTGAGATTGTCATTCGAGAGATATATAACAATGTTAGCAGGAAAACTCTCAACTCGGACTCCTACAAAGCTGAATTATCGGTCAATCGTGTCAGCTTGGCAAATGGGATTGACTTATCCAAGCAAAATAAGAGTGGTTACTCGTGCTGTTCCAGATGATTTTCCGTATTTATCGGAGGTTTCATTTCCTTTACTTCCTTTTTAGGTCCGTGCCATTCCACTGCTGAGGTGCTTTTGAAACCTCTGCTTACAGTACCTTGTTTGAGTAACCTCATGAGAAACTTCTTGGGGTTGATCTCGCAAATTATATGATTAAACATTTGCTTTTGCAATAGTATTGTGAGAATAGCTTTAGTGTGAGTTCAGGACTGCTCGTGAATGCAGTATGGATAGAGTTTGAAGGATACACATGAATTTTCATTCTTGTATTTGCCACAAAATTATTATGTTGCGTTTTGTTTCTTTTGGCAACTTGTAAATCTTTGCGTCATACGCACTGAGAATACTCATACATCTAAATTCCTTCATAAACAAGAGGAAAAGAGTTCTACGACTCGGAAAGTCTTTCGACGGCATGAGTTTTAGCCCGAACTGTAAGTGTCTCTGGAGCTTTTATGCAACTGTATAGCATTATTGACGGGGAATGACTCAATTTGGTCACCGTTTGTTATGCAGTTTCCTCTCTCGGGCTATGTTTGGGAGGAAAGAAATAAGAATTTTATTTATTTGGTAGTAAGGAGGAAAAAGATAAGAAAGGAAAATACTTTGTTTAGGAGTAAAAATGGGAAAATAAATAAAATAAAATTGAAGGAAAGGCTCTTCTTCTTTTTTTTCGAAAAATTTAGTCCTCAAATTGAATGGGAGGAAAGAAAAAGAAACTTTTCTTTCTTTTTTTTTTTTTTATCTCCAACTCCCAAACTAAACTTTGTTTTTTTTTTATCAATTATTATTGTATTACAAAATTTGTCGTCATACACAAGTGAAATAAGACTTTTAACAGTACGTTAAATAAAATCTCAAATTATTTAATATATACAATTTAAATGTATAATTTTTAAATTTATCTAAATCTTTCCTCCTCTTATAAGCTCGTAACTGTCGCCCTCCTCTGAGATTTGATCCAGGACTTCTGGCAAGGGAGACCTTAGGGTCGCCCTTTATGAGCCTTGGTATTGTTTGTCATCTCATTAAAGTTGCAATCAATGCTCGTCAGGATTAACATCAATGTCTGAGTTGATAAACGTTTTCTGGTTCCTCAAATGCTAAAAAGAAAATACTGGTCCTGGACCTCTAGTTTCTGAAAGGCTGGCGTCATGTAAATAAATGCATTTCAACCGAATCAGACTTGTCATAAAATAATCTTCATAAAACTTGTGACCATCCTGTATGTCACATGATTTTGTATCCGTGAAGCCCTCTCTTTTTCAACAAGAATTGATTATTCTTTAAGTCAATAACCACGGCTTGCTTTTTCTCCAGTTCTCCTGCGTGGGGTGACGCACAGGTCGAAATATAAAGACAACTTCTTCAAATTCAAACACCGGCTGAAACCTGAAAATATATCCATTTTTGTTATATCTAGTAAATGAGAAATAATTTTCATATTTCCCAACTTTGGGGTACCCCAAGTTTAATAAATAATTTGTAAGGTACGACTGAGGAACTGAGGCATCATTAAACCAGTAACCCAACCATGAACATCCAGGCACCAGAATCACAAGCATCAATTCCTCTAAAAAAAATAAAAGAATCACAAGCATCAATGTGTTCAGTAAAGCACCATACATAATAAAGTCATAGTTTCGCAGCCATAACAATCTGAGAAGAGGATTTTGCTCCAAGCCCAAGTCACTAATATTCATTTCCTAGCCCACACTCGATATTGAAATCCTTCTACTCCATGCACCTTCGAAAGTTTCCAAACTTTATTCAAGAACTCCTTATTGTGAAGCACTAATCAGTCAATGTACATAAAGCAGTGAGAAAGCTCAAAAGGACGGAGAAAATATACATACTAGATCATATCAAAACCAAAATAAATAAAAGGAATTACCGCATTACTGGTACGAATTATTTAAAGAATATAACTTTACACCTTCACAGACAACAATGAGAATACAATCTACAAATCTAACTCTATACACCTACAAAATCTGCACAGGCCACAACAACATTAGTCAAGAAGATTTCAAGGCTTCCGCAAAGCAGATGCTGCGCCCATCACAACAGCCAACATAATGCCCAGACCAGCTCCAAGTGAAGCACCAACAGCTGCAGAAGTGAGAGAGTTTGCCTTGGCCTGAGCTTCTTGGTTTGATTGTGCTTCTATTGCACGTGCACGTGCCAATTCCACAAAAAGCCTATCTCGTGCCAGTTCCTTGCAAGTTGAGAGGAGGAAGGGGAAAGAAATAGAGAGAGTTTTATATTTTTCCCACAAGCAACAGAAAGGAAACAACCTTGAATCCTTAAAGTGGGGGCAGAAAAACGATTCACACCTCCAATAAACAAAAGGAAAGAAGTGATAATCCAAGATTTGCATACCTCAAAAGCAGCTTCCTCATGGCTCCGGAGCACATGATGAATGAGCTGACAAAAAGCAGTTACACCCTCTACAGGAAGGATGGCAGATTTCTTTTGGAAAGGTCGCCAGGCAAGATTAGCAAAATTAAGCTTTCTAGATCCTGATTTATTGTCAGAATCTCTGCCACCCGCTTCCCAAGAGAAAGGAGCACCTGCAGCACTGGGCATAATGTATGGACATGTATTAATAACTGAAGAAAATCTGGGAGATGCCTGATATGCCTTCAGAACAGCATCTATAGCTGCCTTCTGCTGATTTGCACTCACAGAAAATTTGTTTGTTACGGCCAGAAGCCAAGGTATTCCAAGAGATTTAGCCTCATCCAAAAGAAGCGAAAGGGCAGGCTGTTGCTGCGATGAATCCGGATGGCTATATCGTGGTATCCTGTGAGACAGGTTATGTACAAGAATGATTAGATCTGTTTTCTTACTTAGATCGCGAATGCCCTTCCAAAGTTCATTCCTGAATCCAGATGCCTCCCGATTCAAATTCTGCATTATGTAAAAGAGAGGAAGACCTTGAAATCTAGAATAAAAGATGAAAATTTCCTGTAAGTTAGCAATGCAATGACAGCTATGAGACAAAAGACCATGCAAAATAAAAACACATTACACAGCAGCTAGAAAGTAAACATAGAAGAGCATCTCTGTACATAAACCTGCAAATTCACTGATGCTGAATCTGAGTACCACAAGCCACCAGCAATACCCTCTTGAACATCAACCTCCATACGCAAATTATCAGGACTGGTGTTGCTAGTAGTTCTGCCTTGCTCTAAAATTGCTTTTAGGAGAGAAGTTTTACCTGCACCCTGCAGCACACCCAAAAATATCACCTCAACAACAATAAGGTGTTTGAAGATAATTTAGAATCACAAGCCTAGGAATGAAGAATACCTCAAGGCCTATTAGTCGAACTCTTCGGGTTCTAACATGAACCTCTTTGGAGACAGTAGAAAAATCAGTTGTACAGAATATCGTAAATTCACTTAAACCGTCAGGGTGAATGAATTTCCCCTCATCAAGTACAGAAACATTTTGATTCAACTTGATATCAACAAAAGGAGAATCGAGAGAAGGCAAAACAGGCATCAGTGTCTCCTCCACCATCTGATGCTTTGGTGGATTTCTCAATGGAGGCCCAACTAATATTCTCATCTTCTGTATCTCTGGTTGTAAACCATAATTCATATAAGCTGGTGGGGAAGGAAAACATTCCACTGTGGTTGAGCACCTAGATAGATGTACTAAAGTCTAATTAGTGAATGTGCAGGTGGCAAAGAACAAGAATAGATGATGTGACATATGCTATGCATTCATGATGATAATATTATTCAATGGGTCTCACATGAACACAAGCAGGAAGATACTTGGAGAATATCATAAAAGAAGCCAGAATGAATCTCATGCATGATGATATCTTCAGCATTATAATGTATACAACACCTATCAGATTGAAATGACACCAAAACACGATACAGAGAAAAGGCTTCAAATCATAGACAAGGCTAAATCCCGAGTCTCATCTACACAATTCACATCAAACAATCAGCTTCACTTAATTCATGAAAGAGTGCAGCAACTAATATCTGTTCATAACCGTAAGTTATTCCTCACCTTGCCTTAAGACTATTGTGCAGACATTCCACCCATACACTCACAGGACAAGAGCAGGAAAAGAAGAAAAATGATTAGATGATAACAAAATAACAACAACAACAACAATAATAATAATTCCAGTGCAGCAATACCATTATTACAATTAGTGATAGCAGATGGAGTTGACCTTACATCAAGAATTGGGTCCACAGATCAATAAGATTATAGTTATAGAACGCAAAATTGCCTCAAAACAGTAGACTCACACAAAGAGAGCCAAAAGGAAAATGCAAGATAAAATGGTTTATGAATGGAATAAAGGATAATACCACTTGCCATCAACTCGAGCTTTAACCAATGTACATAAATGTAATCCATAACCAGAAATATCAACTTTCAAAGCATCCACATTCTTATCACAAGGAATACCACTCCATCCGAGGGGAACTATTGAAGTTGCTGCATGAATAACTGGAGTCTCAACAATATGCCCAAGCTGAACAGTACCAGCAACAGAAATACCTAACCATTTTTGCAAATGGGGAAACTGTTGTACTTGCTCCATCCCCAGGAAAGATGGTTCCTTATCATTCATACAGAGTTCAAATATTCTGCAAATGGAAAAAAGAATATCAGAGCAACAATAAACCAAGTAACACAAGTAACACAAATCAATAACTGTAGAAAGTTTCACATCATGAAAAGTCACTGGAAACTTCAGAAATAAACAGAACAATAGAAGCCAAAGATATCATTATGCATGCAAATACAAAATTGACCTCCAAGTTGGTTCCTAACTACACATGACTAATCCAGTCAAGCATTCTTATCAAATTAATTTCAAAAAAGAAGATCGCGGGATGCTGTTAACATGTAATACACGACTTATTTACTCATTTTTAGTAGAGCTCCAACTAAATAATATTTTGGCTAATTGGTATTTAGAGCAAGTATTCCAAAATTTTGGTCCAAGAAAATTTAGAGAAGCGGAAAAACTATTGGCCCTCATGTATCAATATCCAGAAGCTAAGACTTTGCGAGCAAAATATAGACATAGAAGCATCAAGAGGTCAGCATGCTTCCACAAGCATAACCTCAGAAATATAAACTAGTACCTCAGAAATCTCGCTCTGTATGACCTCATTGAATGTGAACGAAATCTTTCCCTCACTTCAGCAATAACAGATCTGACCTGAAAATGTCTTGGCCATAAGAAAGCCAAAATAAGAGCTTCCACAAGCAGCTAAAGAAAAATTGCTCTGGAGAAAGGTAGTGGACATTGTCCAACTATAAATAGGCAAAAGGGGAACAACAACAAAAAATCTAAGTCTTTATCCCACTATGTTGGGTCGGCTAGGCAAAAGGGGAAGCAAAAATAAAAATAGAAAATAAAAAGAAATATTAAAACCAAAAAAATAAAAAACTATTAGAGTTTCAGAAAATAAAGGCGAAATGAATAAAGAAATGAAGGTCATACTGATGTCAACTTGGAATATTCTGCGCTAGATAGTGATTCCACTGATGAATTCCCCAATAGGTAGAGCTGTTACAGTTACATCATCGGGTAAGTATGTCAACAATAGCAGTACAAACATCAGATAAATGTAAAGCTTTAGAGATCCGACATATTCTTTTTGATTCGTGTCTCAAACTTGAAAGCAGGCTGGCACAACAAAGGCATCATGAAACCAAAATTAAATTTGAAGCAAAAAAGAATCCTGGATATCAAAAAAACACAATAAAAAAAAAAAAACTCAGGCTGCACAATTTCACATTTATATTTATCCCTACAAAGAGAACCCTAGACAAAAGATAAAAGTCAAGCAATCATCAAGATCCAACAAAGATTATTAACTTTAAGAACTGATAGAAATTCCAAAAACCAGGTCCTGGTTACATGGAAATGATTGCAGAAGTTTATATGATTTCCTCCCGTTCATACTATGAATTTGGTAAAACTAAGGGGGAAAAAATCTCACTAGTAAGAAAGATCTTATCTATTATTGTGACTTATGATTCTTTAATAATGTCTGTACCAGGTTAATAATATATAAAACTTAACGCTAAGTTTGGACTTCAGATTAGACGTAAATAGCAAATAAAAGCAAAAGACGGATTGAGTATTACAAAGCTTGGAGTGACACAAGGAACATGACGCCTGATGCGTATGACAAAGTTTTCTCCGTAGTGAAAATAAACACAGGGAAAGGAACTACCAAACAAAAAAGTTTTTAAAGAGGCTTTAATGACCTTCTGAATAAGCACAAAAGCAACTTAACATAGAATGCCTTCAGCTCCAAACTCCTTTTACTTTTCCTTGCTGCAGCATTCAGCTAATGGCGATTAAAGGATACAACACGCTCTACTTGTACTTTATTTAGCAATCGGATTCTACTTGTTTCACCTAAAACTTTGACTGCTAATTTAGAATTGGGCTTCTTGTTGTCAGTTTGCTGCAACAAGAGCTGAGTAAAAAAAAGGGGTACCAGGATCTAGGTCAGATAATGAATTGCCACAATCTTCCTTCCAACTACATCGTAGAAGGTTAGGTTTAGGCTTACTATTTCTCTCTCTCAATTTTCATTCTTAACCAAAAAAGATAAAATATCTCCTCCTTTACTTTCCATTATCCATTTTTTAGTTAAACTCTTTAAATGTCACATGGCAAATCCAATAACAAAAGCAAAACAGTCTAGATATCTACCTGACCAAAAGGAACATATGAAGGTAAGGCAGGCATTTTCTGCCAAGCCCTCTTGCTCCCATCATGTGTATTACTTTTGCCTAACGATTTTCCAGTTTTGACTCCATCAATAGCCTCATTGTGTGTTTCAGACAATGGCCGGAGAGAGATGCCGTCAGAATCCTCTTCAATTTCAAGAGATTGAGGGGGAGTAATTACATCATCAATTTGTGATGTTATACTGGATTTGACAGTTAAAGAATTCTCAACAGGATCATCCTTTTTCACTCCATAACGAAACAAGTGTCTTCTAACACTATCTAAAGGGACAAGTCTTGAAAGCCTCCAAAAGGAATTCTGCACTGGTCCCAAACCCAGAACCAACTTTTCTCCTTCACTTTCTTTTGCCTTTTCTGCTTTCTGCTTTTCCAAACTTTCCTGGGGTTCTGATATCAGTAACGAAGTTCCGGCATCTGAGGGTGTTTGTACAGATTGTGTGCTATTGTAATGATGAAAATATGCAGGGGACAGAATACGAGGCACCAGATCCTCTGGAATGCAGTACGTTTTAAAATAATTTTTCCACCCTTTCCTATGTACATAGCTGAAAGGAGTATGTGACAACAATTAGTGACTGATATTGCTAATAAGTAATAAATGAGAATGAACTTACTCTCTTAAAGCTGCATTGCCAACAGGAGGCTGAGAGAATGTAATACACTTCACTTGAAGTTTCTCATGTTCTTTTAGTGAAACAGCAAAAACCCTCAAAATAGCAAGCGTAGCTAAGGCAGCTACCTATATAAAATAACATATCAGGCAATATGATTCAGGTCAAATTAGTACAGACACGAAGTCCCAACATAAACAGTTAGTTAGGAAGACTTACAGCCCCACCAAGTGAATGTCCACAAAGAACAAGTTTTCTTTTCTTTTTCTGAGCAAGTCTATACAACTCCAACGCAGGTATACCTTTAGCACGAGCCATAAATCCCTACCAACAATGTTGAGAAACAAAAGGACATTATACAGGTAAATCCTTTTCTAGTGACACAAATGAATAGCAGTACTGCATATCCTGATAGAATGGTATTCGAATTGTGAGTAAGGGGGAAAAAAATACAATATGAAAAGACATACCCGGTGAGCAGCAGGTTTAAGGCTCGGTTTTGTTTGCTTAGGCATGGGTTCCACAAGTTTTGAGAAATTCGCCCCATTGCCATTTTGGCTGCTAAACTCAGCTGAATCAGAAGATTCTATCTCATGGGTGTCTTCCTCAGGATCCTCATGGAATATGGCACCTTGAAATATATTTGCATCAGCCATGACATCCCTTTTAACAGGAAAGGGGGAAAAAGAAATATGATATAACAAAGACAGTATTTTTAGAAAATAAATATTAACAAACAAATAAAAGCGAACAAGATCTTGCATGTTATTCTTACTTGTATTGCTTGGTTCCAACAAATGAAGCAAATAATGTATCACCAGCTTCTGCCAATAGATACCTGCAAACAGATAATTGGCAGCATCAGGTTAAAGGAATTAGCTACAGATTCAAAGGTGCACAATAAAATCATGAAGAAAGAGGAAGAGTGGTAGGAAATCACTTCAAAAGAGTCTCTCAATGT
Organism: Mitragyna speciosa; assembly: GCA_024721245.1. Taxonomy (NCBI): domain Eukaryota; kingdom Viridiplantae; phylum Streptophyta; class Magnoliopsida; order Gentianales; family Rubiaceae; genus Mitragyna; species Mitragyna speciosa. Next base: position 22,647,868 of record CM045563.1, read on the forward strand.
GCAAGCGAAATCATTAGATGGCAGAAAACACAAAGAAGTAAAGTTGACAGAATTTACACGGACACATTGAAAGTCAATCATTTCGCAATAGATATACTTATACCCCAGCGTTGCACAGATTTCCACTCTCCTTAAGTTATCCCAATTCAGGCAAAGAGAATCCAAAACCTTATTTTCATTCCCTTTCCTCAAAAAGGGTTAGGCAGAAGAAAATGAAGTTACACATAAACACCCACAAGTAGATTAACAAAATGAAACCATGAATTAATAAATTACCTGTGGGGAACATGATCTGCCGAGGGTTGGACACGCTCCAAAGAAATAACTTGTCCTCCGAAATCGGCCTTGAATATATTCACAGCACGGACCAACTCAGTAGCAGGTCTCTGCTCACAAAGGGACAAGGAGAAGAATATATAAGATACAACACTAGCTAGAAATATAACAAAATCGACACATAACACCAAACTCAAATAAAAGTGTGGAGTGAATTTGTTTCTCTTAGACGCAATCATTCTTTTCTGCCAAAAGCATTTAAAACGCCCAGAATCCTAAACTCTACTTGAAATGGAAAATACTTGAGCACAAAACAAAAGCTTTTGATTTTAAATTACATATAAAAAAAAAAAAAAAGCAACAAAATGCAACAATCAGCATAGTGCATCAGCTTCGCTAGTGTTGCTTCAGAGAGAATGAATTCCCAAAAGAAGTTATTATGAGGCGGAAGAAACAATTGCAACAAATGTCGTTATCTTGACCGATAGTCTTCTAGTTCTAGCTCCCCCTTGCTTGATACTATGGCAAATTTTTCCAAAATTATAAAAGACTAACCACATTATCCGTGCATAGTTTGTTCATCACCAAGACTCTCTCCGCAGAGAAGAGAATGCATCTTCAGACATCCAATGACGATTTCATCCAAAAGTTAGTAAGTTGTTTACTTTCAGACATACTAAGTTAATATTCCCCTGTTATTTAACATTCAATTCCTGACCAAAGCAAAACATAAATAAACGGAAATCTTCAAACTTCAACCAATAATGTAATAATCTACAAAAATAAATGTGATAGTGAAAGAAAGTAAAGAAAACCTTGTAAACACACTCGGAAAGCACCATGCAGCACAAAATCTCCTGCAAATCGGGGACGGATTCAGCTTTAAGGGCGTAACAGAGATCCTGAAGCTGCTTTTTTCTTCTCTCAACTTCTTCCTGTAAACGCTTCCGCTGTTCTCTCCCGTGCGTCCACGGCCACTGCCACTGCGGCGGCCACGTCACCTTGAGGATCTTCGTCCGCTGGTCCCTGATCCATGACTCCACCTTCTGGTGCAGGGCCTCCATCGCCCATTAATCGATTAATCTCCAACCCTAATTTGATCCAAAAAAATTGGGGGAGATATTTTCTTTTATTATTTTGTCTGTTTTATTATTAGTCGCATTCGCGATTAAGCAACCGATTAGAATGTTAAATTGCGAAAGTGAGGAACCGTCGTTTTATCCGGGCGGTATATGCCGCAAGATTATGCCAAATGCCAGTATATACAGAAAATTTTGTAAAAGCCGAAATTATATTTTCTATTTTTCACGTAAATAATAGAAAAAAGAAATAAGTCTAATTCTTCCCGGAAATTTCAATCAGGGGTAAACATCAGTTACAGTAAATTTACACCCCTAAAATGTCATAAATTTTATCAATAAAATAAAGCGTTATCAAATAATTTTATTAATTTTCCAATTGAATTACAATATTTAGTATGCAGCATATTGTTCTGTTAAAAGGGAAGGCTATATTTTGTATAAATGAACATGAGAAAAGAAGAGGCTTAGGAGTCAAGAATCCAGTGAGTAACTAAACCTTGGACAATGTGGGACAGCATTCTTTGGCACCTAACGTTTATTTTCAATTTTTAACAACAATATAGATGAACTTTTTAGTAGTTATGCAAAATTTTAAATCGAATGTTGTATAACAAGTATTGAATACATTAACTACGTGATACTTTTGTACATCTATGCACGAATCGTTTAAGGTTTGTCATAATTATTAGTATTTTTTTTTTCACAGGTTTATCATAATTAGCTGCACAAGCAATTTTGAGATAGTTATAGACAGCCTGAAAAAATAGGTAATGGAGCCTAAATTTTATACTGGTATATTTTAACTGGGGAAAAAACGAGCTTGTGATTTTTATCCATTAGAAGATTGGAAGTTCTCTCATGTTGAACTCATCATTTTTATATTGGAATATCGATTAAAGAGCCATATTGGGCTGTTGAAAGCAGTAGAACCTTGTTAATATGATAACTCCAACTCAATGAAACGAATTACGTGACGGAAAAATTTGCCCATCGAAACCCGAATGATATGTCCAAAGAATGATTGTTTTGAGACTTGTTGTGGACTCTACTTTGATTTATGTACGGCCCAGACATTTAGAACATGAAACTGCTGACTCATTTAACAAGAGTTTCTTTTCGTTTGGGCCTCATTGTTTCTACCAAATCCGAACGGTAGATGAGGTATATAATTTTGGTTTACAATTCTATGATTTTATAGGCTTCCTCTAACCATATTCTGTTTCTTACAGCTCATTCACGTTCGCTTTCCCTAAATTCGTTCATCCGCAGCCTTCATCGACTAACGGATTGCATCGGGCATTCACCCAACAGGGCTCGGAATGCATGGGGCCCACTCTCTACCCATATTCCCACACTTCACCGGCGGAATGACTGTCAAGGCCTATGCAACATAATCAAGGAACATTAACGCTTAGTTTGGGAGTTTATAATAAGAAGGGAAAGAAAGGAAGCGGGAAGGATGAAAAGAAAAGAAAATAAGAAGAAGGGATTTTCTCTTTCATTTCCTTTTCTTTGCTTTCTGTCTAATTTTGGACAGAAAATTTTTAAACGAAAAATGGGAGAAGTTTTACTCCCACTTTCTTCCTTTTCTTTATTTCCTTTTAACTACCCAACAAAGTCATTTCTTCAAAACTTATTTTCTTTTCTTTTCTCTCCAACTCCCAAACAATAAACCTTTTCTTTTTCTTTCTTTTCTCCTCAAATCTTTACTCCCAAACTATATTAACCTAAAAGGCCATCATCATTTGAATGTCCCCCGAACAATAATCAATTTCAAAAACGTATAATCCAAAGTTGGAGGGAGGAGCAATTAAAAGGCCTCTCTAGTTTGATTAGGAAGAGAATGGTCAATTTCTGAGGTACTGAAACGAGTGCCTACACAATTCAAAAAAAAAAAATACACAAATGCAACAATCCAACAAGGCATATTAGGCATTATGTTTTCTTCTCACTGTAGAATATGGCTGCACACCACACCACTCAAGTTCATAGACAAGTGATTGTTGCGGTTCACATTAATAAAATAGGGCATAAAGTAACAGGTACTTTTAGTAATACTAATATTATAGCATAGGAGTGTCAAACCAGCGGCCAGGCTTCTATTCAGTCAATTCAGAGTCTGAGAAAGGAGGTGGAGAAGGAGGAAGGGACGTTGAAAACACAAAAACACATAAAAACACAATGGCTAGTATAGTAAGCCTTCGATAAAAGCAAGTAAAAGCCTTCCTAAGCCGGCCAACTGATCAATCAAAACCCCAGGCATTTACTTCCGACCACACGCATGGTTCAAAGACTCGGCCGAGTCGGAACCGGATCGGAGCAAACCGGTCCGATACCGTTCCGGTACCACTCGGAGATGACGGAATCGCCGAGAAATCGGCCAATCTCGGTAATCTCGGACCGAATTGGAACCGAGTCGATGTGAATCGGCCGATTCGAAACCGAATCGGACGATTCAAATCGGATATGAACTACCTGTCGCGCCCCATTTTTCGAAAATAAATAGAAAGTGTAAAGAAGATGTCGGGAAAAGGGAAAAGGAAGTATTAAATGTAGTGTTGTGGTTATTTAAAAAAAAGCGTGTAAATTTTTGTAAAAACTAATTTTTGAAAATGCTTTGTAAAAGATGATTCGATAAAAATGTGACAAAACAAATGCTTTACTTTAAAAAATAAAAGAAAAAGGGCCTAAAATGGGACTTTTGAAATGCGACGATTTTTGGGCCCGAAAATAGAGTCTAAAAAAGGGTTTTTAGTGAAAAAGGAGTCGCCACTTGGTATTGAGTTTTGGTGTACCAAGTCACCCGAAAATATTTTGTGGAAGGAAAAAATTTGGAAATTATTTATTTAAAGAAATGATTTTTTTTTGGAAAAAATATAAGAAAAACAAGAAAAACCCTTTTAGACGACTCCAGGTCTTTTGAAAACAAGAGAAACAGGTTCGGGAGTCACAGTTGAAGAAAGGGAAGGCAAAGGCTCGCGCCTAAGGCACCCTTTCAACCTAGCCGAAACTAGTTGCGAGGTTTAGTCTAAATTTTCCTAATATAACCCTAAGATTCTATCACATTTGGATGCAACTATATGAATGCAAATCTAATCCTAAAAATGATGTCGATAAGGGACGAAATGTTCCACTGAGGTTTGGTCGGAGTTATCGCATTGATTGCGAAACTCGAGTCTAGACCCCGATGGAGTCACGAGTGTAGATGCAAAATGAAATGCAAAAGGAAAGGAAAATAGTAGTATAGATAATAAATGATCAAAGAGAGTAGGAATGCAACATAACGGGTACGGGGAACTAATAAACTCGTGACTAACTGTTTCTACTCACGGAGGGGGGAACGACATGTACGCCATCGCTTCCCACGTGAGTAGATTGACTATTTCTAGTCAAATCACACAAATGACCTAAAATTCTATGTGTAGTGGAATCTAAATGTCATGCACTAGGTAGATCTTAAAAATAGATAATAAATGATAAAGTATATAAAAATTATACAAAAATGAAAAAAGCCTAAAAGATAAAAATGTGTGTGAAATATCATGAACACGCGAGAAATGATCCTAATACTAAAATGATCTAAAGGCCTAGCATTGGACTAGCCTATTTTCTAAAAATTCTCCGCTAGCGTTGGACTAGCGAAGAAAACGAAATTAACCACAACTAGCTTTGGACTAGTGTGGCGACGATACACATATATAATTAAAGCAAGTAAATAAATAAAGCAATGTATTAAAGCAATAAATCACATAAGAGCAAGTAATAGCAAGTAGGAGCACATAGCACATAAGCATGGTATTCTAGATGCAAGTTCCTAGGAAAAGCGAATAAAACACACAAGCACATAACACACATAGCACACAAAAAGCCCTAACTATTACACCGAAGAAGCCTAATTACAATCTAAAAATAAAAAGGTAACCTATCTAGCCTATCTATTACATTTTCTATCTAAATACAAAATTTTGCTAAATAGAATATTACCTATCTATTACATTTCTTTGAATAATCAAAAATTAAATTCAAATAAATAATATGACATAAATAAATAAAAACTCTCACATGGATAAAAATTATAAGCACAAAAACACGTAGAAAAACACATAGGAGCACGTAGGAGCACATAAAAAGAAATATTGGAAGGGTAATCGAGATACCTCTCATTCGTAAACCCGGTATAAATGGCTACTAAAATGAACAAACATGTCAAAATTATCACTATTTAATAAATCAATCACTAATTGAATAATTTTCTACCGATCACTATGAACATGCTATGATAATTCAAACAATTATAGCAATAATAAACAAAATAAGAGAAAGAAAAATAATGATAACAATAATTAATCATTTAGGAGAAAAATGAAAATTGTTTAAGTAAAAATAAATTAGTAAATAAATAAATAAATAAAGCAAAACAACAAAGATAAAATAAAATAAAACTAATAATAATACTAATAATAATAATAGAGGATAAAATACAATAATACATACATTGAAATTTTAACACCTCAAATAAGAATTATTAAAATAACTAAAAGGGAAATAGAGAGACTAATTTGAACATTAATTAGACTAACAAGACCCCATTCTAGAACATTAATTATAAGTTTGATAAAAATAAATAAAGAAAATGTAAAAAGAAATAATTTAAAGCTTTGAAGACTTAACTAATCTTAATTAATACTTTTTTTTTTTTACAAAAATAAAATATTATAAGATTTGGATTAAAAGTGAAAATTTAAGCAATATTCTAAAGTGAAAAATGTAATTTATGAGGAACAAAAAGGTAAAATTATAATTTCAAACCCTAATTAAGATAATGACATAGTTTACAACAAATTTAAAAGCTAAAATGTAATTTTCAACAAGTATAATGCCCAAAAACAAAAAATTCCAGCAATATTTAAAGCCAAGAACACAATTTCAGCAAGCTTATTAGATAACACACAATTTTCAGCAAACATTTAAAGGCAAAATTTCAAGTTTTAGCTATTTGGAGAGCAAAAATATAAATTCCAGCAACATTGGAGGACAATAGAGTAATTCCAACAAAAATATAATGGCAAAATGAAATTCCAGCAAGGTTTAGGGGCAAAAATGCAAAATTCCAGCAACATGATGGACCAAATTGCAAATTCCAGCCATATTCAAAGACTATAATAGAATTCCAGCAACATTTTATGACAAAAATGGAATTTCCAGCAATGTATAAGGGCCAAAATGCAATTTTCAGTAACATTTAAAGCCTAAAATATAATAAAAGAAAGTTTGGGAGGCAAAATTGCAATTTCCATAAATATCAGAGGGTAAAATTGCAATTCCAGAAAAATTATAGGGGTCAAAATGTAATTACCGACAAATATAGGGGTCAAAATGAAAAATTAAAAAACGTAGGGGGCAAAATTATAATTATCTAAAAGTTGAGGGACCTAAATGCAATTAATCGGGACCTAATTGCAAAGAAAATTAAATTATGGGGGTCAATCTACAATAAACAGAAATTTAAATGCACAAATCAAACATTTTCAGGGCCACAGTAGCATTACTGAAAATATAAGGACTATAAAATAAATACCTATTATTAATTAAAAATAAATGAAAAAACTAACTAACCAAAACGACGTAGTTTTGAGTGAAACTACGTCAAAACGACGTAGTTTCACCAAAACTTTTTTTTTTTTTTTTTTTTTCGGCTGATTTCGGTTTTTTTTTTTTTTTTTTTTCTTTTCAGATTTCCCTTTTTTATTTTTTTTTTCTTTCCTTTTTCTTCTCTCTTTTTCTTTTCTCTCTTTTCTTCTTTCCTTTTCTTTCTTTTCCCTCTTTTCTTTTTCTCTCTTCTTCTTCCCCGATTTCCTTCTGCTTCCCCCCCCGATTCCCTTCTGATCTTCTCTTCTTCTTCCTCCTTTCTTCTCTTCTTCCTTTCTTCTCTTCTTCCCTTTTCTTCTTCTTCTTTTCTTCCCTTTTCTTTTCCCCTCCCCCCGATCTGCTCTCCCCCTTTTCTTTTCTTTTTTTTTCTTTTTTTTTTTTTTCTTTCCTCGCCGTCGTTTCTCTCTCTCACAGGTCTCTCTCTCTCTCTCTCTCTCTCTCTCTCTCTCTCTCTCTCTCTCTCTCGGCCGGACGTTTTTCAGTTTTCTCTTTTTTTTTTTTTTTTTTTTATATACAAAACAAAAAACAGAAAACAAAAACAACGAAATACTGAAATTTGAAAGTAAAAGTAGGAGATTTACCTGGTAGTGATGCTATTGTTGTTGCTGTTGTTGTTGTTTGTTGCTTGATTGATTTTTTTTTCGGTTCCCTCTTCTTGCAGGTGTGTGTGTGTGCGTTTGTGAATTGTATGTTGTGTGCAGGTGTGTGAATTCTGTGTGTGTGAGTTCTGTGTGTGGGTGTGTGTTTGAACTGATGAAGTGTATGTGTTGTGCGTGTGTTCTGTGCAGGTGTGCTTGAATGTTTGTGTGTCTGTGAGTGTGTGTTTGGGTGCAGGGGTGTGTGAGTGTGTGTTTTTGTGAATGCAGGTGAGTATGCCTGTGCGTGTGTTCTGTGTGTGTGTTCTGTGTGTGCAGGTGTGTGTTTCTTGTGTGTGTTTGGGTGCAGGGGTGTGTGAGTGTGTGTTTTTGTGAATGCAGGTGAGTATGCCTGTGCGTGTGTTCTGTGTGTGTGTTCTGTGTGTGTGTTCTGTGTGTGCAGGTGTGTGTTTCTTGTGTGTGTTTGGGTGCAGGGGTGTGTGAGTGTGTGTTTTTGTGAATGCAGGTGAGTATGCCTGTGCGTGTGTTCTGTGTGTGTGTTCTGTGTGTGCAGGTGTGTGTTTCTTGTGTGTTGTGGCTGATGTCTGTGAAGGAAAATGGTGAGGGGAAGAGGAGGCAGAGAGAAGTGAGGGAATTGCAGGTTTGATTGTGTGTGAAGGTGAGTTTGTGTGAGTGTTGTGTGTCTGTGGGTATGGCCGAGAGAGTGAGGGAGTATGTGAATGTGTTTTGTTGCAGGATGTGAGCGTATGTGCAAGTCTGTGTTATTGTGTGATTGCTGCAAGAGAAAGCAGAGAGAGTGAGGAAGAGTGATCTGTTGTGTGTCTGTGAAGAGGAAGAGAAAATGTGTAGGTATGAGTCTGTCTGATTGCAGGGAGAGGGAGGGGAAAGAAAATGCAGGTGTGTGTTGTGATGATGAGGGTGGGTGAAAAAGGGAAAGAAAACTACCCAAAATCCCCCCAAATCTGGTTTTTTTTGCAGAGGAATTGGTTTCTTCTTCTGCAGCTGCGTGCAGCAGCTGCAGTAAAACTGCAGCTGCTGTAGCAGCTGCTCCCTTTCTTTTTTTTTTTTTTTTTTTTTTAACGAATTATATTATATATATATATATAAAAAAACTGAAATGCAACATTAAGGAAAAAGTAAAATTTAGTATAACAAATTAAAGGTTAATTCAACATTAGAAAAATACCATTTAAAATAAATACCAAATGGTCTTTTAAAATAATAATAATAATAATAATAATAATAATAATAATAATAATAATAAATAAATAAAAATAAATAAAAAAATAAAGATATTTTTATATATATATTTTTTTTAATCAGGAAAATTTATAAAATGCTTGTAGACAATTCTCATAAAGAAAATTTTAAATAAAAGTGCATTGGAAAGCGTGAACCAAATATGGTAAAATTATAACATTTATGAAAATTAATAAATGACATCACAAATATTTTGCAAAACATATATTATCACATAAAGCACATATAGTATAATTTTCACTCAAAAATTTAAAAATTAACGCATTCTTGGGAAACGTGCCTTTAAAAGGATAAAAATTAAATAAGTACTAAATGACCTCTAAAAATTATGAGATTTTTACAGAAAATTTATGAACATACAAAATACATATATGAAATTTTTTTACTTAAAAATTCTCATAAAAGAGACTGCATTGGGAAACGTGCCATTAAATAAAAAAAATACTAGAATTCTAAATAAATGATGAATGGCTCCTAAAAATCATTAAAATCATAAATAATGATAAAAATAGTAAAATCAATGTATTTAAGAAATAAAATAAAATAAACTAATATTTACATGGTGAAATTACCATTTTGCCCCTAGTACGATAAATTAGATATAATATGCGAAAATTGTACTCGACCCCCGAAAAATAAAAAGTACCCCCTAAAATAAAGTAACACGCATATTTTTACCAAAGGTGTGTCAAAATTTGGTGTCTACACTACCCATATTTCAAAGCAATAAGACAGATACAATACTTACCTGACTTCTGGTGGCTTGGTCCGACTCAGTTGCCAGCGATTGGGTTCTATTTGCTGGCGGTTGGGGTGTCTGATTTGGGGGTTTTTTTTTATGTTTATGGCTTTTATTTGTTTGGATTTTGATGAGATGGTGGTGGAGTTTGAGTAGAGTTATGTGGTGGTGGTGATGTTGAGGCAGGCGGCAGGCGGCGGGCGGCGGGCGGCGGACTTGAGGGGTTGACCGGAGAAGATGATGGCTTCTCTTCCCCCTTTTTTTTTTTTTTTTTTTTTCTGTTTGGTTGTTGCTGCGCGTTTTTGGAAGTTCCAAAAACGCGCAGCATTTTCATCTGGCATTTTTTTTTTTGGGGGTGTTGTTGCTGCACGTTTTTAGAATACAACTCCAAAAACGCGCAGCACTTTTTTTTACTCCAAAAACGTGCACCGTTCTTTTTTTTTTTTTTAAATAATGCAACTGCCCACACGTGCAATGCATTGAGCAGGAATTTTTTTTTGTTTATGAAAGCTTTTTTATTTTTAATATTGTAAACACTGCCTATGTGCAATTCGTTTCCCTTTTTTTTGAATAAAACGCGCAGGCCTTTTTTTTTTATGAAGTCTTTTTTTTTTTAAACATAATGCAGGTACTGTCCACGTGTAATGCATCCCTTTTTTATATGTTGAACGTGCAATGCATTTCTTATTTTTTAATCACATTTTACATCAAATTCAGTCTATTTCTAGACATCAAGTTTCTTTTCTCGGAAAGCCATAGATACCAAACTTTCTGGCAGGCAGCTCTTTTGAAATCAATTTTGTCACCCTAAAGCAAAATTTCAAATTAATTTTCCTTTACTTTATTTATTAATAGGGTTTTTTATGTAAATATGGTTTTTTGTTTTTATAATGTTTTATTTGTTACATATTTTTCATATGTATATATATTATTGTTATGATATATATATATATATATATATATATATATTATATTCTAGATTTGTATATGTATATATATGTGCATATATATATTGTTGTTGTTGTAATACACACGCACGTACATACATATATTATTCTTGATATGTATATATATTATTGTAGTAATACACACGCACATAATATATTATTGTTTAAATTTTAGTAAAAATATTCTTTAAAAAATTGGACTAATGATTATACAAATAAGTTAATATGTAAATAAGATTTGCAAGTTACTAACATAATCTAAATAATTATTTTTCTTCTTGTCAAATTTCAACTCATTACTTATAGTACTTTTGACGCATTACTGATACTAACCATTTATGATGGCCTATGTAACAGGTGAAATGACAAGTAAGAATATTGGTTGGGAATATAGTACACCTATAGGTGCAAATAGAAAAGTTATGAGATGTAATTATTGTAAGATATAATTATTGACATGTATGAATATTCAAAATAATATTTGACCTTTTCTAATTCTTTGCATTTTGTTTAATGTGATCCCTTTTTAAAGACATAGATTATTTTTTTATATCGATAAAAATGGTACATTTTAGAGATTTTATTTATTTATTTTGGTTATTTTTGTTTAGCATACTTTTATTTATATTTTGAATGATTATTTATGGTTTTTAGAATAAAAATTGATTCAAATTGTGTGTCTCGCCGAGACCGCGACCGATACACCGAGTCCGATGTGGAACGGTACGCACCGCGACCGCGACATTAAACCATGACCACACGTGGAACATGGTTTACGAGGACTCTTGAAACTGCAAAGATAGAGAGGAAACAAATTAGAACATTAGTATTCTCAGTCCAACTCCAAGACAATTAAGTCAGTCTATCATTTTTTTTGTTTTTTTGGGGAACTTTTTTGTTTTTGTTTTTTTTGTTTTTCATCCCATTGCAGCAAATCCAGATATTAAAAGACCTAGGAGAACAAAAAGCGGTGATGTTTACCTTTCAATTTTTTCATTGGCAAATAGAATAATCTTGAAATACACATAAAATTTAATCATTATATATATATTCATAAAAGAAAATAATAATTTCCAAGAATGACGACACAGCTATTGCCAACAACCTCCTCATCTGCAGGAAAAATAAACCCTATGAAGTTACAAGAATATGCAAAATATTGCGACCAACATTCGACAGTTTTGAAGAACTCCTCCTCTTTCCTTCCTCTTCTCTCTCTTCTCTCTCACGTTGAGCCAGAGAATAGTAAGGGAATCTGATCGAAACCCCTTTAGTCATTGCAATAAAACAAACTGGGTTTTCGGAAAGTAAGAAAAAAAAATTTCCGGTGACAAAAAATCACATACCAGAATAACACACTACGGTGGATAAAGAAATTAAAGAATTTAACTTACCTTCTTATGGCAAGAAATTCACAATCTATACAACAAAATAAAGGGTTTTTGAAGACACGGAATTTGAAGTGTTGGTCCGTATGGTTTATGCAGCAATATTATGCCAATGCCACTATAAATACAGAGAATTTAATGCCGCAATTATATTTTGTATTTTTCATGGTAAATATAAAAAGAAATTACCCTAATTCTTTCCTAATATTTTTCAATCAGCAATAAGCATTGGTTAGATTACACAGTAAATCTACGCAACCAAAAAATCATAATTTTCTCAATAAGATAGTAACTTATCAAATAATTTCATTAATTTTTAATATATATATATAATTTTCTCACTAAGATAGTAACTTATCAAATAATTTTATCAGTTTTTAAAAAATTATACGCTCGTGTGTGTAACACTGAGTCATAACAGCATATTCTTTGTGTATATTATGTAGCATTTTGTTCAATTAAAGGGAAGCCCTAAATCTTATATATGATGGGAAATGGGAAAAGAAAAGGCTTTGGACAGTACAAAATCGCATTACTTTAGCATCTAACATTTATTTTCAATTTTTAACAACTTATTGTTATTCATTTATACTGATAAAGTTTTCAGTATTTTGTGCAAAATTTAAAATCAAATGTCGTATAAAAAGTATTAATAAATAAATCTAGTGTCTGACGGTTTTGTGCATCTGTGCACGAATTTTATAAGGTTTGTCATAATTATAAATATTTTATTTTTGCAGGTTTCTCATAATTAGCAGCACAAGTAATTTAGACTTAGTTGTTGATTGTAGATCAAACACGGCCAGATAAAATAGCTGAAAGAAAAAAGCTAATTGATCCAAAATTTGACACTAGTACATCCTGACTTGGGAGAGAAGAAAAGAGCGAGTGATTCTTATCCAATAGATTAGAAGTTTTCCAAAGTTGGACTCGTCATTTTTCAGTTGAAGAAGTGTTGATTAAAGTTGTATTGGGCCGTTGAAAGCACGAGAACTTTCTTAACATGATCAGCCTCAACCTCGACGAAACGTATTCCATGACGTATAAGCTTGCCCATCCAAACCAGAAAGATTTGTCCAATGGCTGTACGAGTAAATTAAAATATAACAGGTTGGAGCCCAACAATTCTTTTTTAGAAATGTGGAGCCCAATAATTCTGGCATTAATTCTTTTGCCAGTGTTGCGGGCTCTTTTTTATTTATTTCAGCCCATAGATTAGAACATGAAACTAGTAAGTGATTTAACACGTGTTTCTTTTCGGGTTTGGGTCTTATTGGTCTGTGTGTAATCGGAACGTCAGATGAAGTTAGCATTTTGTTTCACAATCCACAATAAGAGAACGGCAAAGAATACATCCATTTGTTTCCTCAAATTAGATCCTTTTTCCCTGACCTAGAGATTGCAAATGGATGGGATGAGCGGGATTTGGGTTGGATTTAATTGGGACTGTGAAATAGAGGTCATACCCAAACAATATCATACTTGTCATGGGATGAATCAATGTGGGTGGGAACTAAAATGGGCTAGTCCCATTTGATACTGCCCAAAAACTCAATTTATCCCATTTTATTATTTTTCTAAATTATCTTTTCCTTATTAATCAATTGTTATTTTTTTAGATCACTTTTTTTTTAGTTTAACATGAATATTTCTTTTTTATATCATTTATTTTTTAAATTTTCTGACCTCAATAAATTTCTAACTTTTTTTTGTTTTTATATTATTATTTTTTTAGATCTCATTTATTAATGCTCTTTAATCTTTTAATTATAAACTGTAGTTTTCCAATTATTACATGTAAAGAGGATAAATTGAAGATGTGTAGAGATTTAATTTATCTACACCTAAAAAAATCAATTTAGATATTATCTTATTAAAACTCTTGTTACTAAAATCCATTACTAAAGTAATGAAGGAAATTAAAAATTAAAATAAATCAACATCGCATTCATTCATGGACATTACAAACTTTGATGAAACTATAATAAAACGACTATTTTTTTTTTAAAATAAGGTTTAACTGAAATTAAGGCACTCAACATATAAAATTCACACAAATTTTTTTAGTACAAAGATCAGTTTAACCACATAAAATTGATGTCAATAGGTAAAATTTAACATAATATTTATAGTAGAAATAGATGAATCGAAGAGGGCAAAATGAAGAAGCTAAGAATGCAAAAAAAATTTACAACTTGTCCATCATTGAAAAAATGGGTATTCCATTGTTATTGAAAAAAATGTTAAAAACTAAAAAACAAATAAAAAATGAAAGATGTTTTATTAATGTAGCTTAAAATGAAGGATTTTTTCAAAAGAGAGTACGGAAGAGGTGGATCTGATCAAATATAAATTATTTCAAGGTTTGTCTATATTTGGGTATGGGAATCCCGATCATTTCTCAACCATACCCATATTTAAATGGGTGTTAATGGATATAATCCCAAATAAACTCAATCCCATATTATTGATACCCATCCCGCCCAAATTAAATATGGGTATGGGATCCCAATGGGTCTTGGGACTGATTGCCAGCAATACTCTGAGCTCATTCACAATTTTTTTTTTTTTAGCAATATAAAGAACAAAAGTTACCGGACTAGTAACCATGTAAAGTTTCAAATTTTGGTCACTTTTCAATATCTGATTTTTTTTTTTTTTTGAAGGATTTTCAATATCTGATGTTAATCACGTAAACTGTTCTTATTCCTCAATCTGCGGACTCTACGACACCCACCACCCCGCGGGAACCCAAAGAAATCGCGGCGGAAAACAATCATGAGTCAATGTGTAGACTCTAATTCTCTTTCTTGTGCTTTTTTTGTTTTTTTTTTCAGTTTTGAGAGAGTACATAATGCTCTTTATTTAAACTCAAGTAGCCTGCTGTTGGCTAAATCTACCGCATGCAATAATTTTGTAATCATTAAACAATTTTAACAACAATAATTTCACTCTTTCGTATCACAAAATTTGACATAACAAGTATTATGCAGCAAAAAGTTCTACAGCTAGTTTATAGTATGATACTACACATAAACTAAATAAACTAAGTCAAAATTGGCTCATATTTTTGAGTCATTTGGTCGTTATTGTAAAGTTCAGATCATGGTGGCACTTCCCCATTTAGTTCTTGCTACTCTCACACCTTGACTTGCCGTCTTGGCTTCCTCGAAAATTTAAGGATATCTTGTGGAGGGTGTTTTTGGACTCGCCTATCATATTTCTTCATTCAATTTGGCTTTTGATACGCTAGATTTTCTCATTATTCCTGAGGCCCCAAAAGGACAACACGCACCAATTTTAACTAGAATATTTACCGCCATGGACTTGACTTAGCTATTCTTGTCCTCCCTCAGCATCATCAACGTCTTCAAAGGTATAAATATTCCAAGTCCCAAGAAGTAGTGGAAATCTACTTATTTAATCCTGCTCATTGTTTTGGGAGTGATCCTTTGTTGTAAAAAGCATCCACATGGGTAGTGGTCATGCGGAGGAAGTCTAGCAAGTACATAAAACTATTCGATGGTTTCAGCAACGCATAGAGGAGGCAGCAACGTTTATCTGTGTGATCTCTTGGCACGGCATCTTCAGAATAGATGAAAATAAGGCAAAGCTTTCATCTCTTCCAGACTTCTTATCGTGCCTTTGTTTCGCCTGATGTACTGGCTTCAAAATAGTAGCCTAGTTAGATACTGTTATCACAGCGCGCACGCAGGAACCCGGACTCCTTCGGTTTTACTATTGACTCGTCTCTCCCTTGGTCCCGAACTTCTATTGTCACGTAATCATTCCTCCACAGAGGTTTTGTGTTTTATGTGGCGGTTGGGCAACTAATTTTATTCAGCCGGTGTGTTCTGAATAGGGGTGTTAACGAACCGAGCTGCTCACGAGCAGTTCGGTTTACTGTTCGACTCGAATTCGGCGTTGACCGAGCTCGAGTCGAGCTCGAACAGCTCGAATACTAAACGAGCTCGAATTCGAGCATTAAAAGATGAGTTCGAGCAGCTCGTCAAACAGCTCGAAATATATATATTATATATTATATATATAAAATTAACGATTTACTCATACTAATTATATATGAATTTTGAGTTCGAGCTTGATTGTATTTTCACGAGCGATCTCGAGTCGAGCTCGAACTCTCCCTAAAATTAACGAGTCGAGCTCGAGTTTCGAATTACAAACTCGATCGAGCTCAAGTTCGATCTCGAGCACCAGTAATTTTAACAAGTTCGAGCTCGAGTTCGGTAGTATTCGGGCTCGACTCAGTTCGTTTACACCCCTAGTTCTGAATTTGGCATGAATGCAACACAACTCGCAAGTTACAAGCAACGCAAAGCAAAGGTTCACGAGTCAATTTTACATGAATGTATTACAACTTGTAAGTTACAAGTAACTCAAAGCAGGATTTAATGATAGAGACAGGAATTTATTTTGGGGGGCAATTCTAGAGTAATAAATGATTAAGAAATATTAGGCTCAAATCTAATTAACTTATGAAGACAATGAATTGGGAGAAAACAATGGATTGGGAGAGAGCGTAGTTGATTTTTTTTTTTTCTTTTGGTGGTGGGGGAGGGGAGGGGTTCTTGATTAATGAATGTTTAGCGCAAATGGTTTCCAACTAGTTGGAAAGTCACGCGTGCTGTCCAAATTAAATATTATCTACAAACTCCTTAGCGCTACAGTGTCCATCAGTTGTGTAAATAAAAAGAATTGGAGAAATATACGACTGTGCTTCAACGTATGTTTTTTAAGGTTTTTTTTTTAATAAATTAAAAAAGTGATTAAAAGATGTATTTAAAATTTTTAAAAAGCATATTTTTTAAAAACACTATCAAACAATCTTATGTATGTTTTAGATGCTCATTTTTTGCTCCCGCAATATTCTGTACCATAATTTTGCAAGCTAGTATCAGAACCAAATGGATTATTTTCTCTAGTACAAATGTATCCGCTCACACAAACACAAGCATTCACTTGGTCAAGAGCTCGAATCTACCCTTTCTCCTCCGCCTTGGTGACCAAGCAGTTACGATTCTGACCTTGTGCTTTTGGAAAGGTTTTTGAAGGATTATTGATCTTATTGTTGATTTCTATATTTTGTAATCCCAAGGCATCGGTGAAAATCGTGCTAAATTTGGTACTTTGCGAAGTAACATAAATTATACCAGAAAGAGGATTTTTTCCACAATTATCCTTTTTTGTCCCGTGGAATTCTCAATTTTTAAGATCCATATTTGATTTAGAAGATCCAAATAGTTGATCCAGTAAACTCAAATTGGGACACATATTCGACTGTTTCCATTAGATAACGAGCACAGAGCTATAACGAATGACATCAAGGAAAAAATTGCAGAACTTAAATGTTATAAATGAAAAGAATTGCAGAACTTAAATGCAACAGGAGGTGCACGGTAAAAGCATCCAATTCCAGGAATTTGCTTCTCAAACATCTCTTACGAATTAACTCAATCAAGCACTTCAGAATTTAGTATCCAATCCCAGGACTTAATATACTTCACCGGGTGTACATATTGGAGAAAAAGTACAAATCCAAAACCATAAAGATAGGGAACACAACAACAATCAAGAAACATCAAACAAATTAACCTAAAAGGCCATCATTTTGAATGTGCAGCGAACAATAATCATTTTCAACTTCAAGACCATGCATCAAACCTATAGTCCAAAGTTGGAGGGAACAGAAGTTAAAAGCCTTTCGAGGTTCGATTGGTAACAGAATGGTCAATCTCTGAGATGCTAATACAAGTGCCTACACAATTAAATAAAATACACAAATTGAACAACAGGAAAGAAATGCAACAATCCAACACAACATTATGTTTTCTCAGCGCAGAATATGGCTCCGCCGCATCACTCAAGTTCACGGACAGGTGATTGTTGTGGTTCACAATAATAACATAGGCATAGGCATAAAGCAACAGGTACTAATATTAACACTAATATTGTAGCATAGGAATCTCAAACCAGAGGCCAGCTTCTATTTAAAGTCAGGCAGAGAAGGGAGGTGGGCAACAAGGGAAGGGAAGGGAAGTTGAAAACACAAAAACACATAAAAACACAATGGCTAATACAGTAAGCCTTCATTAAATACAAGTAAAAGCCTTCCTCAGCTGGCCAACTGATCAATCAAAACCCAGGGCATTTACTTCCGACCACACGTGGGACAAGGTTCACAAGGATTCTTGAAGCTGCAAAGGTAGAGAGAAAACTATCAGTCTACTCCCAAGACAATAAAGTCAGTCTAACATTTTTTTGGGGGTTTTTTTTTTAAAACTTTTGACATGTGACGTTTACCTTTCAATTTTTTCATTCGCAAATAGAATCACCCTGAAATGCACACAAAAATTTAATTATTACATATATATATATATATATATATATATATATATATATATTCATAAAAGAAGATAATAATTTATAAGAATGATGATGATTCCTGAAATAAAGCTAGAATTTTCTCACTTCGTTCCGGCTTCCAATGTTCAATAAACCACTGAAGCCCCAACGCAAACTCCAACAGCCTTTACAAAAGTATCCACAATAAAAGGCAACAACTGCCTCTGCAGGAAAAATAAACCCTATGATTTTACAAGAATATGCAAAAAATTGCAATCTACATTCGACAGTTTTGATGACCTACCCCTTTTTCACGTTGACTCAGAAAATAGAAAGGATCTAGTCAAAAACCGCTTATCCATTGCAACAAACTGCAGAGGGGGTGGGGCTAGGGTTAGGGCTGATTCTTATTCTTTTTTCCGGCAAGAAAGAAAATAATTTCCGGTGGGAAAAAAACAAATGCCAGAATAGAACACGAAATTGAAGAAATTAAATTACATTTACTCACGGCAAGAAGAAATTTACAACTATACAACAAGGATCTGTTTAGAGGTCCCCCACCCCCCTCCTTTTTCTTTTTTTATTTTTCTTTTTTTAATGTTTTTGGGAATGGGGTGGAAGCCTATCAAATCAAAGTCAAACTAAAACATCTCAACAAATACAGTCGGTATTCAACCGATAAATTAACCTTTAAATCAACAAATCAGAAGCAAATTCACACAAATAACAATATTTTCACACATTTAAACAGATATACACTAAAAATTAGATAATTTTACACGCATGCATTAAAAAAAACCGCATATACTCTAGATTAATCAATAAAACTACATAAAATTAGGTGTGAAAGAAAGAGGGGCGGACCTTGAGCGAACGAAGAAGAGGCTAGACACAGACCTGTCAGAGTGCCAAGAGACTTTTGAGGGAGTATGAAGAACGCGAGGGAACGAAAAGCCGAATGAGGGG
The DNA here is from genome assembly GCA_024721245.1 of Mitragyna speciosa. Lineage (NCBI taxonomy): Eukaryota > Viridiplantae > Streptophyta > Magnoliopsida > Gentianales > Rubiaceae > Mitragyna > Mitragyna speciosa. The sequence continues at coordinate 22,667,134 of CM045563.1, forward strand.
AACGAGAGCTTATGATGGATTTCAAGAAGGCTCGGGGGTTAAGGTTTCTCGGGGGCGCGGGATTGCATGATCTAACGGTGAAGATTAAAGGGTTACTTTTTGGGCAGGTTTTGGCCGGTTCAATCGTAATTCTCAGCAACTCTATGGTCTTTTTTTTTTTGATGGGCTGCTTTGTCCATTTTTATCATTTCATTAGCGTATCTCCTTTTGTTTTCTCCGTACCCTTTTTACGCGTCCGAGGGAGCCACGAGCAGTGCCTTGCGTGTACCATCATTATTTGGACGTTTTTTTTTTTTTTTTTTTTTAATTAGGACGTTTTCAAGTTTTAAACCGAGCAAATTCGGTTCTGGACGCATAAATGCAGGCACGGCCACCTTTATTGGGAAAGATGATTTCCATTATTGGCAATTTTGACTCCCGGTTCAACCGTTGGATTGACCTGGCCTATAATTGGTTAGGTACCTACACCTGACATGCTTAAGAACCTACACCTGGCATGTAAGCACATACTTTTTTTGTAAAGATCAAGTTGTCCACTAAGGTGGCAGATGTACCTTTTGTTTTGTTTTAGATAATAAAGTTTAAAATTATTCTTAGCACAAAGAGAGAGAGAGAGAGAGAGAGAGAGAGAGATATCAAGCACTCTTTATATACAATCAAGAAATGAAGCATTATTTTACACACAGGGGTCAAGAAAAGAATTCGGATGACGCAATCTCATTTACAATTAATTAAAGTTGGCCAGCTACAGAAGTCAATTCTAGACCAAGAATTAAATTAAATTAAAATTGATTTAGACATCATATCTCGGTTCTACCTTGGAGCCAGAGAAGGTTTCAGATAAAGCCAGAAAAGGTTTCAGATAGAGTAGCCATGCAGCCCGCATGACAATGTCGCAGTTTTTGTTTCCATCTTATCATTGTACTAAAGATACGCAGGGATCGCAACCAAAAGCAAGGGCAGAAAATTAAAGACCTGTTGAACTTTTACTGGCCTTTTCTTTTGCCTTTATGTCCTATAGCTACAAAACAAATTAAGATTGCCAAACAAGCAAATGAAGAACTCCCATTCTTTGTGAATAGAAGTTTATGTACTTAATGCACCAACAATTCCAACAAAAACTAAAGATAAAAACAAAAATGCTTCAACTCTGTAACATCTATTGTATTCTCAATATTTTACACTTTCACGTTTTCTTTTCCTATTCTGGTTTAAAAATATAATTAAGGTGATGACTATATGGTATAAGTTCTATTTTCTTGAATTTCACCTACCTTCTACGTAGAATATTTGCTTGAATTCCATATCCCTTCTGCATTCATAAATATTTGCTTTAATAAGCTTCTACCGAATTTTTATTAAAGATGCCGGAGCTAATAGGCGACCCGATGCCTTAGAGAGATTTGGTAAAAGATCCACAAAAGAGAATGTTGGTGGGACGTATCAAGGGCCATGATTTGTTTAAAAATATCCATTGAGCCCACATCTTGGAGATCCCACGGCCGCCTTTATTCCAGTTGCCGAGGATATCCAGGAGACTAGGGGAATTGACGTGGGAGTCATTTGTCTGAGGAGTGTGTATGGTAGGATGAATGCTAGTGAAAAAGCGGAGAATATAAAAAAATTCGGAAAATAAGAATGATGGAGAGAATAAGGATAAAGGAGTGCGGGTTGAAGGACTGACTGATCCTCACGCTCAAAACGACAATTTTTTTTTAAATTTTTTAAGTACATGTTGTGCTGTATTTTATTTTTGATTGGTTCGATAGTTAAATATATATATATATATATATATATATATATATATATATATATAGGGATATAACCACCCCCTAAAGTTCTAGCAACAATGATACGACTCTTTTGTTTGCAAACACTTGTATTCATGGACATCTTAGTTGCTTAATAGACTGGATTATTGATTTATCATATACGATACAGCAATTTTTATATTATATCAGGTTATGACGTACACCACTTACGATTATGTCGGAGAGACTGATTTTTGCACTATTTATTGAAATCGCATTTGCAAGTTGCATGATAGATTTATCCATTGTTGACAGCAGTCTTGATCCATCTTTTTGGACTTGACAGATGGATTCAAAAATCGGATTTGATATTTGATATGCTCTGTGTGCTTGTTTCTCCTAGGTTTCTCTCTCTTATTCCGTTGTTTCCAACCACACGATTTTATTTATTTATTTATTTATTTTGCGAAAGATTCCACACGATTAATTAAAATTTGGATAAAACGAAACATATATTGGTAAATATGCATTACTTTTTTCTATATGGCTAGTGGCTACATGTGAATGTGTGAATAGCTGGGCTTACAAGTCACAAGGGAACTGACTTCTTTTTTAGTCCTTGTGGTCAAAGCCACTCTCTTTTTTATTTGGCTACTTTGAAGAAAATTGAACTACATATAAGCTTATTGTACGTGCTTAATGACGAGAGAATACAATATCAACTGGGAATTAACATCCTTCCAGATCGCAATGCTGAAGAAGTCATAACGCTCTCTCCCCTAATAGTAGCGAGCGCCACCCTTACCAGCCGCTTCACTGGTTGATGAGACAAAACTAGAGGTCTTTACAACTGTTAATTGCTTAATAAATATGGCATATGATTATTGAGACAAAATGAGGCTTGTTTGGTTGTTCTTTTTTTTCTTAAATTCATTTTTCAGACATACATTTCATCACTTTTTGTCTTATAAATTTGTATACTCACAAAATATTACGGTAATATTTTTTTAAAAAAATTTATAAAAACAACATCCACATGGAACCTTACGCATTTAAAAATATATTGACTGTATATCCTATATTCATTTTAGATGGTATTAGTACACTCTAGTAGCCAATAGTCAACATCAATCATCTTACATCAAATGTTACATGGTGATAATAATCTCTACTCTACTAGCCAGTTACAGAAACACATAAAAGAATATCTTTATGGGAGCAATAGAGGAGTTCATTCAAATTAGTTCAGAAAAAAATAGTGCAGAAACGTAGGCATGAGAAACGGTCCGACTATTCACTGGACTTTTGATGTGCAGATTCACGAAATTACGTTAGAAACCCTTCCATCCCATCATCATAGTTACAAACTTGAAAATCCGAGCAATGATTCTTGTGTGTTTTTTTCCCTGTTCGTTCAATTGTATATTGTGGTTACAATTGTAATTCATCTTGTTTATTGGGTTTTCTCAATTTTAACATTATTCTCTTGAAAATAATTCGGACAATGTAAATACGTTAGATAAATTACTGATGATCTGATTACAAATTAACTTGCCATAATGGGCTATTAAATTTGTAGCAATTGCATTGGTCATCAAAGAACAAAACCCAAAACAATGACCAATCTTCACCCTAATAGGCTATTAAACTTGTAACAATATCATTGGTCATCAAACAACAAAACACAAAATAATGACCAATCTTCACTTGCTTTCCTCACGGTTTAATAACGTAGACTAAGGAGAAAAAAAAAAAGTACCAACAGAATATCAAATCTATAATATCAAAGCTAACCCTTGGCAGTTGTTGCCTTTCCAGCCTTTCCATCTTCTTTCTTCTTCTCTGTGCTGTTGCTCTTGCCATCAGCAGCCTTGCCGCCATTCTTGCCATCGGTTCCATCTTCCTTCCCCTTCTCTGTGCTGTTGCTCTTGCCATCAGCAGCGCTGCCACCACTCTTGCCATCAGCATTGTTACCGCCGCTCTTGCCATCAGCAATGTTGTCACCACGTTTGCCCTCCTCACTGATGGCCTCTCTTTTTCCGTCCACCTGGGGATCGTTGTTTTTGTTCTTGCCCACTTCTTCTTTTGGTTTAGTGGCCTGCTCTTTTTCTTCCACCTTTTCTTCCACTTGGAGGATGGCTGTGGAACTGTTGGCCTCTCCTTTTTTTCCCGCCTGAGACATAGTGTCATCTTCTCCTTGGCCTGACATAATCCTGTACGTTTTGCTCGCCAGGAAGTCTTCTAGGGCTGCAGCAGCGACAGGATTCGTAGTATAATCTTTTTCCTCTCCCTCTCCAATTTTCTGCAACCCAGTTTTGACCCAATAGTAGAACCCAACGATCCCAGTGCCAACTAAGAACACATATTGACTCACCATAGTCAAAGTCTTCTCATTACGGGGTGTCAAGATGTATTCATCGTACCATTTACTGGCTTTCTGATATCTTGAGGACATTCCACCAGTAGGGCTAACGTTTGGGGTTTCAGGAGTTCTTTCAGAGGTTGGAGTTTGTGGATTTCCGTTTGGGGTTGGAGTAGTTTTTGGGTTGCTGTCGGAAGTTGGAGTTTTTTGTTTTCCGTTTGGAGTTGCAGGAGTTTTTGGGTTGCTTTCAGGAGTTTTTGGGTTTCCATTTGGGGTTTCTGTACTAATAGCAGCAGCAAAGGATAGTACTAGTTGATATTTGTATGGGCGAATTTTACTGAGCAGCATTTTGCTGAAGGAGGAAGAAGAAGGGAGGATCATCTTGTGAAAAGAGGAGGAAATGAGGGATTCTCGGTGAATCTTTCTGGCTTAGAGAAGGAACGAGGATTTTAGGCTCGTGTCCGTGTGGGCCTATATACGTACACCTACCTGCGCAGAAAAACCAGCGTTTTTTCTAATATTATGGGCTGATTTGGTCTTTCCTATCTTTTGGTTTTCGGCGATTGTAGAGGATGCTAAAGTTTCTGGACATTTTTGTGGTGAAACAGATTTGGCCCACTAGCCCATGGGGTGTTTGAAATGGTTTAGCTATGGATCGCCCGTTTTGGAACTCAACATAGATACACGAAATGTTACTAATCACAGACTTGAAGCCCATTATTCTGATTGTTTTTGGTCTTTTAAGGCCCTTGGGAGGGTCAATGATTAAATTCCAGAATTTTATTTAAATAATTTTTAAAAAACTTAATCATTTCAAAATTTAACAAACCCGAATGATAAATCGGTGGGATCAAACCAATAAAAGCGATATTTTAAGAAGGCAAAATCAGGCATGCTCATTGAACCAAAAACTGTATGTGCATGGTTTTTGTGGGGATTCAATACCTTGCAATTTAGGTCCCTTTCATTTCTCAAATTGAGATGTGTATAATATGTTAGTTAAAAGGTATAATAACTATACTAAAATGATGGCGTAACTCTGTTGAAGTATAACATAACCAATTGTCACTTTAAAATGACATTGTTTTTTAATTTTAAATTTAAGCTCATTAGTACAATCTCGTGCGCCTATATTTTGCCCTTCAAATTTGGACCCTTAATTTGTGGAAAATGGAATTTGTAAAGCCGCATTTCTGTTTTTGTGCCAAAAGCTCAAGTACCGTAGATTAATTTTTTTTACAAAAACAAGTTGAAGTGTAAATTCTGAAGGTGCTTGTGTCAGTGCACGTGATTTTTTTTTTTTTTCAAGCCAAGTTTGCCCTCTTCATTTGGTTAGGATAGGATTTAATATTCAGTGATATTTCGTAGCGATTTCTTTCTAACCGATTCCGAGCTTTTTTTGGCCCAAATTTCTTCCTCTACTTCCCTTTTACTCTGCATCTCTGGATTACCGACTGTTAATTGGGTTTGTGAGCTCTTTTGTGCAATTTTTTTTTTCTCTTAACCTTGAACGTTTAACTTTCTTTTATGCGGTTATCTAGTAGTCTATTTTTATTGTTGATTTTTGCTTATAATGTTTTTGTGCAGCTTTTGGGTGATTCTTGATTAAAAAATGTTATATGAGTTTTCCTAAAACTTTTTCATTACATGTCAGCCTTGCAATCAGTGTTCAGAACGTAGAACATTAGTTCAAACTATGAAACAACAATCTATTCATTTTATTCGCTAAACTGTAAAATTGAGCTTTTGTTTAGTTAGTTGTGTCAATAGTTAGATAATCTGTAAAAGTTTATCTAGTAAAATTGTGTCATCAAATTATCTATTTTTGTTGCTTTTACTAAGCTAAAAATTTCCTTTGACTTATTACATTTTGCAAACTTTATTTAGACATCATTATTATTCTTATATCATTTACAATATTTTTGTTTCTTTAACTTATATCATTATTTACGCTTTAATTTGTCCAAATAAATATACACATTGCCGTCTTATCTTTTCTTCTAATGTATTGTTATATCATAGCATATCTTACTACTGAATTTTAACTTTAATTTTTGTCTTATCATTTATTTATTTTTCAATCATTATTTTTTCCTAACGTATAGCAAAATTACTTTTAGAAAAATTCTTGTCAAATGTACACTTTACAATTAGTCTAATTTTATTACGTGCAATTTAATCATGTTCACAATAAAAAGAATCTTGCATAATTTATATTCATTAGTGCCTATATTATGAGGCCTAAAAGTTGCCAGTGTACTACCATACACCACTAGTATAAGATTATATGTCGTAGTTTCTTCAAAGCTTGCGTAGTTGCATGTCCTAGCTATGCTAAGGATGGCCTTATACTAACAGAAATAAGTTATACTTTTGTGGAAAAACTGAGGGGTGTTTACTTGAGGGGAATTAGGAAGGGAAATGAGTGTCATTACTGACAATCATTGCTACGGCTTAAAAATCAATTATCATTATCTTTCAATCAAAATAAGAGTAATTAAATAGAGTCTATATGATATTTCCACAATACTGTACATTAAGCTTTTGAGGGGAATTACACCCATTCTACTACTAAGCCAAACATGTTGAGGGCAATTGTCAAAATTCATACTCATAGTGGAGTTAATCATATTCACATTGATAGTTATTGAAAAATTTGAATCAAACAGCTCCTGAGTATAGAAAAATAGTATTACTAAATTAACAGGGAGAGGTCTTTTCAGATCAAACGAAACCATGAATTTTTTTTCCCGAGAAAATGAAACCATGAAAATTAAGCTTGCTTTGGGTTAGGGATAAAATAGCTTTGAATGAATACTTATCCGCCGTGTATGGTACGAAAATTTGCGACCGTTCTAAACCTTTATAAATATCTCGGTACAAAAATTTGCTGCCATTTTAACCGTAATAAATATCTTTGTTTGGAAATTTTTTTTAAGAGTGTTTTTAAACAAATAACGTTATAACACTTTGCGAAACGCGATATATGTGACATTTAAAAATGTGTTTATAATATACTCTAAAAAAAAAAGAGAAATTCAAACCAATGACTATCCGAATAGAGCCCATCAGTAATACTAACAAGATAGTTTTGAGTATTTAGAAATGACAAATCTTGCTTGCTAGGCAGTCATTTGAGACTTGGGAGGAGAGAGGGAAAAAAAAGGTGCAGACAGACACGAAGCGGATCAGCTGTAGTAGGAACCCCAAAAACAAAGAAATTGCAAGAGAATCGCAGAACAACTTTTCAGTAAGATGGTTTTAAATTCTCAGCTTTTCAGTAAGTTGGGTACTTTGTCGACTCTTTCTCAGCTTTTTGCCACCTCTTATGTACATTAACTGTTCTTTAACCACTATCATATACCATCTTTAGTTTGCTTATGTCAATTTTTGCTAGTAAATTTTTTGTCTCGTGGGTATTTTTTGTGCTGAAGGTTAGATCTTTACTGTTGCTTGACTTTTTTGTAATTTATTCAGAGTGAATCTCAAAAGAAAGCCTCAACCAAATTTAGTGTTTACTTGTGTGCTAGCTACCTGTTTAAACTTTACTATATAGCATTTTTAGTTGGCTTCCGTGAGCTTTTGTTACCAAATTTTTTGGTTTGCCTGAACCAGAAAATTTTCTGTTTTATCTTTTGGGCCTCTATTGTGCTGACTGTTAGATCTTAACTTTGGCTTGCACTTTTTGTAATTTATTTAGGTGAATCTTAAGAGATATGCTAAACCAAATCCAGTGTTTACTTTGTTGTTGCTTACCGTTGCTATTACATGCAAAATTATGGTCTACGTTTTTTGTTTTCTATTCAAATGAGGACAAGGGAAAAGCTAAACTAAATTCCATGCTTATTAATAGTGCGTGTGATGGTGCAGATGTCATTATCCCGGCAATACTGCTTGAAGTATGGAACCGATTAATCTTCATGCTGCCTGCCAGAATTCTAACTCATTCTGTGAGTTTCCTGTAAGCCAAACCTTGCGCAAAAAACATATTGAAGGGAGACTTTTAAAACATGGAAAGAGAAGAAGTTATGTAGCGGCCTATGCATTCTAAACTAAACTGTTCGTTTGCGCTTAATAGTAATTATTCAATGATTTAGGGCTAACTATTGCATTTTTTTTTATGCCAGTGTTTAAACTCATGCAGTCAGCTTATTGTGTTCAAATGTTCAATGTTATGCTATTTTTGCAACGCCCCCAGCCGCTACCCAGCATCATTTGTTTCTGCCTATTAGATAAAAAGAAAGCTTCTAGCAACAGTTGGTGACTCTTTAATTGACACGTGTCTTCATATTTACTGACTTAGCCTTGCTTTTCTTGAATAGTTTTATACTGTTCATGTTATTTTTGTCAAATTGCATGCTCTTCAATTGTCCGTCAGAATGTACACATATTTGTAGGCTATTAAATATTCCTCTTCATCTTCCTATTACAATTACACCCTTCTCATACGAGCTTTTACTATCAATAGTTTACAACTGTTAAGGGTTGGCTTTGTCATTGTACAGTACCTTTATTTGTTTCACATTTGGATTTTACGTAATTTGTTGCTTTGATTCTTTTGTTGTTGACTTTACTCTTTTAGTCTTGCTTTTGCTCAATTACCCAACTGTTTATGAGTGCTTTTGCCAAATTACTTTATAGCCGGCGTGCCCATGCTAAATTTTCGCTGTTTGTAATTTGTGCAAAATCTCACTTTAACTTTCCAATTACTGTTATGCTCATTTCATAAGCCACTTATCCATGAATATTTTCTTTCGGTTTTTTCTTCTCTTTCTTTTTCATTTCTGCAAGGAATTTAATATATTTTTTGGCAACTAATGGTTGGCATTGACTTTTTTTTTTTTTTTTTTTTTGTAGATTTATCTTTGTCTTTGTGTGTTTGGAAAAAAAACTTTTTTGTTCCTACAGGGGTGACCTTTTATTATTCACGCACACACACCCCTCTTCCGTCCCACCCCCGCACCCCTACATTGTACATCTATTTTATTATTTTACTTGATAATATATGCATCAATGTTTGCTGATATTTTTTTCTGGATTTTGCTGCCATTTCCAGATTTCATTGACCAGTGTGTTGCCTTTTGCAATGGCTTCTTTCTAGGGGTGTGCAACGAATTCGAATTCGGAAATTCGGAAGTCTAAAATCAGATAATTCGAAAAATTGGAAAGCCTCTGTCTAACCGATTTCAAATTCGAATTCACCGATCTGAATTCGATTTCAATCGAAATCGGAAAATCGAAATCGAATTCGGAAATTCCGAATTCATTTAACAACTCAGCAAAACCCAATAAACTAATAAAGTCCAATACACAAAGAAAGCCCATTTAACGATTTTATAAACAAACAAAACCCAATACTATACTCATTTAAATATCTAAATTTAACTAAAGATATGAATAAGTTTATTTGACTATTTGTTATTTTTTGCGGTAAGTTTAATGACTAACTATTAGTCTATTAGTTATGACTTAATTGTATTAGTATAATATATTAAATTATTAATGTTAATTATTATAAATTATTATATTTATAATATGTATAATAAAACCATTTGTTTATTTGACTATTTGTTATTTTATGAGGTTTGAGTTTAGTTTATTTGATTATTAGTTTTAGTTTATTTGACTATTGTTATTTTATGTGGTTTGAGTTTAATAACTAACTATTAGTTTATTAGCTATGACTTAATTGTATTAGTATAATATACTAAATTATTAATGTTAATCATTATATCTATGATTTGTATAATAAAAATAATTATTATATATAAAATATTACGAATTCGTTTTCGTTTTTAATTCGAATTCGGAAATTCCGAATTCAAAATCACTATATCCGATTTCGTTCCTAATTCGTTGTATTTGAATTCGGAAACTTCCTAATCCGATCCGTTTTCCATTTTTCCGAATTCGATTTTCCAAATTCATTTCGAATTCGGATGGAAAATCGGAAAATTCCGATTTTGCACACCCCTCGTACGTTAACAGGCACGTAATAGTTCCCCCATAAACCCAAGCCATACTTTCTTCAATATTTTAGGTGTGTCCTTTTCTTTTGAACTTTGTATTCACCGTACATCTTCATGGAATGCTGTCGAATGGTAATAATCTCAGTTACCTCCTCTCATATTTAGTTGTGCTTCGCCTTCTATTAGTCATTGCTTAGGTTATTACTTCGCATTCTTTTAGTCTTTACTTATACATTATTACAAATACATATTACATATTATACATTATATTACTATTGAGCAAAAGCACTCATAACATATATAATAATAATAATAATAATATAATAATAATAATATAATGCATAACATATATACATTATAGCTCCGTTTGTTTAGAGGTGTTTTTTAGAAACATGTTTTTTAAAAACACTATACACGTTTTTTAATTAACTTTTTATCTCAAAAACACATTTATCGAGAAGAATCTTTAAAACCTCTACAGTAATATTTTTTAAAAAACACCCCAAAAAACACCCATCCAAACGCAACTTATATTACTTTGGGCTCAAAAGTATTAAAACAATAGGCACTGAATAATGTCTAACTGAGCAGGGGTCAGAGTGTAAATTTGAGATCAAAATTATTACATTTGATTTGATCCGTGTACAAACATGGTTTAAGACTTTCTGTTGTCAAAATTAAATCAGTTGGATTAATCACTCAGGGATTCATAGATATTAGATTATTTTAACGGTTTATTACAGTGATAATTGAGACAAAAATATGAACTTAAAAATCATTAATGTTTTTCTAGGTCGAACCTCTTTCTTCCGGTTTTTTAGGCTTTTTTGTCAGGATTCACATGCCATCTGCTTTCTTTTTTGATTTGATGTCTACATTTTTGTTTTTAGAGTAGCACTAGCAAGGGCTAGTTGTGCGACGCACAACCACTGCCCACCGCCCACTGCCCACTACCCACGGCCCAACAAATAAATAACTCTTGGTATGGAATTCTTCAATGAGCAAATTGTACAACATTACAAAAGGTAATGTAAAGATAATGGAACTAAATTTGAGGACATAACTAAATTTATCGAAGGTGATCCAATGTAAATCCACAAGCAAGAGCTTCAGCTGCAATCCTAGCAAAAACAACCATGCAATACTTGACCATTTGAGAAAACAAATAAACCAGAAAAGTATTGAAACATTTAAGTAGCAAAATGGAATAAATAGGTAATGCTCAGAATTTAAATAAAGATTTCATATGCACAAACTTCTAAAAATATACAAGCAGAGAGGCAAAAAGAGTAGATTCATGCTTCATTTTTGTTTTAACCCCTATGAGCAAAAGACATTATGAAATGAGCAACTAACAAATAGAATCAACTGGGCTAAACATATAAGCATCTCTGTAAAACCTCTATTTGTATGGTGTTTCCATACAAGAGGCAATGCGAAGTAAACTAAATAAGAATTGCAGCGACCAGAATTCATGTATATGCAGATTGCATGTTACGAATACAAAGGCCAATGACATTAAATTCTTTGACACTCTTAAAGTATGCGATTTCATATTCTTTTAATGTCAAATGAGTTCTTGGGGCATAAAATTAGAAAGAGAAATTGCAAAAATATTAGATTCATAGGATATCAGAAGATAACCTGTCCTGCATTGAAAAAAATGATTCTCTCTAGCCAATTTTGTTGTTGTTGACTGATAGAAATCATAACATGTCCAAGCAAGCTTACAAAAGGAAAACAACAATATTCTTTCAAAGCAGTTTACCAATTCCCAAGGCAAACATCCAAAAAAAAAATTCAAGACATAAACAATAATTCTCAAATTGACGATTCTATGAGTTTGATCTAGGTTGTTGCCAAACAAACACAAACAACAGAAAAAAAGGAATGATTAAGTACATTTAAATCAAATAAAGTATGGAAAATGAAAGGACCTGCTCAAGTGCCATAACATGAAGAAGTGGTGAGCAAATATTTTACATGTCCAAGAATTGTGAATCTGTTATTGTAAAGTAAGTTGGCTAATTCTCAAATAAGTAAATAGGTATCACCAAAATTTCTTCCCACTTCAGATAAACATCACAATGACACATTTAACAAGAAAGGCTATAAATCTATTAATATAGAGAGGAGAAGGAGGAGTACTATTCTTTTTATAATATCTCAATACATATTATACCATATGGAAGAAGGAAAAACTGTACATAACCTATACGCCATGTATATACACACTGTTCTTTTCTCTTCAAAACTTGAAACAAAAAATATTCCAGGTAACAATGAACACTATACATGATCTTGTATAGTTTTAAAAAATTAATTAAATTCTTATAGTAGTAAAGTCAGTGGTGACTAAAAGTTGCACAAAAGAAGGTAATATTATGTCGATAATAATGGAGTGGAGCAACCTATTTCTTTATTAACTTTTGGCCAATGGTTTTTTTTTTTCTAGATTTGTATATATTTCTTTCTAAACAATTCTTTGATCCTTCCCACTTTTCTTCCGCGGTTTAACCAAGTGGTTTTTTCTTTTTCCCCTGCTTATGAAGCAGCAATAGGTAGGCAAAAAAAGTGCATAGAGCATCCAATCATTTATAATTGAAATGGCAGCATAACTGAAAAAATGTACAAAGAAGATAACAGAAAACATTAATTATATATATCTCCTAATGATCTATCACTTAATAATAAGATTCATTTGATTGCTCTATCAAATATTCAGTTGAAGATGAGACTTCCCATAATGGCTTTCAGGAAATAGACGCTAAATTTTTATTTTAATAAAATAATTTCTTCAAGCTGCATAATCAAACGACACAGGAATAGAGCATCAAAGATATGACCCAATAGCAAAAGATCTTAACAATGCTCTCATACGAAACTGACCACAAGAAGTCATGCTGAAATCCAGAGACAAACAACAGCGTGGCAATCGAGGACCGAATCAGCAAGCTTAAAGATAATGTCATGTATGCAGAGATACATGAGCTGGGGGATTAAATAACTACATTTGGAAGTCAAGCTCTTAATTCAACAGGTAAATTGATGAATCAAATCCAATCACATTTTTCAATTTTTTCCAATGAAATCTGAAATCAAGCTGATTCACTTACAATGTGCATCATTTACTACAAAATGGTAGTAATTAATTTAGCATGAAATAGCATCTACTAATTATAGACTTAATAGTACAAAGCTATCAGCAGGGCTGGACTTGGGAACACCAATTACACCTTCCTCTCAATTTAGCGATTCAAATCAAAGGTCAACAATATTCACCAACTGATTTGAACAAGTTCAATTCTGAACATACAGAAGAATTTAATAACACGAATCGACCTGCAAGATGCTTATGGATGTAATATGGTTCTTCTTTGGCCATATATGGTTCTCCTTCGTACATACAACTGGGTTGAAATGGGACTTAATATCTATATGAACGTAAATAAAATAGAAGAAAATTCGATTCCAGTCCAATTGAAATTCCCGTAGAGAACCAAAAATTGCATTTGATTTAGTTATAGCACAACATAATTTAGTGTTTGCTAATGTGTGACACAATTGTTTTATCACTTGATAGTTGTACACTCCTTTCCAGTCCACATGTTTATCCATGAACAGATTATCAAATTCAAACTCATTAACAATTTTCAAGAGTCCAAAAATTCTAATAGTTGAAAAGTTCCAGGCACGATCTGTTCCAAGGAGAAAAGAAAGAGACTATTGAAGTAGAATTAACTAAACCTGTCACCAAGCCATACAGTATAGATATAATCATCCATTTATGAAATCTTATGGAGCCTCTTAACAAATTTAGGTGTATACCGTGAGCAATTAACAATATTTAGATCTGAACTTTGATTTGAACTTGTGTACATCCTAAAAGATGACTAAAATTAATTATTTATTCAAACAAATAGCCCATTCTACAAATACTAACCATTTCTGAGCGGTGTACTCTAGCCACATGGAGGTACATCACAGCTACTTAGTGAATTTTTGCAAATAACATGCGTTTGAATAAAAATCCCTAAATTAGATGTCCAAATATTCATGGTGTCTTTATTCGTAATTGTTTATTGTTTACAATTCTTACAAAATATGCACAATTCGAAAAGGAATACAAACAGCCGACAAGCTAAATAGGGAAAAGCTTAATGACAGAGTAAGTAGTGGGGGAAAAAATAGTATCTATGCACATAATAATGACAATAAATTTTTAAAAAAATTTAAAGAACCGATATAAGTCAGCAAATAAATCACGAAAGAGGTTAGCAAATGATGTTAAATACGCACAAATGGCCAAAGATCTAAAGCAAATAATAGGAAAAAATTGTAAAAAGATAACACATGGCTGCATGACAAACCTGGAAAAATCAGCAATACCGAAACTCCTTGTGCACTACAAGAAAAACACAGAAGAAGAACAAAATGAGGAAATCACAGGAGGCTAAAAACCTGAAATTAGATCAAGACATAAAAAAATAAAATAAGAGCAAATAGAAGAAGGCAGAGGAAGCAGGTAAGACAAATGGTAAAAAAAAAATGAATGAGAAGAAAAGAAAACATGACCAAGAAAAGAGAAAAAAAAAGCCTTCTCATGGAAGCCGTGGGTCTTGGGCACTCTGTGATGTCAAATTAGAGGAGATAAGAGTAGCTGTTCCCCTTCCCACAGGAAACAGAGATTTTGTTGAGCTGCATCAGATTTGGATCTGACAATCAAATCGGCGCCGAATAATGAAGGTACAAGATCGAACGCTCAAAAATGTTCTGGAGCCAAAAAAATCCCTTAATTCTAGGGAAAAAGGAGGACCTAATAGAGACAGTAGGGTATGGAGAAGATGCAGTTAGAGTAGAAAAGGAAATATTAAAAAATTAAAAAAAACACTAAGAACGGAGAAGAGGAGGAGGAGGAGTTCGCAATGCACAATTCCCAGGCGTGCAAAGCAATGGATTTAAAAAATACCAAAAGCTTGATCAAACGGTTGTAAAGTGTCCAACGAAGAAAAATTTGTGGTTGGATCTATTTGATCTGACAAACAGCAGAGACAAATTGTTCAATTCAACCCTGCCAAATGCACGAGGACGGAACCAAACCATCATACAACTTGTTTGAATAGGACATTGTTAAATGACGAATTAAAACATCAACAGTTGTATACTGTTGGCATACTTCCTTTTATTTGTCAGAACCATAACGTAACTTACGCTAGAAAAATACAAAACTATATTTGGGCAAAACTAAATTTATAGGAAAAGACATCAACAGTGTTATACTGTTTGATTTTAGTTCTTGTTGTAAAGGGCAAAAATGTCCCAACGGCATTTATCCTCTCAAAAACCAGACCAACGTTAAAAAAAGCGGGAGCAAATTTACAAAAAGAGGCTGGAATAATATAGGACTGTTTATGCAGTTAGTTTTGTTGAAAAGGACATAGGCGTCTTAACACCATATTCCTCTCTAGAAGCCAAATCAACAACCAATGAACAGTCAACACGTGGCGAACTCTGGTGCCTGGGTAATACCTTTGTATATAATAGGTAGGTATATAGGTAGAAATGTCCACATTAATTTAATACATTAAAAGAGTAATCAATCACACCTACTCCCATTTTCCTTTCCTTGCCCTCTCCTACTTTTATCTTCTACTATTTCTTTGTTGATGATAATTTAATTTCCTGTTGGCAGTCTTTCGTTTTAGTATTGCTTGCAATCTAACTACAATAAAATTGTTATTTGCTGGTTTTTCAGGTGATTTTGATATTTTTCCAAACTAATCAGGCTTCTTTATCACAAATAGCCATACGATTGAAGGATTTTGTGTTCTTATTTTGCTTTTCTTGCGGTAAGGTTTTTCCTTTCTTGCTTGCTCTTATTCTATAAATTTTTATTTTTATTTTTATTTTTTTGGTTGTTAACTGCTTTGAAAAATATTTTCTCATTCCTTCAGACCCATTGCGATTCTTATGATTTGCATCTAATTTTCATAGTTTTATTGTACTAATTTCCTTGTGTTTATGTTTCTCTTTTGTAGATTTTCAAGGATTTGTTTTGTTGTTTTGCTTCGTGGTTTTTCCAGGTTTCGCATAAGATGTTTATAATCTTTAATTTGACATGTTGTTTTTTAGGCTTGAGTGTGTTGATTTTAATGTTTTGCAATTTTTTATGAGCACTTTTTTTTTTCTTGTAAAGTTTGTAGCTTTATTGAGTAATTATTGGTTAATTTTTCTTGAGATATTTTAGTGGTAATTTTGATATCCAAAGGTGTAGTCTTTGTGCTTTAATTTTTTTTAGTCCTTTTATAAATCCATTTGAGGCGTGTTTTCTATTAGTTGTTACTTTCGCTGAATGAGAAAATGAAAATAGTGAAATTGGACGGTTGAAGGTTGTTAGTTGTTATGATGATTTTCGTTTGGTTGCTTATACAAGAATTGAAAAAAATGGAAGTTTAATGGTTTTTTTTTTTAAATTTGGTGAGCTTTGGAAAACATTAGTTACTAAACTAGGTATTTAAACTTATATGATAAAACTGACTTTTAGTGATTCCATTTACTAAACTAAATGATTTTTGGTTCTATAAAATTAATCCCCATTTGGAAGAGAGGTTTTAACTTCTCATCGTTCACATCTAAAAATGAGCTTCACAGGGCTCAAACTTTTTACCCTTTTATTCTTGAAAGGATGATTAAGAATTTTGCTTACCAAGAAGATATTGTAACTTATATTTCTAATTTTTTATATTTATAAACCTGGTTATTATACTATGGAAAAAATGAGCAAGATTCGTACATAATATTTTGTGGCTGTCCGTACTAGAATTTTAGTGATAGTTGCATGAAGAATAAATTTGATATTTAAATGCTCAACTAATAAATAAGATCCTAAGTGTTATCTGAATGTATTATTTTCTTCTCATATAAATGCTTATGCTTTTGGAAAGTTTAATAAAGCTTGCAACCTTAGCACCCGAAAAGTGTAGTTTCTTCCATTAGGATATGAAATTCTTATGTCTTGAAGAATAGGATTTTATAAGTTACCCTTCATTGGTTAAATGTTTCTCTTTATAACATTCACTGAATTTTCAGGCACTTGTTTATTCTATTGTCTTGGTTATATCTCACGTTTAATGTATGATTGAAGTTAAAATACCTTATTATAAATTTTCATTGACGTTACTTAAATATAGGTACAAAATTGATCGATTATAATTAGTGGGCACAGCCAGGTTCTCCTAGTTAGCTTTATATGTTGTCTGCTAAATAAGGTTGATAAATTTAAAATATTTGAGCCGTTTGTATTGAAGTTCTACTTTTGAATAATCTTACAACTACTATGGTAGATACTAACAGCTGCAATTATGTTATATTATCTATACCATTTTTCTTGTGGAGCGTGACGAGTGTGGTAAATGTGAGTGTAGCTAAATAGTGCACTGGCATGGCTCCGCAGGAAGTGTTGCTGTTGCTGCTATCCAGGAGAGTGCAGCAGCTGAAAGTTGTATTTTGTTGCTGCAGCAGGAAGGGTCTGATGATGATAAGAAAAGGTTGGTAGGAATTCGAAGAAGAATGGTAAGCTTTTGAGTAGATGAGGGTGAATGGAAGTGAGGTTTGTACCACGGAAAACTGTTGCAGCTAGAGAAGCCGAGTTATTGATTCAGCACCTAACTCTCTAGTTGTTGCAGGGAGGTTAAGCAATTTTTTGGCATGCAATAGTAAAGAATCTAGGAACCTCTGACTGAGTTGATCAACCCCGTTCATCGAACAAAAAGGCTTGGAAATGACTTATTAAGGTAAGAAACAAAATTTTGTACGCTTTTATTAGTTTTGAAATTTAAGAAATTTGGAACAATGTAAAATATCTCTAACCGAAATTAGGTACCCTTTTATCATAGATTTTTTTCCGAATTTTTTAAATATTCTGAAATGTATTTTAACTGTTCCTTGTGATTGATATTTTAATTTGGGGTCAGCCTTTTAATTAAAGTAAGCTGTGTTGCAGCCTAGGATATCACAAGCGTGATCTCTGGCAAATAGTTTCATCCTGCTACCTGTTCTTGGATTATATATTGTCACGACCCATTGTGAATTTAGTCTCTGGTTACATCCAACTTTGTTAAGCAGAAAAGCTAGCCTTAAACCATACCTCACTCGATTTTCTGGATTTATAGCTAGATAGGAGCTGATTCCGGATTGTGATTCGGGAAAGACATTTTTGTTGGATTTTTTGCTCAACATATAGCTTAGATGGACTTTTTTATGTGAACTACCTGTTCAGATGTAGTTGAAGTCGCTTATTATTTATAATTCTCCTGTTTATTACTGTATAGTTTGTTTAGATTATAATTGTCACAGTGATTTGTGAATCTGTTGATTTTGCAGCTCGAAAAGGAGACTCATTCTTGGGTAAGTTTCTTTTATTTTTTACAAATTTATCTTTTTTTTTTTTTTTGGATTTGTTTCTCAAGCTTTAGCTAAGGGAATTTTTTTTATGCCAACTATCTATTTAGATTTATTTAAAGTTCATTTCTTAATTTTCTTTTTCCCTATTTATGGCTCCATCATTTGTTTGAATAACAATATAAAATGACTTGTCAATATGTTGTTTTTGCAGCTTGAATGAGAGACCCACCCTTGGGTAAGTTCCATTTATTCTTATTTTTTTAGGAGTTCTACATTGCTTGTCTGTTTTTTTATGACTTGTTGATTGTGATTTGTCCTTCAAAATGGAATATCGATGTGATTCAGTGATTGTTTCGTGGAAACCAGTTTTGTTGTTCTATAAAAAAAATCTATGAAAAAATTATTCCATAGAACTTTATTAAGAAAGGTAAGTGCTTCGTATTGTTGCTTTTGAGCTATTTGGAGGCCAACAATCCGTTCGTGTGCTTTCTGCTTGTGTTTGTGTTGTTCAGATTATCCATACTATGTCTTTGGTGCATAAAGATCTTTCTTGCGTGGACAATTAAACTGTTCATCTTCATTATTGTTGGGAAAATCGGTTTTGTGTGCAGCGTTTAATTCTTGCTGTCAACTTGCATTATGCCCTTTGTCACTTCCATCAAGTTTTTATGTTACTGATATTGTTATTCATTGTTCCTGTGGCATTGCTGGAAGGGTTTTTATTATTTTACCCCTTAAACTATATTTTAACTATCAATTTAGTCTCTAAAGTTAATTTTTAGTCACTTAAGTCCATTGGTTAAATTAAAGCATATAATTAATCATTTTATGACAAAAATACCCTCCTCTCATATTATAGGTATAAAATAATGCCTAAAAGATTTTTCCCTCCTCTATTTTTTAAACTTTTTACATACTTCCTATTTTGCGCAATTTCTTATTCCAATATTGTAAATATGATGAGATAAAGGTGTGAAATTTTATCAATTGTTTGCATGTAACAAATATAATTTTAAAAGAAAAATTTTTATACCTACTCCATTGCAAGATACATTTTTCTCAAGTTTTGTGCTAGTAAAATTTTTCTTCGATAATCCTTTCGTTTTCATAATTTTTCAAACTGCGAGAGCATTTAATTTTCTTGATGGATGAATTCTAAAATTTATGATGAGAGAAAATGTATTGGAAAAATATTACTATCAATAAACATGGCTATGTTATTCTTTTTTTTTTTCCTTACTTATTTCTGTGTCGCCACTTCATAGAGGGCATTTTAGAAGTAAAATTTATTTTTTAGGTTTTTGTGAGCATATTTGTTCCTTTACAATTTAGAAGTGAAATTTATTTTTTAGGACTTTGTAAGCATATTTGTCCTTTTGTAATTAAATTGGACCTAAATATGTTTTTTTACATGACCGTTAGTTTGGACGTCAGTCCAAGGAGTTAAATGACTAAAAGTTAATGTTAGAAACTAAACTGATAGTTAGGATATAGTTTAAGGGGGTAAAATGATAAAAATTTCATAGTCAAATAGGATCTAAATATGTCTTTTCACATGAACGTTAGTCTCACTGTTAGTTTGACCATTAGTCCAGAGGTTAAGTGACTAAAAGTTAACTTTAGGGACTAAATTGATAGTTGGAATATAGTTGGAGTAAAATGATAAAAACCCTTGCTAGAATTATGACTTTTGATTAGATCACTTTGTTGAATTCCCCCAGTCATTTTACCCATAACATTTGCTGTTTGTTTTTTTTTGTCAACACTGTGGTATCGGTGTTGGACTACTATTCCACAGCGCCCTTAGGAGAGCGTGCCCCACCGATCCCAGGGAGTTCAACTACAGGGTCTCGAACCCTGGACCAACCGGATGATGATCCTTCCGACAATTTTCCATGTTTTGGAGATCGTTATCCAATGATCCTGTGGTCTTGCTGGATGGAATCATTAATTTGGATTAGAGGACTTTGTTGAATTTTCTCAGTCATTTAGCCAAAAGTAAATGCATATCTTTATTTTATTTGATCTTTCTTCGTGGGTTGAGTTCAATTAATCGATTTGAATTTGGGGCGGGATCTTAAAAATCGATGGACTTGAAATCTTTTTCACCATATCTTCTGTTTGTATAACGAATTGCTGTTTGTATATTTGAAATTCTATAAATGATTATAATCTTCTTATCTATAGTTCTTCACTGCTTGGTTTCTAGAAATCTGAATGCATGACAGTTTAAGTAATTAGGTGCATGTAAATGTATTATTATATTTGCATGTGAATTTTTTTTTCCTTTTTTGTCAACCCCATGTTGGTGTATTGTTTTTGGGAAGAGAAAACTGAAAAATGGACCAAACTTATCATTATCAATTTTCACATTTTTTATTAATTCATTTACTCTTTTTAAGTTTTTAAGGACTTTTTTTCTAATGCGGAAGAGGTAGGGAGATAACTAGGACAGTCACGGTGAAGCCCATTGTTGTAAGACAAGGGACGCCTTTAATTACAGAA
Organism: Mitragyna speciosa; assembly: GCA_024721245.1. NCBI lineage: Eukaryota > Viridiplantae > Streptophyta > Magnoliopsida > Gentianales > Rubiaceae > Mitragyna > Mitragyna speciosa. The sequence goes on from CM045563.1 coordinate 22,688,124, forward strand.
CTAATTCTATCATGTTATCATTAGGTGTACTTGTGCGATTCTACCGTGTTGCAGAAGTATCTGAATTAGTTGCTTTTGTTTAAGTTTTGTGGTAAATAGTTAGAATCATTCTTAATGTAATTTACTTTGCTTTTTCCTTTTTTTTCTAAAAACTATTTTTTCATCATAAAAATTGTGGCTTAGTTGGACACTATTATACCACACGCAGGAACGCAGACTCCTTCAGTTTTAGTATTGACTCATCTCTCCTCTATTCCCAAACTTCTATTATCATATATTCCTTCCTCCACAGAGGCTTTATGTTCTATGTTAGTATTCTTTCCGCGTGTCAGAGCTTCAGATCCTCACAAAATTATCGATTGGCCGTGAGGCAACCTTTTTTTTTTTTTTTTGACTAAAATAAATGCATAGCTAAAAGTAATAAAGTTCATAATATACGTAACTGATTAGCTAATTCATGAGCATCTAACACTTGAAGCCTAGGTACTTTACGTAAAAATACAGAATGGAATCTAGCCATTAGATCTATGATATCCTGCAAAATAGAGCGGAGTTCAACTATTGCTAATTAAGGCTTCAAAATCTGCATTGAAACAGGTAAACAATCCGTGCATACTAGTATGGAGTTGAGGCCAAAATCAGCTACCGTCTTGACTCCCATTAGACACACCAGAGCCTCAGTTTGCAAAGCTGAAGAAGCATGAACCCGAGTTGCATCCTTGGAAATGTAATTTCCAGCATTATCTCTTATTATTCATGCCACTTAGGACGAAGCATTAGATGTCCTATAACCACCATCAGCTGTCACGATACAAGAATCTGCTGGATTCTCCTCAAATTCTATATTCTTGAACAATGTAATGTCCAGTTTTCCTTCTACCAGCTTGATATATTCCTGCCCATTTGTTCTCGAAAACTCATTTGACTTCAAACTTGTATCAGCTCGTATGTTCATTCTCAAAGCATTTGTAAAAATAGCTGCATAATCTGTCCATTCTCTTTCCCATGGAAATCGATTCCTGGCTAACCATATTTGCCCTAAAATATGAACTGAAAGCAAATGTATCACGAATTGTAAGTTAAACACAACGCAAGATTAGCGAGTTCTTGAGTTGACGACCTTGTCGCATGACGTTTTCTCGAGGACGTGTTACCAATTCTTGTAATGTGGGTTCCTTCTTAATTGCTTGTTTGTTGCAAATAGCAACATTTGACTTGAGCAAACAAATACGTGGCAATTCATGCGGCTGGAAGAAAGCTTGTGTTATGTTGGAACACAGCTAACGACTCAATTGGTCTTGGAGGCTGCATGTCAAACTTGACTAATTCTTGTTAAGCGTAATCGGTAACCAGGCGGCGGGAAAGTCACACTTGCTGTCTAACTAGCATATTATCTACAAACTTCTTAGCGCTGCAGTATCCATTATTTTTGGAAAGAAAGAGAATTGGAGAAATATTATGCATGTTTTAGATGCTCATTTTTTGCTTCCGCAAGCCTATCCTGTCCCATAATTTTGGAAGCTAGAATTAGAACTTGACAGAATATTTTCTCGAAAGGCAAATGCATGGCTAGTGCATCCGCTCACATAAACACAGGCATTCACCCGGCCAAGAACATGAATCCATCTTGTCTCCGCTCAGTGCCCAAGAAACGGGAATTTTTCCACAATTACCCTTTTGTTGTCCGTGGAATTCTCTATTTTCAAAATTCATATATTTGATGCAATAAACTTCTGTTGTGACATATTCGACTATTTCCATTAGAAGATCCATATAATTGATGCAATCAACACAAATTGGTACAGTAAACGTTTCCATTAGATAACAAATACAAGCCTATTACGAATGAAATCAAAGAAAAAATTGCAGAACTTAAATGCAACAGGAGGTGCACGAGGAAAGCACAAGTCCAGGACCTAGCTTCTCACAATACTAGAACATCTACGAATTAACACTATCAAGCAGTTCAAAATCGTATCCAAAATCCCACGAATATACTTCACCATGCATACCTCTGAGAGAAAAAGTACAACTCCATAACCACAAAGATAGGAAGCACTACGACAATCAAGAAACATTAAACAAATTAACCTAAACGTTTATCATTTTAATGTCCGCCTATCAATAATCATTTATCTTGGGGACCATGCTCCAAACCTGTAATCCAAAGGCGAAGTGAAGAGAAGTTAAAAGCCTCTCTAGGTTTGAACAGTAATAGAATGGTCAATGTCTGAGGTACTGATACAAGTGCCTACATAATTTAAAATAAAAAAAAAAAAAAAGAATTGAACAGGAAAGAAATGCAACAATCTAACCCAGCGCTATGTTTTGCCAGTGCAGAACAGCTCCACCATACCAACTCAAGTTCATAGACAAGTGATTACTGTGTTTCACATTAAAATTATAGGCACAGGCCCAAATTAATACTAATATAAACACTAATATTATAGCATAGCAATCTCAAACCGGCGGTCAGCTCCTAATCAAAGTCAGGGCAGAGAAGGAAGGTGGGAAAAGAATGGAAGGGAAGTTGAAAACACCAAAACACATGAAAATACAATGGCTCATAGAGTAAGGCGCCATTGAAACCAAGTTAAAGACTTCCTAAACCAGCCAACTGATCAATCAAAACCCAGGGCATTTAGCTCCGACCACACGTGGGACAGGGTTTACAAGGCTTCTTGAAGCTGCAAAAGGTAGAGGGAAAATTAATTAGAATATTAGTATTCTCAGTCCAACCACAAGACAATCAAATCAAGTGTACCCTTTTTTGTGTATTTTTTCCTCCCATCCCATGGCCAGTAAACCATTATCAATTCCGATATTAAAAGACCTAGAGAGAGAGAGAAAAAAAAACTGTTGATATTTACCTTTCAATTTTTTCATCTGCATATTCAATCAGCCTGAAATGCACAAAAAGATTAATTATTACATACATATTGGTAAAAGAAAATAATAATTATCATGAATGATTATGATTCCTGAAATAAAGCAAGACTGTTCTCACTTCGATCCGGCTACCAATGTTCCAAACATCACTGAAGCGCTAATGCCAATTTCAACCAATGACCTCACAGCTATCTTCAACAACCCCATCTGCAGAAATACACCCTATGATGTTACAAGGATATGCAAAAAAATTGCAACCAACCTTCGACAGTTTTAACCATCTTCCCCTTTTCAGGTTGACCCACAAAATAGAAAGGGATCTACCCCTTATCCATTGCAACAAGCTGCGAAAGGGGACTGGGGCTGGGGTTAGGGCTGATTCTTATTCTTTTTCCCGCAAAAAAGAAAACAATTTCCGGTGGGAAAAAACACGTACCAGAATGAAACCCGAGATTGAGGAAATTAAATTGCCTTTTCTCACGGCAATAAATAAGAAATTTACAACCATACAGGAAGGATCTGTTTAGAGGACCCACCTCTCTCCTTTTTTTATGTTATTTGGAATGGGGTGGAAGGCTATCAAATCAAAGTCAAACTCGAACATCTCAACAGATCCAGTCGATATTCAACCGGTAAATTAACCTTTTAAATCAACAAATCAGAAATCTCTTCTGCAAATTCACACAAATAACAATATTTTCACGTATTTTAACAGATCTACAATAAAAATTAGATAATTTTACACGCATGCATAAAAAAACCACATATATTCTAGATAAATCAATAAAAACTACATAAAATTAGGCGTGAAAGATAGAGGGGCTGACCTTGAGCGAATGAAGAAGAGGCTAGAAACAGAGCTATCACGGTGCTAGGAGATTTTTGACAGTGTGAACGACGAACGCGTGAGAACGAAAAGGAGAATGAGGCGCAAGAGAACTTATGGAAGGATTTAAAGAAAGGCTCTGGGGATAGGGATTTTCGTGGACCGTTCGATTGGATGATCTAACGGTAGAGATTAAGGAGTTGCTTTTTGGGCAGGTTTCGTCCGGTTTGACCGTAATTGTTAGCAACTCGGGGTCTTTTTTGTTCGGCAGCGTTGTCCGTTTGTTACATATTTTCAAAATTTTTATTGATGCCAAATATAAAAAAAAAAAAAAAAAATATTGTAGTGTAAAATAAATTTTTTATTTTTTTGGCTGAATGTAACTTACATATTTACTGGCAAAATGCACAACAATTGCATGAGAGGCCTAGGCCTCAAACAGTAGCTTACCGTTTAGTTGTTCAATTGGCAAGAATGGGAGATGACTTTAACTTTTTACACTAGGTGGGACTGGCTGTGCTGCACCTAGTCACTGCCCGCTATTCTATAAATAAATTCTACGATTGAGTTGTGGCAAGATTTAAGCAAATGTTTAGCCGTATCGTTTGGTGCTAATATACTGAGCTTTACATTGGAGCAGATAATTTGGAAGGTAATTAGCTAAAAGGCAGTAGTGAACTACATTGGAGTTGTTACAAGGTACATAATTTTTCCTCGAGAAATTCAGTTTGCACATTGCATTGGCAATCACCAAGATTGGAAGATGATTATGCAAACTTCAAATTAAAGCAATAATTATAAAATTTGTAAAGTGACGATTTGTAATGGTATTTAGTGATTTCACAACTAAGGCTAGTATATTGAGTTCCTGTGATTGCTAAAAAGATGGGATCAAGGTAAAGATAGCAATAATCCAAAACTAAAAAAAAACACTGACGTAATTTTTTTATTGCAAGAAATGCCTAATCCTACATCTGTGATTGCATTACACATATATTACACATAAGAGCAAAGATTTGTATCCTGAAACTGGAATTCGAAATGGGATGCGAAACATGCAAAGCAGAAAAATGGAATTCAATTCTCTCAGTTGATACACATGAATGATTAATTTGTATAAGCAGGATTTGTGACTGAATAATAAGTCACAAAACATATGACACATAAATATTCTCAACTTCAGGCTATTCATGTAACCTGGAACACAAATGATTTGCAATTTTAAAGGATGTAAATCGAATTGATGAATCTGGAACACAAGAAATGTATCTAAATGAGGGTAAAAAGTGGTAAAGCAGCAAATTTTCACATGTAAATCTCTTCCATGATAAGCATCAATATTGACAATGCCTGTAGATCTTAAACCAACCTATGTTGTCAAATAGACAATACCGTCACACTAAAATTTTATACCATAACAAAAATATGAGTTAAAAGCATCAACCATGTAGTTTCCATTCATACAAAGAGTCAAAAAAACATTTTCAAGTAATGTAAGTATTCTGAGATCGATCACACGTAGCATGGATCACTTTTTAGTTTTGTACAACTCTGTCCACAAAACACAAAAGAAACAATGCTATGACTTTAAATCATGGTTGCTAGTCCAAATTTAATGAAACCATAGCATGTTGTCAACAGCAAGTTTTAAGTCAGTCACTAAACCATTGATAAACAAATAGGGGAATTACAAGGTTTATGTGATTTCAGGGAGCATGCTAGGTTGTCCTTAGCCTTATTCGAAGGGCTGTCTTCTGTGCTTTTTTTGAATTGTGCAGGTTCAGAGATAAGTGAGATGAGTGGCCTTGCAAAATCTCTTTTGCCTGCGAAAGAACTTGGTTCAACAGTTGAATCTTGATTTTCAGTATCTTTTTTAGCCAATGGAAGTGCTCTCTTCACTCTAGCTGATGGCGACACAATGGATTAGTATTCCTCAAATTAATAAAAACAATCAAACCCATTTTCTAAATAACATCAACTCAAGTTGATATTAAAAAATAAAATGCACAAGATAAACAACAACACAGTCTTGTCAGTTGCATACTCATTTTCATGGACTGAAACTCTCCCATTACTCGACATGGAAGGCAACTTTAAGATGGATCTTATCACAAAGAATACAGTTCTTTCATAAGCTGACTAGTTTAAAATACTCATCATCTGACACTAAAGAAGGAATATCTTTCAACATTTAACCTTTAAAAGCAACTGAAGCCGGAGAATGTAAGACTATATAGATAAGCAGGAAAAGGCAAGCAAGAATTCAAAATATGAAGGTAGAGCATTCATAAATGCTTATATAATTTACGAAAAATCTACTTAGTGGTCGATTATTCAAAAGGTCATCTCTATTAGTTGAGTTTCTACTATAAAGATGATGTAAGGAGCTACTGAAAAAAAAAAAGAAAAAAAAAGACTTGAATCCTTATCAAAAACAAAATATGGTACTACATCACTAACGCACCAAATTTCTATTATAAAGGTCTCATTATCTCTTTTCTCTATCTTAGATGTCATAATTAACAAGCCCAATACAGAAAAGATATGATACTACATATCCTAAGATTCAAATTTTAGAACAAGATCCTAACAAAGGGAAGGGCTTCTTTTATAGTAGGTAATTAGCTCATTTAATGTTTTCCAAATTAAATGAGACGGTGGCAAAACTTTAGCCCAAGAGCTAATTAGTAATTTTGTCCATGATACATCTATGTGTATATATACATATATATATATATATTTTTCAAAAAAAGGAATTAGAGGTTCAAGCTTAATGATTATAAAACTCAATTTTCCTGATGAACAACTCCAGTGAATACAAATGAAATAGTAACTAAAGGGATAAATGCTAAAAATTGAATGTGGGACTTGCTAAAGTTCTAGACTTGCCAAAGTTCTAACTTTTCTTAAATTATCTAACTTTCTTTACCTTTTTGTAGACACCAAATTTTGACATACCCTTTAATTTTTTTTATTTTGAAATTTTTTTATTTTTTCAGGAGGCCAATTGTAATTTTTACGCAAATTATGACCAATTAATTGCATTGGGGCAAAATGATAATTTTAGTTTGTAGATATTTTTTATTTTTATTTTATTTCTAAATTCATATTTTTTTATGATTTTTATCATTTTTCTAAATTTTAAAGATTTTTTGAAATTAGTAATTATTTAGAATTTTGATATGTTTCAAGTTAAAAGTGCGTTCTTTCAATGCATCATTTTATTAGAATTTTGTGTGAACATTTTTTTTGTGCACATTTTGTACATTTATAGATATTTTGTAAAAATTTATGATTTTTAGAGGTAATTTTGTATTTATTTAAATTTTATCTTTTTGTTTATTAAATTCACGTTTCACGAGAAAGTATTATTGTTAAAAATTTGGAGTGAAAATTATAATATATGTGCTTTATGCGATAATGTATGTTGTGTAAAATTTTTTGATTTTTTAAATGTCATTTAGTAATTTTCATAATTTTTATAATTTTTACCGTATTTACGTCACGTTTTCCAATTCACTTTTTATTTAAAAATTTTTATGTGAAAATCTTGTATATGTGCATGTTATATACTTATAAATTTTATGTAAAAATTTTCATAATTTATTTTTTTAAGTTTGTTTGGTATTTATTTTAAATTGTATTTTTCTAATGTCGAATTAATTTTTAATTTATTATGCTAAATTTTCTTCCTTTTTATAATGTTGTATTTCAGTATTTTTTATATAATTTAAAAGAGTTCAAGTGATTTTTATTTTATTTCATTTTTTTATTTTCTTCCAAATTTCGAGGAAAAAAAAGACAAAGCAACAATAGCGTTTTAGCTGCTGCTGCTGTCACTACAATGGCTGCTAATCAGCCATGTTCTTACTCCAAACACCATCATTTGTCAGCCATCCTAACACCACCAACTTCACCCTCTAGCCCCCGTCAATTATCTTTACCAAACTTGCACTCAATCCACCAGATTTTAGAGGATTGTTTTGTTGATTTTTCTTTATTCATCAAATCACACAGTGCACACACAACCCCTTCCTCCTCTGTTTTTCCCTCATTTTGGTTGCCTCAATAGGTAGACACACAACAACTCTCCATCTGACTTCTCCTATAATTCACAGAAACAATCACTCACTCTTTTCCCTCTGCTATTCCCTACGATTCACAGACTTGCACAAAAAAATCACCAATTCACTCTATTCTCTCTCGATTCCCTCAATACACAGACACACACTACACAGTTCTTCTATTCTCTCTGCAACACAAAACTCACACACATTGCACTCACTCACTCACACACAAAACACACACACGCACATATTTCTGCACAACCAATGTCAATAGACCAGCAATCAGCAACACACAATTCACTCACACCAATCACACACAAGTACACTTTACACGCACTTGCATAATCAAAACAACCAAACATTTACAAACAATTCACAGGCACACACACGCACATTTGCATATACAATCAATCACACAATTCACACACACAATCACATGCACGTGCACATAATTGGCATACACACGCAAGCACACATCAGCTCAAAGTAGTCGCACCGCCACACCCTCACTGCCTCACCACCATCCAAGCAATACCATCAATTGAGCTCCATCAACCACCCAATTTCAAGTTGGATCACCACAGTAGCAACTCCGACCAGCTCCCAAACGGCTCCATTTCTAGCCCTTTCACCACTATATGGCCAATCCCCGTCACCTCCAGCTCCCCTCCAATCAACGCCACATAGCAACAACCCCTCAGAAGTTATATCCGCGCTTACCCACCATCTCCCAAATCCAGGTAAAGCCCTCACTCCCTTCCTTTCAAATCTTGTACCTCTTATTTTTGATCGGTCGATTGGACTAAAAAAAAAATTTGTGATTTAGAAAGGGATTTACAGATCTTGGGAGATCAATTTAGGAGAAACACTGGAGAGAAGAGAGAATGAGAGATTGAGAAGTGAGAGAGTGAAGAGAAACTGAGAGGAAAATCGGAGAAGACAGAAAGAGAAAGAAAGAGAGAGCTGGACAAAGAAGCCGAAAGAGAAAGAAAAGAAAGAAATGAGGCTGGAGAAGAAAATAGAAAGAAAAGAGAGAAAGAAAAAAAGAAGGAAAGAAAAAAGAGAGAAATTTAAAAAAAAAAGAGAAATAAAAAAAGGAGGGAAATCAGTACACAAAAAAAAGAGAAGCAAAAATTACGTCGTTTTGACACAAAACGACTTAGTTTTGGTTAGTTTCTTTTAATTATTTATTTTTATCAAGTTAGATATTTATGTTTTGTCCCCTTAGGTTCTTAGTTATTTCATTATGCTCTTCAATATTTTTGGTTTCCTTCATTTAACCCCTTGTTTATTTAAGTTGACTTTTAGAATTTTTGTTTCATTTCAATTATGTCCAAAATAATTGCAATATAGTTTTAATATGTCTGAAAATTAAAATTTTGTCTCTTAAATCTTGCTAAAATTACATTTTTATCCTCTAGGTTTGCTATAGTTTACATTTTTACTCCTCAAGTTTGCTGAAATTGTATTTTCAGCCGTGAATGTGGTTAGAATTGATTTTTGTACCTTCCAAGCTTGGTCGAAGTTACATTTTACCCTTTCATGTTGCTAAAAATTAGAAATTGGTGTTTAATACTTGTTGAAATTTACAAACTGGGGCTTATTGTTGCTATAAAATTCATTTTTATCCTTGAATATTGCTGAAAATTGAAATTTAGTTCTTAAGTTTGTTGAAATTTTATTTTTGGTCCTCAAATGTTACTGAAAATTTAATTTTTGCCCCACCAAGATTGCTGAAATTGCATTTTTTGCCTGTAAGTGTTGCTGTAAATTATGTATTATCCCATTGGCTTGCTGTAATTTACATATTTGACTTTTAAACTTGCTGAAAATTTTAATTTTTGTCATTATGCTTGTTGAAAATTACATTTTAGCCTTTAAACTTGTTGTAAATTATATTATTACTTTAAGAATTATTTGAAATTATAAGTTTACCATTTAGTTTATTGTAAATTATATTTTTTCTATAGAATGTTGTTGAAATTTTCATTTTTAACCAAAAAAAATTTTAAAATTTTTTTTATTTTTTGTAAAAATATATATAATAATTAAGTTCTTAAGACTTTTAATTATTTCTTTTTATTTTTTTTATTTCATTAAATTTTCAATTAATGTCCTAAGATTTGATCTTTTTATCTAATTAATGCTCAAATTAGTTTCTTTGTTACTCTTTTAGCTATTTTGGTATTTTTTATTTATTTTTGTGTGCTAGAAGCTTAATTAAGTACTATTGTATCTTATTTATTTATTATTTATTATTGTTATTTTTTAATTAATCAAACAATCTTCATTTTCTTCCTAAATGTTTAATTATTATTATTTTTTATTCTTGTTTATTATTGCTAGAATTGTTTTGAATTTTATGGCATGGTTATAGTGATCAATATTAAATTACTTAATTAATAATTTATTTATTTAACTAGTGTACCTTAATATGTTTGTTCATGTTGTTAGCATTTGTGTCGAGTTTATAAATGGGAGGTACCTCTATTACCCTTTCAATGTCTCTTTATATGCTCCTACGTGTTCCTACGTGTTTCTTATGTGTGTTTCTTATGTATCTCTTTGTATTTATTATTTTGTTCATGTGTGAACATTTATTTATTTATGTCATGTTATTTATTTAAATTTAATTTTAATTATTCAAAAAAATGTAATAGATAGGTGATATTCTACTAAACAAAAAATTTTATATTTAGATAGATAATGTAATAGACAGTTTATATTTTCATCTATTTAACAAAAGTCTTTTGTATTTTTGATAGAAAATGTAATAGATAGGTTAGATTGGCTATTTTTCTTATCTTTTTTCATTTTATATTGTAATTAGGTTTTTTCCCGGTATAATAGTTGAGACTTTTGTATGTTCTATGTGCTATGTGCTTACATGTTTTACTCGCTTTCCCTAAGATTTTGCACCTAGAATATTATACTTACGTGCTATGTGCTCCTATATGCTATTATCTGCTTCTATGTGATTATTGCTTTAATCTATATTTATTTATTTATTTATTTATTATGATATATGTGTATCGTCGCCACACTAATTCAATGCTAGTTGTGATTAATTTCAATTTATTTGCTAGTCCAACATTAGCAGAGAATTTCTAGAAAATGGGTTAGTCCAACGCTAGATCTTTAGGTCATTTTAGTATTAAAATCACTTCTTGTGTACATTTCATATCATTTCACGCATATTTTCTCTTTTAAGGTTGTTTTTTCATTTTTGCATGGTTTTTATATATTATTGTTCTTATTATCTATTTTTATATATATTCAATGCTTGACATTTAGGTTACATTTCATATAGAATCTTAGGTCATTTATGTGATTTTAACTAGAAATAGTCATCTATTTACGTGGGAAGCAGTGGATCAACAAGTTATTCCCCCCTCTGTAAGTAAGAACATTTAGTCACAAGTTTATTTGTCTCCCGTACCCGTTATGTTGTATCCTCACTTTCTTTGTTCACTTACTATTTATATTACTATTTTCCTTTTCCTTTTGCATTCCATTTTGCATCTACACTCGTGACACTATCGAGATCTAGATTCGGGTTTCGTAATTAATGCGATAATCCCGACCAAACCTCAATGGAACATTTTGTCCCTTAGTGATATTTATTTTTTAGGTCTAACTTTGCATCCATATAGGTACATCCAAATGTAATAAAATTTTGAGGTTATATTAAGAAAATTTGGACTAAACCTTGCAACTAATTTCGGTTAGGTTGAAAGTGTGCCTTAGGTGTAAATTTTGTTTTCCCTTTCTTCAAATGTGACTCCCGAACATTTTTCTCTTGTTTTCAAAGACTTGAAGTTGTCTAAAAGGGTTTTCTCGTTTTGTTACGTTTTTCTCAAAAATATTTTTCCAAGTAAATCATTATTGATTTTTCTTACCTTTTGTAATAAAATATTTTTCGGTGACTTGATACATAAAACTCAATATCAAGTGGCGACTCTCATTTTTATAAGAACCTTTTTTAGACACTATTTTTCGGGCCTAAAATCGTCACATTTTCAAAGTTCCATTTAGGCCCTGTTTCTTTTTTTTTTAAAGAAAGCATTTTTCTTAAAAAAAAATCACATTTTTGTCAAACTACCTTTTCTTTTTTTCAAAAATAAAGCATTTTTCAAAACATCATTTTTACAAAACTTACTTTCTTTTTCTCTCACTTATAATATATTTTTTCCGTCCTTCGAAAAATGGAGCACGATACTTTTCTTTCTATATTTCTTTAATTTCTGCCAAACGAAATCTTTATTTGGCATTTGATGCTAATTAGGATCATTCAACATCCGTGAACAATTGATATAAGCATCTTTTCGAGAAACAAAATCATTCGTATATGCTAATTGATTTGAAACTATGAAAATCTTGTATCATACTTGATATAGACTAATAATAGGTTTAGGCTGCGATCCAATTAAAGCTGACCATCTACCCACTTTTTATACAAACAAATGAAAATTTTATATATAACGGAAATAAGCAGCAAACGCCAATTAAAAGAGAATTAAAGAACATCCAATCAGAATCTTTCCTAATTGAGATTGAAGGTTGACTTGATACTATCCATGCTTCAAAGGTTCCCTTTGCATATCAAAACTTCCAAATTCAGGAAGCACAATGAAGACAGTAAAATTTAGCGCAATATTTAAACGTAGAGAACTTTTGATTGATACATTTTTAACCAGTTTTTTCAAACTCGGACCGGACTGGCTGGTTCGACCTGTTGAACCGCGAACCGACCATGCTTCCAGTCCGGTCCACCATGAAAGTCAGGAATATCCTTACGAATCGGCAAGAACCGGTCCAACCATGTGAACCGCAACAAACCGCTCAACCATCAGACCGTCGATTTTTTTATTTTTGAATTTAAAATTTTTTTTGAATAATGCAAGTGAGAGGTCCCAGCAAGAATCGAACTGGGGACCTCTCACTTTTGAGAGAAGTGTCCAACCACCGCACCAGCTCTATCTTTTCTTAAGAATCATTTTATTTATTCTTTCTTTTAGTTCCCTTTATTATCATTTGTAACAATATTAATTGATTCTTACATTTCTAGTTTCCATTAATCATGTTTAATGAATATGATTGATTCTTGCTTTTTTAGTTTCTTTGTTTTCTTTAATGAATTTAATTGATTCTTACTTTTTTTTTCTTTGTTTCATTTATTAGTCATGTTTAATAATATTAATTGATTTTTACTATTTTTAGTTTGGCATCTAAATTCATTACATTAAAGAAATCTCGAATTTATTTTTACTAAAATCTCACATGCTAAGATTAGTCCTTTTATCTAAATTGTTTAATTATTCATTTATGCCTAAAACATTCTCCTAATTAAAACTTTAAATTGATATTTTTGTAATCATTTTTTAATATTTTTTAATTATGGTTAATCATTATTCAATAACTAATTGAGGTGACTGGACTTGCATAGTAAAAATTTTATAAAATATTCTATGTCTATAACAATTAAATTAACAAAGAAAATGGCCATTGCAAGTATAAAACATATAATAACTATAAAAAGTAAGTGTATCGGGAAAAATATACGTATAAAACATATACTTTAAAATTCACCATTAAAGTACATTATTATATTTTTAAATATTTTAAATTACAGAATTGAACATTCTAAATCATTAAATCATATATGTTACTTGTTTTCACATTCTCCACTCTTTTAATACCAGCAAGACTTATTTTTCAATGCAAATTTTAAATTTATTTTTAATACCAAATAATACAATTAACTTTGTATATAGGCTGGTTTAAGTAAATGTAAATTTTTAAAATAAAAAATGTTCTTTTGCCCTATTTTTTAATGAAGGTTTGCATACGCAAATGATTTTCAAATTTCAATTTAATTATCTTACTATTAGTTTAATTGAGGTGACTTGCATAGGAAAAGATTTAAGTCCATCGGTGCTGTTGTATTTGTGCTGAAATTGGACTTGTTAAAATTGGACTTTTATATTTGTGTTGAACTTTTTGGCTTTTTTAGGTAAATTGAAGAAGTTGTCAAGGCAGTGATATTCATCGGTGTTGTTGGCTTGTGATGACAATGGAGAGATTTTATTCTTGAAATTTTGAAATTTGAGCAGTAGTTATAAATTTGATGATGAAAATGATAATAATCAGTACTTAGACTTCTTGGTACTTGTTTTATGAATCTTTTTAAGTATGTGTGAGAAACAAGCATGTACTTTAATTAGCATTTGAATTGTACTTATTAGTCTTATTATATTTGTAATAATTTTATGAAAAAACTTGTGATATGTGCATGATTTTTTAGGTTTTAACTATCATTCTTAGGAATTTTTTTATACGATTGTTGGGAAAAAAACGGTTGAACCTCCGGCCCAACCGATCCGACCGGTCCGACCTTGAACCTCACCCCTTCCGGTTCAATGACCGGTCCGGTTCTGAAAACATTGTTTTTTACAAATGGTTAAACATGCAAAATCTGTAACATCTTCGTTTAGCTTTCAACTTCACCATTTCTTCACAAAATTTTGACAACCAATAAAAAATTTAGAAGTACGAATTAATTTAGCACAAAAAATCACGCAATAATTAGGAAGAAAACCTGCAAAACACCTACATATCTAGAAACAAAAATCACACAATAATTAGGAATAAAACTTGCAAAACACCTACAAATCTATAAACCAAAGCACCCAAAACAATGATTTTTTAAAAGAATACAAAACACATTTAGAGAACAAACCTGCAATAAGCAAGGGAATTTAAATTCTCCTAACCTGCATGAAAACAAAAAATAGAAGAAGGTCACAAGGGTAATAAAGAGACGATGGAGGAAGTGGAAGCCTAGCAACGAAAAAAAAAGGGCAAAATAAGAGGAAAAAGGCCAAAGAGAGTTGAGAGAACTCACCAAACCCAAATGAAGCTCCTACTGCAGTAATGAGATCAGTCTTTGTAAAGTAAGGCCAACCCCTTCAGGCCCGTGCGAAGTGATGGGGAGATGCACAAATGACAATTTCCCAAGAAGTCATGCCTTTTGTCGGCGCAATCGGAGGGTTAGAATGCAATGGATCCGCAAGAGAGGATTGATCAAAGGGCAAAAACAAAGGGAGCTAAAAAAGAGAAGCTACCCCAACAAGCTACAAGTGAAAAATCAAGGGAGCAAGTAGAAAGTTGGCAGAGAATTAGTGGAAGGGTGAGCATGGAAAAAGAAATCGGGCAAAAAGATGGCCATACCTGTTGGTCGTGACGCCAATTAAATGACAAATCAATCCCTCAATAGTGTAACATTGTTATCATAGCTGTTTGTTTCTGCAAGGGCAAAAAAGTGTTTTCAATCCAAAAGTGGAAGATGGTAGGAGGCCCCAAAACGAATTTACAAGAAAAACCTCCAAAAGTGTAAAACTATTCATCAGGGGAGTTTTGTTACCAATGGCACAAACGTCTTCACACACTTTACTCCTCTCCAAAACATAGCCATAACCAATCAAATAACGACACTTGGAAGGTTGTGGTGCCTGGGTATTACCTTTGTATATAATTGGTAGATACTAGGTAGAGGTAGATACAAGCAGTGTCTTGTCGCACGAGGTGCGGCCTGGCCCAACTGCAAACTTCTTAATTTCGGCATTAATTAATAGTAATAATTGTGCAACACATTCTTTTTTTATTGTAAATTGTATTAAATTGTACGTAAAAAAACTAGACTAATTGTTTAGTGCACAAGTGTATGGCAAAATTCACTTTACAACATTTGTTTCTAATTGCCATAACTATTTCTAAAATTCTACATTGACATCTAAAGTAATCTTTGTTTCCAATTGCCATATAAAGTTAAATAAATTGCTTAATTTGCCATCTTAAGAGAATTTAGTTTCTTGTTGAAATGTAAAACTACATAAATAGCAAATTTTACCATCTTAATTTTATTTTATTTTCAATTGCCATATAAAGTATGAAAATAGTTAAATTTGCTGTTATTTTCTCTTAAAACATAAAATGCCTTGTAATTCGATATTTGCTGACTTTTTAAATTTAATTTATATAAATTTTGGGTTCATTTTATTCTATTTATTAACATAATTGCTAAAATATTTTTAAAATATACGAATATATTATTATAACACACATTAATAGCCATTTTTCAAATCTTATTATTTTTATAGCTTACAATTAATTCTCTTGTAATGTATGACTAATAATTCATAATTATTTGTAATAAGAGATAAAAATAGAAAAATTGAATTTTTTCAAATAAGGAAATAACTTACAATTGTATAATTTTTTTTAGGCACAATAATTTTTATGTTGTCATATATAAATTCTAAAAAATTTTGTTTGCACTATTGTTTAGGCAAAAATCATTTTGCCATCGAAACTATTATCAATATCTCATGTTGCCGTCAAATAATTCCGAATTACTAATCATATGAGAAAACAAATTATAAGCTAGGAAAATAATTGGGTTTAAAATGGCTATTTCCATGTGTTTTGGACTGAACTCGAACTAGCTCAATCTTTTAGAAAAAATATATTTTTATATTTTAAAATTATATTTAGTAACTATGCTAATAAATAAAATAAAATGAACTTAAAATTTTTACCATTTAAAGTAAAAAAAGTCGGCAATATCCATCATAAGGTATTTTATGTTTTAAGTCTAAAAAAAGCAAAGTGAGTTATTTTTTTTATACTTTATATGGTAGATAGAAATAAAGTAAATTAAGATGGTATTTTTTTATTTATTTAATTTTATATTTTAACTAGAAACTAAATTCACTTAAGATGAGAACTTTGTTCAATTTTAGATGACAATCAGAAACAAATGTTACTTTTGATGGCAGCGTGGGCTTTTAGAAACACTTCATATGGCAATTGGAAACAAATTCCTTTAGATGGCAATGTAAGATTTTAAATACCTTTAAAAGCAAAGTGAATTTTGCCCACAGAAATTCTCGGAAAATATTTATGTTAAGTGCTAAGGAAAAAATGTTGTTTGAAAAACAAATGTGTACGAAGGCAAAACAATTAATTTTAAAATTTAGGAATGAAAAATGCTATAATATAATTAGAGCAAGAGATACGTTGGGCATGTGCATATTTATTTGATGGATTTATGGGTTCGGAAAATATACTGTAAACGGTATAAGAATGATAATTATGTAGAAATAAAGTTTTGAAAATTAAAAGTAAATTTATATGATAATTAAGTTGACACAGATAGACAATCCGATAATATTATTTTATAGGACAAATTTCTGGAGACTATCTTGCTATCAAAACAATCGACCGACCATACAAAAGGCTTAATTTTATAGTATACATTGTCCTCTCAAATTTTGAACTGAAGTGCTGCATTTTAGATGCTGATCTTTAGGCTAATATATGATGAATAACATTTCTTCATTCTGAAAGTGGGAGCTAGGAGCATTTCGAAATGGTTTACACCAATCCTTCTACTGTGCCATGAGGGTGATTAGAATTGTGTGGCAGGCTCCATATACTCACTCACGTATGGCTAGCCTGTGAATAGTGGTGATCGCAAAATGTCAACGTGGCACGCTGGGACAAGCAAATTTTAGGACGATAAGCTTTATAGCCTAGATCCCTGTGTGCGTGTTCAATGGGAACATATCAATTTCGCCGAACAATAATAGCAAACAACGTTGCATCTTGGTTTGAGCTCTTTCAGCATGGTTTTTTGAAACAAATTTGCTCGTGATCTTTCGGGTCAATTGGTTTTTTTTTTTTTTTTAAAGTAATTTTAAACTACCCTTACGCTTTCCCTTCACAGACCCAACCAAGCATGGAGCGCGCCTTAAACCACGTGGCACGTCACGTGACGCGCGTGGTGCACGCAATACTCACTCGTACAACTTTCCCTTTTTAGACCCCACAAAACTACAAAGCGAGCCTTTGCAATACAGATTCATTTGCAAGCAGGAAAACTTTAAAGTAGGGCCCGATGGAAGCTATTGATCTCAACATATATGCAGTGTTCTTACACCGGACTGGACCGACTGGTGAATTTTGGCTTTCCAAAAAGTTTTGACTTTAGAGCTGGAGAAAGTCTTGAGCAAGAGACCTCCTCTTCAATTCCCCAACGGGAAAACCACTAATCCAACCACCAGTTTGTGTATTTTACTATGCAAATATTTTATTTGTTCTTTCTTTAATTTTCATTTAATCATTTTAATAACATTAATTGATTATTGCATTTTTAGTTTCTTTATTTCCTTTATCAATCATGTTTGATAAAATTAACTCATTCTTATTTTTTTTAGTTTCTTTGTTTTCTTTATTAATCATGTTTAAAAAAATTAATTGATTCTTACCTTTTTATCTTGGCATCCAAATTTATTATATTAAAGAAATATTGGATTTACTTTTACCAAAATCTCTCATGCTAAGATTAATCATTTTATCTAAATTGTTTAATTATTCATTTTTATGCGTAAAACGTTCTCCTAATTAAAAGTTTAAATTGGTATTTTTGTAAGTCATTTGTTTAAACTTTTGAATTATGGTTAATCATTATTCGATAATAAGCACATATGTCATCTTGAAAGTAAGTAGGTTGAAAGTTATTTCTTTTATTAAAAAAATAAAAACCAGTTCAAATTATTAAAAACATATTTTTCTACATAATATATTGATTCCAATTATTATAGTATTACATATCTACCTTTCTTGATTTACTAAAAAATGTGTAAGTTGAACGCAATTAAATTAAGAACTAATGAGCAAATAGATTTACTTGTTTTTTTTTTTTTTGAGACTACTATATAAAGTCAAATTGACTCATTCGATAATCCGATACATTAAAAATAAAATTTCTTTAGAGAGAATACGTCTAAACATAAAGTTTAAGAGCCGATTATAAATAAAGTTTAGGCCATTTTAAGAAATTCTAAATCAAATTATTGATTGATACAAAATTGTTAGAAATTACCTCTCATTACGTGTTGTAACAAAAAACCGTAAAAATACTAAAAAAATTAAAGAACTAAATAGATTTAAACTAATAGTAAAATAATCAAATTGAAAATTAAAAATCATTTGAGTATGCAACCCTACCTTAAAAAATAGGGCAACAAATTTTTTTATTTTAAAAATTTACATCTACTCGAACCGGCTACAAAGTTAATTGTATTATTTGGCATTAAAAATAAATCTAAATTTTACATTGAAAAATAAGTTTTGACAGTATTAAAGGAGTATATAATGTGAAAACAGGCAACAAATATGATTTAATAATTTAGAATGTTCAAAACTATAATTCAAAATATTTAAGAATATAATAATGTACTTTAATGGTGAATGTTAAAATATCTATTTTATTCATATTTTTTCCTGATACACTCACTTTTTATAGTTATTATATGTTTTATACTTGTAATGCTAATTTCTTTATTAATTTAATTGTTATAGACTTATAATATTTTATAAAATTTTTACCAAATATAATAAATTTATTAACTTGTATATTTGAATATAATAAAGTCATTAAGTTGTATATCTGAATATATTTAAGTAACTAATGGGTTAACTAGTTTAACAGATAAGGTATATCCAGTATTTATTTTGTGTTATACATTAAATTAACTTAAAAAATATTAAACTCCAGCTCGATCGTGAACCAGACCCTTCCGATTTATTACCCTACAGACACCTGCACACATCCTGGTGTGCAGAGATGGTCAAAACGACGAATCACTTATGATTCACTATGTTGTAAGCTGTCACGTCATGGGCCTTAAGAACATCAAGGAAGCCATCTTGATTATTTCTGGGCGGAAGGAGCGAAAGTGAAAAGGCCCAATCGGCACACCAAGGGGAAAAAGACCCTAAGCATGACACGTGGTGCAGGTTGGAGTGGCTTATATATAGGTAGGTGGATATAATATCGGCCCACACAGAGTCCTATAGTAACCCTAAACCCATCATTTCTTCCCCAAGGAAAAAATCAAACCCAAAACTGCAGTACCTCTCCTCTTGTAAGGATAATCTCCTCCTCCTCCCACAAGATGCTGGCGAATCTCGGCCGCGGCAAATATCAGAATCTGATTTACTTTGCTTCTCTCTCTACACAAGCTACCAAGCAATCCGCTGCATCTGGCATCGATGGAAGTTTCAACAGATTCCTGATGTGGTATGATAAGAATATTCTGACGGTTCGTCACTTAAAAACCTTAGCCATGCTTACTCAATTATTGGGATTTGGTGTTGCGGTGGCCGGATATGATATGAGTACTTCAGGCCGAAAAAACCGAAACATCAAGGACACAAGGATGATCTTATGAAGAGTCTTGCTGCTGCTGCACTCAAAGATTTCACTATGACAGAAAAATATAAAGTTATGGCAGCAGCCTTTCCCCAAGTGCTGGAAGGGGGCAAAGGGAACACTGGAGAGGGCAAGGGCAGAGGGAACACTGGAAGTGGAAGGGCGACCACCACCGCCAAAGCTCAGGCGGACTAGAGCAGGATCCGATGGATCTGATGGTTGATGATATTATATATGTTATCTAGGTTTTTCTTGTGCCTCTGCAGTAGGATCTGATATGTTATTAGGTTTTTCTTTTACTTTTTTTAATCATCACTATCTTGTTAAAATTGGTCATGTTGGTCAATGTTTTTTGGTTTTGGTGTTTAATGACCAAAGGATTATGTAATTATCACATAGTTTTAATGATCAGAAATCGTAACGGATTGTTAATTGATTTTAGCATTCATCTTAATTTAGACAGTAGAATAGCAGCCAGTAGGTGTCTAAACTTGATTCTCTTGGTTTAAGCAAATCATCTTGTTAAGAAATTGGATGTCCTTATTAAGATTTTAAGATTCCAAAATCCAAAAATATGGGTCTTACTTCATATCTTATAGATCCTAATGATCAAGCGTAATTTAGATCCCAGACTGACTAAGTGGTAATCACCTATTTTTTTAACACACAATCGTAAAATTTTCCTTTTGCTTCTTTCCTCCGTTTGAAAAAAATGCAAAAAATTGCACCATTTATAATTTTCCTATTCCCCGTTTAAACAAATTTAATGTGAAACCTAATCCCAATGAAGTTATGAAGAAAATCTAGCCTCACAAAATGTCTTGGTTTCCTTATTTCTTTTCCAACTTTTTCTTTGTTAAGCCATCTGTTGGTGCCGTGATCGTAGGTCTACGGACATAGTCGCATTCGTGAATGCTGAAAATACTCCACTTTAGGTACATTTGCTTTGAGGTAATTTTTTTACGGCGTACTTCTGTACATAGAAGTGGTTATCTACCACAAATTTTTGTCATTTGGACACCAATTAAAATGTTTTTTTAATAATATATTTCGGTTTCTTCTTATTTCACTCTAAAAAATCTGAGTGTAAAGTTAAATATACTTGAACAACAAACTTATGGAGAATTTAAGAAGTAAGAAATCGATAATGGTTTGATTACATTGTAAAACCATATCAGAATTCATTACCAAATGACATTCGTTATGATATTTTCAGTAGAAGTGGGGTGCAAAATTGAAGGGTATTGAGGAATGCGGCGATAAAGTCTGCGGCGCTCAGATGATTAAGAAAGCGGCCAAGCAATGATACTGTTGGAAAACGTACCAGAGAAAGTGGCCCAGCAATGATACGCTGTTGGCAAACGTACTAGAAGTAGAGTCACAAAAACTTTATTGAACATATTAAACTCCGTCCCATTTTGATAATTTTGTTTTCTTTTTTCATCAATCTTAAAATATAATTTATTTTTAATTAAAAAATATAATTAATTTTTAATTTTTTAAAAATATTTTTATATAATTACTTTGTTATAAGTGAGAGGTGTATAGCAAATTATGTATTCACATATCAAATAGAAGTGATTTGATTTATAATGTAATTTTCTATTCCTATTTAATGTGAATATTTAATAATGAATATAAGGATATTTTAAAAATATTATAAATTAATTTATTTTTTTAATAAAAATAATTAATTTTTTTTAAACTTTGTGAAAAAATTGTAAGTCTATTAAAATGAGATGGATGAAGTATTTTTTTCTTTCCCTTTGTACATGTTCAAATTCCAATGTTATCTTTTCCCACCATGAGTATACAGCGGCCCCAATATTTTGACCAACGCCAACTTAACTTCTTGGTCATTTGCTATCCGAAGTTTTTGATTACATTTATTTTTTTTAAAAAATTTATTTCAGGGTCTCCGCTAACAAAATTTTTTTTTTAACTTTTTTGCCGCAAGATTTTGATAAACAGTAACACCAACTTGACTTCCTTGCTATCCGAATTTTTTAAAATTACATTTATTTTTTCAAAAAATTATTTCAGTGTCACCGCTAGTTATTTGAAAGAATTTTTAATTTTTTTGGACAGGAATGCAAGTTTACCCCAAAAAAAAAAAAAAAAAAAAAAATTTGTGTCCCCGCCAATGACCTGCAAATCGAGACCCCCCACCACTTATCGCTTTCGCCGGATAAATTTAATTTTTAGCATTGAGTATTGACAATAAATGTCAATCCAACCGATGTAGTCAAAGCAATGCACTCTTATTTTTGAACAATTTTCCATGAAGGTGTAAATATATATATATATATATATATATATATAAAATGAAGGTGTAAATATTGGTTTATGCCTTGTTTGGGAGGAGGAAAAGGGAAAGAAAAGAAAGGATATAAGGAAGGAAATTATTTTATTTTGTTTGGGAGTTTAAGTGGGAAAGAAAGGAAAAGAAGAGGAAAGAAATAGAAGAAAAAATGCTTAAGAAATTTCTTTAAAAGTTTTCCTTCCAAAATTGACCAGAAATTGAAGGAAAGTGGGGTGAATTTTTTAATACGGCAATATTGTCCTTAAAGATATGATATACAAAATTTTTATTGCCGAATAAATCTGTTTTTTATTTTTCTTAAACTTCCAAACTACTTTAAAAAAACGTCACATCTTTTCCTTTGATTTCATTTATTTTCTAACTTATCTTTTCCCGTCTTTTCTTTTCTATCCTCAACTCACAAAGTACCCATTAAGGTTAGATTTTGTAGTGAACACATAAAAAGAAATGACTAACCAATCCAATATTAACCACTAAATTTTCAATTTTATGGCAATAGTAACGCAAATATGATTTTTACTTCACTAGACTAAATTTTTAGTTTTTATTTAAAAAATCAACTTGACTATATGCAGCATCTGACTCTCTTGTTAGAATTATTTATTTTTAATTGCTTGTTTATTCCTTATTTTCTTTTTTATTTTAATAGAGATGTGTCCAGCATGCACAAGATAAAAGAAGCCTTACAAATATGCGTTAATTATTTTTCAATGTTTTGTAAACAGACCTTATTATGGCTTTTGACTTTGTTTTTGTTGTCTTTTTTCTGGCAGTTTAGATACCAGTAGTAGTAGTAGTGGGTACTTAGTAATTACTATTGTCTTCGATTAGTCAACTGGGTGTGGGTAGTATTCCTCGCCGCACATATAATCTCAGTTTGGATGAAGGAGAGCCAACCACTCACCCATTAGTTTTTCCTCTAAAAAATATCCACCTGTGCCTCCCTCAAACCTCATCCCGGTTTTCCTTGTCTGCTTCTGGTGAGGTATTTTTTTTTTTTGCTTTCTCGTAATTGCTGCTGCCTCCCATCAATTTCTTGCAATTTTGATCAGGATTACTCACTCGGGTGTATTAATACTTTTAGGCAATTCGGGATTATTAATCAATAACCATATTGAAAGGAAATAGAGTTCGATTACCCTGATTACTTATTGTGTTTCCTGCTGCTGCGTTACGTTAGATTTCAACATTTCTCTACGTTATGATCCAACCGAATTATTGTGTCAAAGTTTTTATATTAACTTTGAAACTTGAAACTTACAGAAAGCTACAGTTGTAACCTTGCTGTACTGAACGAACAGAAACTGCATTGTTCTACATCGTTTTTTCTACCAAGAATCCCGAGCTCAAACGAACTTTTGTTAGGCCCCTTGTGTTGCTTGAATTGATTTACATGCAAGTTTTCAAATTTTAAGCTTGTCGAATTGAGATCGAACCAAGGTTGTAGAGATAACCTACATTAGTTTTGTTCAAGCTTCTTGGTTTGCTTAATTGACGACCCCACGTGCTTAATTGACGACCCCATGTGCTTTAATTGAACTCTTGTAAAGATTTTTGAAGATAGAGGATTTGTGGTGCTTATCCACAATATTATGCCAGTGCCAGCATAAATAGAAAAGAATGTATTTTGCATTTTTCATGGCCGGTAGAAAAAAGAAATTACCCTAATTTTAAAATTTTTCAGTCAGGAGTAAGCATTAGTTAGACCATACAGTAAATTTAGGCCACCAAAAAGTTATAAATTTTCTCAATAAGATAGTGAGTAATCAAATAATTTTATTAATTTTTAAAAAAATTTATATTTTTTTCTGTAGCACTGTGTCATAATGGTATTTTCTTTTTGTATACTACGTAGCATTTTGTTCAATCAAAGGGAGGCCCTAAACATTATATAAAAGAAAATGGGAAAAGAAGAGGCTTTGGAAGGTGTATAATCGCATTACTTTGGCATCTAGCATTTACTTTTAATTTTTAACAACTTATTGTTACTCATTTCTATAGATTAAATTTTCAGTATTTTATGCAAATTTTATAATTAAATATAGTATAACAAGTATAATATACATCTAGCGTCAACCAGTTATGTGCATCTTATGCACGAATTGTACAAGGTTTGTTATAATTATAAATTTCTTTATTTGTCATAATTAGCAACACAAGAAATAACGAGTTAGTTGTTGATTGAATATTAAAGACACCCAGATAAAATAGGTAAATGGAACGACTAATTGAGCCAAAATTTTATACTAGATTAATATCCTAACTATGTAGAAATGTTTTTGTGATTTTTACCCAATGGATTAGAAGTTCTCTTACTGAGAGCTTTTCTCTCTCCTACTGAGAGCTTTCCTGCCCTTCATGGGTGTTTTCAAACTTCCAAAATTTCCAAAATTCCCAAAAAAAATCATTTCCTCTCTGTTGATTCAATCAAGAACAAAATCTTGTCACGAATTCGAGTGATTGAAAGTTACATTTCTGAAACCGTTAGGAAAGGAAGAACAAAAGCTAAGTTACAATTTACTTTTTTCACTGAAATCGTTTTGTTTATGGTTGCAATTAATGGCTTCTTTTACTCTATAAACTGATATGTCTGCATTTGTGTGGTGTTACCTTTGTTCTTTTTGTGTGTGAGTCTTTTCTTTATCTCGGGATAGTTTTTTCTTTTGTCCTGGAGCAGGATTTTGCTTGTTTGTGTTTGTGGTGATCTGTTTTTTGTAGTAGTATTCTTTGTGTCTTTGTTTTGTTATCCATTTTGGTAGCCTTTCTTCTTTTTCAGTAAGATGTCTTTACATCTGTGTGTTTAGGGAAGTGTGGCGTCCCTCCTAAAATTTTCTCTATGGCTGAGGAACTAACAGAAGTTATGGGAAAGTTTAACCTTTCTGATAGAAAAACAGGGTAGGGAATGGGAGAACAATTGGTATATGGGAGGATAAATGGCTGAGAGACAATGCAACGGGCAAGGTGATTAGTTCGAAGCCACAACTATGTGAAGTAGAGAAGGTGAGCCAGTTGATTCAGAATTTCAATTGGAACGAGGAGTTAATAGGCCAGATTTTTAATCCTGAGGATCAGAGGAGCATATTAAGTAATCCAATAGGCCTATCCAGGAAGGCTGATTGGTTGTATTGGCAGTATGATGATTCTGGGAGCTACACCGTGAAATCTGGGTATCTAGAGGCTTGCAAACAAAAAGGGATGAAAATAGCAAATGGGTAGAGCCAGGTGAAAATAGTCATGCTAGTCAGGCAAAGAGATATTGAGAATTTCTCTAGAAGATGGACATGAAACTGAAAGTGAAACAGTTCATTTGGAAGTGTCTCAATAAAATTCTTCCAGTGAATCATATTATTTTTAACAGAATAGGGATCAGGGATACTACATATAATAGGTGTGGAGAAGGGGTGGAATCGATTGAGCATATGCTATTCATTTGTAGGGATGCTACTGCAATGTGGGAACTGTCACTAATAAGGTGGGATGGTCTGATGGGAGAGAGGGATGAATTCTGAAAATAGTGGATAGCACTGATAGGAGCAAGAGAAAGAAAGGAGGGGTATAACCACATTATCCTGACTTGCTATCTACTTTGGAACAATTGGAAGGCGAGAAACAAATGGCAGTTCCAAAATGAGAAAGTACAGCAACATCAAATTGTTCAGAAGGCAATGGTGGAGTGGGTTGAATTCGAACGACTAAGAAAGGAGCAGGTGAAGAGATGCAATACTGAAATTTGGACAGAGAACTATAGAGCTCAAGAGAAATTAGCATCTGATATGATAATGATAGATGTGGATGCCCAAGTGCATAGTCAAAATAGGAAGACAGATTATGGAATAGTTACAAGAAAAGCATATGGCAAGGTTAGAGTAATGTGGGCATTAACAGAAGCAAAATGGAGTAACAAAACAGCGGCTGAAGTAGACGTTATTAGATATGCATTGATAAAAGCTAAAATGGAATGTTGGAGAAAGATAATTGTTCAAGGAAGTCACCAACATGTTTTGCAGAAAGTCAGTAGCAGAAATAGGAAGGATGTAAATGCGGAGGTAGTTTTGGAAGATATCATACTAATGCAGCAATTTTTTCATTCTTGCGCCTTTGTGTATAACAAAAGGAAAGCAAATGATCTAAGTGCTGAAGTAGCAAAGTTTGCCATTGATATTAGGCAAGACATAGAATGGAAAGGGATGTTCCC
This sequence comes from Mitragyna speciosa, assembly GCA_024721245.1. Lineage (NCBI taxonomy): Eukaryota > Viridiplantae > Streptophyta > Magnoliopsida > Gentianales > Rubiaceae > Mitragyna > Mitragyna speciosa. Next base: position 22,714,701 of record CM045563.1, read on the forward strand.
TGTGTGGATCAACTAAGATCCAATGTAAAGATAGGACAGTTGTCCTTTTTGTAAAACTTTTGTATATGATGTTTATAATATCTATACAAAATGCAGCTTTTGACCAAAAAAAAAAAAAGATTAGAAGTTCTCCTACATTGAACTCTTATCATTTTTTATGTCGAAATATCGATCGAGTTATATTGGGCTGCTGAAAGCAGGAGAACCTGGTTAATATGACCAGACCCAACCTCATCACATGGCCTACAAATTTTCCTAACCCTTCCAATAGCAAAGTTAGCAATTAAAGAAAACAGTTTGGAGCCCAATAATTCAGGTTGCCAATATGTGCGACTCATTGTGGGCTCTATGATTTATTTACGGCCCCAAGAATAGCACGTCAAACTGGTAAGTCATTTAACCCCTGTGTCTTTGAGAGTTTGGGCCTTACTGATTTGTCCGAGATCCGCAAGTGAGGTTAGTGCTTTGTTATGCAATCGAGAATAATAGAATAATAATTTTGGAGTCGGATCAAAACAGCCGAAGAGCAACGATATGATAAACTAGCTGTGGAGTCGAATTTAAAGACGACAATTGACATGTTGAATAATAATTGTTGTAAGTTTGAGCTATTTCTAATACCTGATTGTAGATCCTAATGCCTAAAAACTGGAGATTAGATTTCAACATACCTACAAGGAAGGTAATTTCTGTGCAATTTTTTTAACTAATCTATAAGTCATTACAGACTCTTACTCCACCTTTTTGTAGGCAATTACCCACGGACTAGGTTATTTGATTAATGCAGATTTATCATAGGTTACTTAGGAGAGACCCAAGTAAAGTGTCATTGTAAATAGACATATGGATCTCTGTATTTACCAAAACCAAAAAAAAAAAAAAGGAATAATAGAATACGTCGTCCATTCGTTTCGATACATTGTATGTTTTTATGAGAATAACAGAATTACTGTCTTTCATATTAAAAATATGGGCATAGGCATCAAGCTAACAGGTACTCATTTTTAATAATAATATTATGGTATGGGAATATCATACCCGCGGTCGGCTTCTATTCAAGGTCAGGCGGTGAAGGGAAGGGGTGGGGGGAAGAAGGGAAGGGAAGTTGAAAACACAAAAACACATAAAAACACAATGGCCAATATAAGCCTTCATTAAAAGCAAATAAAAGCCTTCCTAAGCCGGCCAACTGATCAATCAAAACTCAGGGCATTTACTTCCGACTGGGGCTGGCAATTAAACTCAAAACTCAACAACCCGCCCAACCCGCCCACTAATTTTAAAAGATGGGTTGGGTCAGTTGGGTTATGGGTTTTGTTGGGTTGGGTTAAGAAAACCCAACTTATTTACTGGGTGGGTTAGGTTTTTTATTTGGGTACCCATTACCCAACTCATATAAATATAAATAGTGGAAGTGAACCCAAAAATTCTCATAAATCTCCCAAACTCCTTCCCCAAGTTTCACACACTTGCACACACTTTTCCACACACACAACACCAAACTATAAATAAATAAAAACAAATTCTTCACATTCAACAAAATTTTGCCTTTTTCTCCAAATCTCTCTTCAGCCATTTGCAAAACCTAAACTATTGTAAGTAAAACTCTCTCTGGCATTTGATTTTTTTTTTGTAATTTTTTTGTCAATTAATTGTTTGTTATGTGCTAAATTTCGGATATTTTCTGAAATTTTGTGAAATTTTTGGTGTTTTGAGTTGTTGTTATTTAATTTGGGAGATCATTTTGCATTTTCTTAGCGAACAAGCCCAGAAGTCTCGCTTACAATTTTATTATTATTTCTGTATTTTTTTTGTCCAATTAAATTTTTTTAGGCAAAAAATATTTTATTTTGAGATATATTTGGTGTTATTTTGTTTTTGAAATTTTTGGGATATATTTTGGCAGGGGATATTCAACTTACGTTGTTTTGTTTTGCACATACAGTATATATTTAGTTTTGGACCATTTTTTTGGCATGGTCAAATGAATACCGGGAATAAATCGAGCCAGATTTCATTAATAAAAATTGCACTTCAACTAGGATGTGATAAGTTAAAATGGCAGTATTTTCACTATAAAAATTGAGAATTTCTTTTAATTTTCGAGCAATTATCTCGTGAGGCCACATCACCTGATCATAATTAAGTACATAGTATTTTTTTAATTGTTGTCCCTTTTTATTTTCCTCCACTACCCTAGAAAATCCTAGGCCACCAACCAAAGGTGTTATGTTGTAGTAACCATTCAAATGATTGAATAATTAGAAGTGTGTGTTTGTATTTGTGGAAGTGTTTTAGTGTGTGAAAATATGTTTATATATGGAAAAATGTATTTATATGCTGTGAAAAAATCATTTTGTAATCATTTTGTATGTGTAAATGTGTGTGAAAAAGTATTATGTACCAAAATTTATAAAATAATATATTGGGTCATATTTGGGTCATGGGTTTGAGTTAACCCAATATGACCCAACCCAATATTAATCCAATATATAGTTGGGCGGGTTGGGTATAACCCATTTAAATAAAAACCCAATACCAATCCACCCAAAAACCGTCCAACCCGCTCAATTGCCTCCCATACTTTCGACCACACGTGGGTTCACGAGGATTCTTGAAGCTGTAGAGAGGAAACCAATTACAACATTAGCATTCCCACCAAAGACAGTTAGAACAGTCAAACATTTTTTTGGGCTTTCTTCTAACAATTTTTTCTTTCTGTTTTTATTTTTTTCTCTCATTCCATGAACAGTAAACCATATTAATCCAGATATTAAAAGACCTAGAAAACACAAAAACCAAAGATGTTTACCTTTCAATTTTTTCATACGCAAATAGAATCACCCTGTGATACACACAAAATTTAATTCTTACATATGTACAGGTAAATCCTTTTCTAGTGACACAAATGAATAGCAGCACGGCATATCCTGATAGAATGATATTCAAATTGTTAGTAAGAAAAAAAAAATACAATATGAAAAGACATACCCGGTGAGCAGCAGGTTTAAGGCTAGGTTTTGTTTGCTTGGGCATGGGTTCCACAAGTTTTGAGAAATTCCCCCCATTGCCCTTTTGGCAGCTAAACTCAGCTGAATCAGAAGATTCTATCTCATGTTTCTCTTCCTCAGGATCCTCATGGAATATGGCACCTTCAAATATATTTGCATCACCCATGACATCCCTTTTTAACAGGAAAGGGGGAAAAAGAAATATAATATAACAAAGACAGTATTTTTAGAAAATAAAAATTAACAAACAAATAAAAGTGAACAAGATCTTGCATGTTATTCTTACTTGCATTGCTTGGTTCCAACAAATGAAGCAAATAATGTATCACCAGCTTCTGCCAATAGATGCCTGCAAACAGATAATTGCCAGCATCAGGTTAAAGGAATTAGCTACAGATTCAAAGGTGCACAACAAAATCATGAAGAAAGAGGAAGAGTGGTAGGAAATCACTTCCAAAGAGTCTCTCAATGTGCAAGCAAAATCATTAGATAGCAGAAAACAAAAAGAAGTGAAGTTGACAGAATTTACACGGACACATTGAAAGTCAATCATTTCGCAATAGATATACTTATACCCCAGCGTTGCACAACTTGTCACTCTCCTTAAGTTATCCCAATTCAGGCAAAGAGAATCCAAACCTTATTTCATTCTCGTTCTTAAGAAAGGGTTAGGCAGAAGAAAATGAAGATACACATAAACACCCACAAGTAGATTAACAAAATGAAACCATGAATTAATAAATTACCTGTGGGGAACATGATCTGCTGAGGGTTGGACACGCTCCAAAGAAATAACTTGTCCTCCAAAGGCAGCCTTGAATACATTCACAGCCCGGACCAACTCAGTAGCAGGTCTCTGCACACCAAGGGACAATGAGAAGAATATATAAGATACAACACTAGCTAGAAATATAAAAAAATCGACACATAACACCAAACTAAAATAAAAGCGTGAAGTGAATTTGTTTCTCTTAGACGCAATCATTCTTTTCTCCCAAAAGCATTTAAAACCGCCCAGAATTCTAAAGTCTACTTGAAATGGAAAATACTTGAGCACAAAACAAAAGCTTTTGATTTTAAATTATATATAAAAAAAAGCAACAAAATGCATCAATGTGCATAGTGCATCAGCTTCGCTAGTGTTGCTTCGGAGAGAGTGAATTCCCAATAAAAGACAATATGAGGCGGACTAACCACATTATCCATCCATAGTTTGTTTATCAAGAAGAAGTGGATCTTCTTCAATTAACTGAAGAAGACTGGTAACATCACCAGCAACTGCAGCATCATAAAGTCTTTGCTCCATTTTTTTTTTTTTGAAATCAAACCCCAAAAGGGTAGAGGATAAAGGGAAGGAAATGTAAAGTAAGACTCACAAACCCACACCATTCAGGCAATTCTTGTATTTGCTCCATTTCTTCCCACCAATTCCCTATAATAAGCCTCTCATGCGTAATGTTTTCATAATGCAACCACAGACTTATAAACGCTAGGTTGCTGGTTGACTCGAGAGGAATCTTGACTTCACAAAGCCTATGATTTTTAAACCTCTTAATCAACTAGATGTTATGGTTTGAATAAGTCCGCAATATAATTCTTTTGTCGCATTAATTGATGTAACGCTTGGTACGATTTCATCCAAAAATTTCTTATCACATTTATCAACACGAAATTGGCGGCAGAGTAATTTTCACAGAGAAAGAAGCATGTCATATCTGATATTGGCATAGGTTTTTCCTAATAAAATCTATAATATATAATGGATAATTATATCTACCTTCGTTAATTGATGTTTGACCAAGCCACATTTCAGACTCTAGTGTTTGACCAAATTACATATACCTTCCCATTAGTGACATCGTCCAAACCCAGCTAACGCATGGAGTGATACGACAAACATGCCCTGGCATAAAATATCTACAAATAGAATTTAAAATACAATAATCTATTACTATATAATATATACACATTTCTTTCTTTTTTTTGTTATTCCCAATCTATCCTTACATAAATGTTAGCAGAAATTATATCACGTAATATTACTCACATATGACTACCAAACCTTATGATAATGTTTCTTTAAATCCTATCAAATTTCAATTACATTGCAACTCTTACAACAAACACCTAATAAAATCCTGACATAATTAAAAAAACTGTTATGGAAGACTACTCTACGTAAGACTAGCTAAAATCATGATAATTTCAATTAACTTTATGATGCTGCAGTTGCTGGTGATGTTACCATAATTTTGTAAGCTAGTATCGGGACTAGACAGATTATTTTCTCTAGGACAATGCATCCGCTCACATAGACACAAGCATTCACCCGGCCAAGAGCGCCAATCTCTCTTTTCTCCTCTCCCTTGGTGCCCAAGCAGCAAACATTCTGGCCTTGTGCTTTGGGAAAGGTTTTTAAAGGATTATTGATCTTATAGTTGACCATACTTTGTAATCACACGGTATCGGTAAAATTTGTGCTCAATTTAGTACCTTTGGCGAAGAACCAAAAATTATCCAGAAAGAGGGTTTTTTTTTTCCACAATTATCCTTTTTAGTCCAGCGGAATTATCTATTTTTAAGATCCATATATTTGATTTAGAAGATCCAAATATTTTGATGCAGTAGTTTTCAATATATATATATATATATATATATATATATATTTGTTTATTTATTTTTTTTTTTTTTTTGATGCAGTAAACTCAAATTGGGACTCATATTCGACTGTTTCCATTAGATAACGAGCACAGAGCTATTACGAATGACATCAAGGAAAAAATTGCAGAACTCAAATGTTATAAATGAAAAGAATTGCAGAACTTAAATGCAACAGGAAGTGCACGGTAAAAGCATCCCAAGTCCAGGAACTTGCTTCTCAAACATCTCTTACGAATTAACTCAATCAAGCGGTTCAGAATTTAGTATCCAATCCCAGGACTTAATATACCTCACCAAGTGTACATATTGGAGAAAAAGTACAAATCCAAAACCATAAAGATAGGGAACACAACAACAATCAAGAAACATCAAACAAATTAACCTAAAAGGCCATCATTTGAATGTGCAGCGAACAATAATCATTTTCAACTTCAAGACCATGCATCAAACCTATAGTCCAAAGTCGAAGGGAACAGAAGTTAAAAGCCTTTCTAGTTTTGATTAGTAACAGAATGGTCAATCTCTGAGATACTAATACAAGTGCCTACACAATTAAATAAAATACACAAATTGAACAACAGGAAAGAAATGCAACAATCCAACACAGTATTATGTTTTCTCAGCGCAGAATATGGCTCCGCCGCATCACTCAAGTCCATGGACAAGTGATTGTTGTGGTTCACAATAATAACATAGGCATAGGCATAAAGCAACAGGTACTAATATTAACACTAACATTATAGCATAGGAATCTCAAACCAGAGGCCAGCTTCTATTCAAAGTCAGGCAGAGAAGGGAGGTGGGCAACAAGGGAAGGGAAGGGAAGTTGAAAACACAAAAACACATAAAAACACAATGGCTAATACAGTAAGCCTTCATTAAATACAAGTAAAAGCCTTCCTCAGCTGGCCAAACTGATCAATCAAAACCCCGGGCATTCACTTCCGACCACACGTGGGACAAGGTTCACAAGGATTCTTGAAGCTGCAAAGGTAGAGAGAAAACTATCAGTCTACTCCCAAGACAATAAAGTCAGTCTAACATTTTTTTTGGGTTTTTTTTTTTTTCAAAACTTTTGACATGTGACGTTTACCTTTCAATTTTTCCATTCGCAAATAGAATCACCCTGAAATGCACACAAAAATTTAATTATTACACATATATATATATATATTCATAAAAGAAGATAATAATTTATAAGAATGATGATGATTCCTGAAATAAAGCTAGAATTTTCTCACTTCGTTCCGGCTTGCAATGTTCCATAAACCACTGAAGCCCCAACGCAAACTCCAACAGCCTTTACAAAAGTATCCACAATAAAAGGCAACAACAACTTCATCTGCAGGAAAAATAAACCCTATGATTTTACAAGAATATGCAGAAAATTGCAATCTACATTCGACAGTTTTGACAACCTACCCCTTTTTCACGTTGACTCAAAAAATAGAAAGGATCTAGTCAAAAACCGCTTATCCATTGCAACAAACTCCGGAGGGGGGCTGGGGCTAGGGTTAGGGCTGATTCTTATTCTTTTTTCCGGCAAGAAAGAAAACAATTTTCGGTGGGAAAAAAACACATGCCAGAATAGAACAAGAAATTGAAGAAATTAAATGACGTTTACTCACGGCAAGAAGAAATTTACAACTATACAAATAGGATCTGTTTAGAGGTCCCCCACCGAGTGAGTATTGCGTGCTCCACGCGCGCCACGTGGCGTGTCACGTGGTACACTAGAACCAATCATACATCGCCAAATAATACAAGTAATGACCCACCATTGCTACATGGCGATATGTGATTGGTTTTAGTACACCACGTGACAATGCACGTGGTGTATTGTATAATTTTCCGTCCCCCACCCCCCTCCTTTTTATTTTATTTTTCTTTTTTTAATGTTTTTGGGAATGGGGTGGAAGCCTATCAAATCAAAGTCAAACTAAAACATCTCAACAAATACAATCGGTATTCAACCGATAAATTAACCTTTAAATCAACAAATCAGAAGTAAATTCACACAAATAACAATATTTTCACACATTTAAACAGATATACACTAAAAATTCGATAATTTTACACGCATGCATAAAAAAAAAACCGCATATATTCTAGATAAATCAATAAAACTACATAAAATTAGTTGTGAAAGAAAGAGGGGCAGACCTTGAGCGAATGAAGAAGAGGCTAGACACAGACCTGTCAGAGTGCCAAGAGAATTTTGAGGGAGTATGAAGAACGCGAGAGAACGAAAAGCCGAATGAGGGGAACGAGAGCTTATGATGGATTTCAAGAAGGCTGGGGGGTTAAGGTTTCTCGGGGACGTGGGATTGCATGATCTAACGGTGAAGATTAAAGGGTTACTTTTTGGGCAGGTTTTGGCCGGTTCAATCGTAATTCTCAGCAACTCTATGGTCTTTTTTTTTTTTTATGGGCTGCTTTGTCCATTTTTATCATTTCATTAGCGTATTTCCTTTTGTTTTCTCCGTACCCTTTTTACGCGTCCGAGGGAGCCAGGAGCAGTGCCTTGCGTGTACCATCATTATTTGGACGTTTTCTTTTTTTTTTTTTTTAATTAGGACGTTTTCAAGTTTTAAACCGAGCAAATTCGGTTCTGGACGATTCTTGTCAGGACGTATAAATGCATGCACGGTCACCTTTATTGGGAATACCTAAATGTTAAAACAATTAATTCAGAGCGGGAAAGATGATTTCCATTATTGCCAATTTTGACTCCCGGTTCACCGTTGGATTGACTTGGCCTATAATTGCTTAGGTACCTACACCTGACATGCTTAAGAACCTACACCTGGCATGTAGGCACGTACTTTTTGTGTGAAGATCAAGTTGTCCACTAAGGAGTAAGTATTACGTGCACCACGCGCGCCACGTGGCGTGTTACGTGGTGCACTAGAACCAATTACACATCGTCAAATAATACAAGGTATGATCCACTATTACCACATGGCGATAAATTATTGGTTCTAGTATACCATGTGGCAATATACGTGGTGTATTATATACTTTTCCGTCCACTAAGGTCGCAGATGTAACTTTTATTTTGAGAGAGGGAGAGAGAGAGTTGGTTAGATATCAAGCATTCTTGATATACACTCAAGAAATGAAGCATTATTTTATACACAGGGGTCAAGAAAAGAATTCGGATGACGCAATCTCATTTAAAATTAATTAAGGTTGGCCAGCTACAGAGGTCAATTCTAGACCAAGAATTAAATTAAATTAAAATTGATTTAGACATCATATCTCGGTTCTGCCTTGGAGCCAGAGAAGGTTTCAGATAAAGCCAAAAAAGGTTTCAGATAGAGCAGCCATGCAGCCTGCATGGAGTGAGTATTGCATGTACAACGCGCGTCACGTGGCGCGTCACGTGGTGCACTAGAACCAATCACACATCGCCAAATAATACAAGATATGACCCACTATTGCCACATGACGATAAATTATTGGTTCTAGTACACCACGTAGCAATGCACGTGATGTATTGTATACTTTTCCGCCTGCGTGACAATGTCGGAGTTTTTGTTTCCATCTTATCATTGTACTAAAGATACGCAGGGATCGCAAAAAAAAGGAAGGGCAGAAAATTAAAGACCTGTTGAACTTTTACTGGCCTTTTCTTTAGCCTTTATCTACTATAGCTACAAAACAAATTAAGATTGCCAAACAAGCAAATGAAGAACTCCCATTCTTTGTGAATAGAAGTTTATGTACTTAATGCACCTCCAATTCCAACAAAAACTAAAGATAAAAACAAAAATGCTTCAACTCTGTAACATCTATTGTATTCTCAATATTTTACACTTTCACGTTTTCTTTTCCTATTCTGGTTTAAAAATATTATTAAGGTGATGACTATATGGTATAAGTTCTATTTTCTTGAATTTCACCTACCTTCTACGTAGAATATTTGCTTGAATTCCATATCCCTTCTGCATTCATAAATATTTGCTTTAATAAGCCTCTACCGAATTTTTATTAAAGATGCCGGAGCTAATAGGCGACCCGATGCCTTAGAGGGATTTGGTAGAAAAAAAAAATTGCTCCAAAAAGATCCACAAAAGAGAATGTTGGTGGGACGTGTCAAGGGCCATGATTTGTTTAAAAATATCCATTGAGCCCACATCTTGGAAACCCACGGCCGCTTTTATTCCAGTTGCCGAGGATATCCAGGAGACTAAGGGAATTGACGTGGGAGTCATTTGTCTGAGGAGTGTGTATGGTAGGGATCAAATCTGGTGAAAAAGCGGAGAATATTAAAAAATTCGGAAAATAAGAATGATGGAGAGAATAAGGATAAAGGAGTGCGGGTTGAAGGATTGACTGATCCTCACGGTCAAAACGACAATTTTTTTTTAATTTTTTTTAGTACATGTTGTGTTGTATTTTATTTTTGATTGGTTCGATCGTTAAAATATATATATATATACACACACAGAGACACACACGACTCTTTTGTTTGCAAACACTTCGTATTCATGGACATCTTAGTTGCTTAATAGACTGGATTATTGATTTATCATATATGACACAGCAATTTTTATGTTATATCAGGTTATGACGTACGCCGCTTACGGTTATGTCGGAGAGACTGATTTTTGCAATATTTATTGAAATCGCATTTGCAAGTTGCATGATAGATTTATCCATTGTTGGACAGTTGTCTTGATCCATCTTTTTGGATTTGACAGATGGATTAAAAAATCGGATGTTAGATGCTCTTTGTACTTGTTTCTCCTAAGTTTATCTCTCTTATTCCGTTGTTTCCAACCACACGATTTTTTTTAAAGATTCCACACCATTAATTAAAATTTGGATAAAACGAAACTACTATTGGTAAATATGCATTACTTTTTTCTATTTGGCTAGTGGCTACATGTGAATGTGTGAATGGCTGGGTTTACAAGTCACAAGGGAACTGACTGCTTTTTTAGTCCTGGTGGTCAAAGCCACTCTCTTTTTTATTTGGCTATTTTGAAGAAAATTGAACTACATATAAGCCACTGAGCCGAAGGCTCAGTGGTCAGGGGAGCAGTTGGTAAAGCTCCCCTGTTGCAGGTTGGGGTTTCAAGCCCCACCTGCAGCAGTTCTTTTGGTATTAAATCTAAAGGAGCACCTTAGTGCTCTTTTAGTTCAATGGTGGTTTAATCTCCATTGGTCCCTCAGGTCCAGTTGGACCATTCCCTAGAGTAGGTTAGGAGTAGGCTAGTATGTTGAATCTTGACAAAAATATATATATATATATATATATAAGCTTATCGTACGGGCTTAATGACGAGAGAATACAATATCAACTGGGAATTAACATCCGTCCTGATCGCAATGCTGAAGAAGTCATAACGCTCTCTCCCCCAATAGTAGCGAGCGCCACCCTTTCCAGCCGCTGCACTGGTTGACGAGACAAAACTAGAGGTCTTTACAACTGTTAATTGCTTAATAAATATGGCATATGATTACTGAGACAAAATGAGGCTTGTTTGGTTGTTCTTTTTTTTTTTTAAATTCATTTTTCAGACATACATTTCATCGCTTTTTATCTTATAAATTTGTATACTCACAAAATATTACGGTAATATTTTTTAAAAAAAATTTATAAAAACAACATCCACATGGAACCTTACGCATTTAAAAATATATTGACTGTATATCCTATATTCATTTTAGATGGTATTAGTACACTCCAGTAGCCAGTAATCAACATCAATCATCTTACATCAAATGTTACACGGTGATAATAATCTCTACTAGCCAGTTACATAAACATATAAAAGAATATCTTTATGGGAGCAATAGACGAGTTCATTCAAATTAGTTCAGAAAAAAATAGTGCAGAAACGTAGGCATGAGAAACGGTCCGACTATTCACTGGACTTTTGATGTGCAAATTCACGAAATTACGTTAGAAACCCTTCCATCCCATCATCATAGTTACAAACTTGAAAATCCGAGCAATGATTCTTGTGTGTTTTTTTCCCTGTTCATTCAATTGTATATTGTGGTTACAATTGTAATTCATCTTGTTTATTGGGTTTTCTCAATTTTAACATTATTCTCTTAAAAATAATTTGGACAATGTAAATACGTTAGATAACTTATTAATGATCTGATTACAAATTAACTTGCCATAATAGGCTATTAAATTTGTAGCAATTTCGTTGGTCATCAAACACTCAAAACAATGACCAATCTTCACCTGCATTCCTTGCCGGTATAATAACGTAGATTAAGGAGAAAAGAAAAAAAAAAAAAAGTCCCAACATAATATCAAAACTCTAATATCAAAGCTACTTATCATGACCCTTGGCAGTTGTTGCCTTTCCAGCCTTTCCATCGTCCTTCTTCTTCTCTGTGCTGTTGCTCTTGCCATCAGCAGCCTTGCCACCACTCTTGCCATCAGTTCCATCTTCTGTGCTGTTGCTCTTGCCATCAGCAGCGTTGCCACCACTCTTGCCATCAGCAATGTTGTCACCACGTTTGCCCTCCTGACTGATGGCCTCTCTTTTTCCTTCCACTTGGGGATCATTGCTTTTGTTCTTGCCCACTTCTTCTTTTGGTTTAGTGGCCTGCTCTTTTTCTTCCACCTTTTCTTTCACTTGGAGGATGCCTGTGGAACTGTTGGCCTCTCCTTTTTTTCCCACTTGGGGCGTAGTGTCATCTTCTCCTTGACTATGGTGAGTCAATATGTGTTCTTAGTTGGCAATGGGATCATTGGGGTCTACTATTGGGTCAAAACTAGGGTGCAGAAAATTGGAGAGGGAGAGGAAAAAGATTATACTACGAATCCTGTTGCTGCTGCAGCCCTAGAAGACTTCCTGACGAGCAAAACGTACAGGATTATGTCAGGCCAAGGAGAAGATGACACTACGCCCCAGGTGGAAAAAAAAAGGAGAGGCCAACAGTTCCACAGCCATCCTCCAAGTGAAAGAAAAGGTGGAAGAAAAAGAGCAGGCCACTAAACCAAAAGAAGAAGTGGGCAAGAACAAAAGCAATGATCCCCAGTGGGAGGAAAAAGAGAGGCCATCAGTGAGGAGGGCAAACGTGGTGACAACATTGCTGATGACAAGAGCGGTGGTAACAATGCTGATGGCAAGAGTGGTGGCCTGACATAATCCTGTACGTTTTGTTCGTCAGGAAGTCTTCTAGGGCTGCAGCAGCGACAGGATTCGTAGTATAATCTTTTTCCTCTCCCTCTCCAATTTTCTGCACCCTAGTTTTGACCCAATAGTAGACCCCAATGATCCCAGCGCCAACTAAGAACACATATTGACTCACCATAGTCAAAGTCTTCTCATCGTACCATTTAATGGCTTTCTGATATCTTGAGGACATTCCACCAGTAGGGCTAACGTTTGGGGTTGCAGGATTTCTTTCAGAGGTTGGAGTTTTTGGATTGCCGTTTGGGGTTGCAGTAGTTTTTGGGTTGCTTTCAGAAGTTGGAGTTTTTTGTTTTCCGTTAGGAGTTGCAGGATTTTTTGGGTTGCTTTCAGGAGTTTTTGGGTTTCCATTTGGGGTTTCTGTACAAATAGCAGCAGCAAAGGATAATACTGGTTGATATTTGTATGGGCGAATTTTACTGAGCAGCATTTTGCTGAAGGAGGAAGAAGAAGAAGGGAGGATCATCTTGTGAAAAGAGGAGGAAATAAGGGATTCTCGGTGAATCTTTTTGGCTTAGGGAAGGAACGAGGATTTTAGGCTTGTGTCCATGTTGGCCTATATACGAAGACCTACCTACGCATAAAAACCAGCGTTTTTTCTAATATTATGGTCTGATTTGGTCTTTCCTATCTTTTGGTTTTCGGCGATTGTAGAGGATGCTAAAGTTTCTGGATATTTTTGTGGTGAAACAGATGAGGCCCATTAGCCCATCGGGTGTGTTTCAAATGGTTTATCCATGGATCGGCCGTTTTGGATCTCAACAGAGAGACAGGAAATGTTCGAAATCACAGACTTGAAGCCCATTATTCTGATTGTTTTTGGTCTTTTAAGGCCCTTGGGAGGGTCAACGATTAAATGCCAGAATTTTATTTAAATAATTTTTAAAAAACTTAATCATTTCAAAATTTAACAAACTCGAATGATAAATCAGTGGGATCAAACCAATAAAAGCGATATTTTAAGCAGGCAAAATCAGTCATGCTCATTGAACCAAAAATTGTATGTGCATGGTTTTTGTGGGGATTCAAGACCTTGCAATTTAGGTCCCTTTCATTTCTCAATCTGAGATGTATATAATATGTTGGTTAAAAGGTATAACTACACTAAAATAATGACGTAACTCTGTTGAAGTATAACATAACCGCCTTCAAAAAAAAAAAGTATAACATAACCAATTGTCATGTTAAAATAACATCGTTTTTTAATTTTAAATTTAGACTCATTAGTACAATCTCGTGCATCTACATTTTGCCCTTCAAATTTGGACCCTTAATTTGAGGAAAATGGAATTTGTAAAGCCGCATTTCTGTTTTTGTGCCAAAAGCTTAAGTACCATATATTAATTTTTTTACAAAAACAAGTTGATTTGTAAATTTTGAAGGTGCTTGTGTTAGTGCACGTGATTTTTTTTCAAGCCAAGTTTGCCCTCTTCATTTGGTTAGGATAGGATTTAATATTCAGTGATATTTCGTAGCGATTTCTTTCTAACCGATTCCTAGCCTTTTTTGGCCCAAATTTCTTCCTCTACTTCCCTTTTACTCTGCACCTCTGGATTACCGACCGTTAATTGGGTTTGTGAGCTCTTTTTTTTTTTTGTTTTTTTAAATAGGGGTTTGTGAGCTCTTTTGTGCAATTTTTTTTTTTCTCTAACCTTGAACATTTGACTTTCTTTTATGCGGTTATCTGATATTCTATTTTTATTGTTGATTTTTGCTTATAATGTTTTTGTGCAGCTTTTGGGTGATTCTTGATTAAAAAATGTTATATGAGTTTTCCTAAAACTTTTTCATAACATGTCAGCCTTGAAATCAGTGTTCAAAACGTAGAACATTAGTTCAAACTATGAAACAACAATCTATTCATGTTATGCGCTAAACTGTAAAATTGAGCTTTTGTTTAGTTAGTTGTGTCAATAGTTAGATAATATGTAAAAGTTTTTCTAGTAAAATTGTGTCATCAAATTATCTATTTTTGTTGCTTTTACTAAGCTAAAAATTTACTTTGACTTATTACATTTTGCAAACTTTATTTAGACATCATTATTATTCTTATATCATTGACAATATTTTTGTTTCTTTAACTTATATCATTATTTACGATTAAATTTGTCCAAATAAATATACACATTGCCGTCTTATCTTTTCTTCTAATGTATTGTTATATCATAGCATATCTTATTACCGAATTTTTAACTTTAATTTTTGTCTTATCATTTATTTATTTTTCAATCATTATTTTTTCCTAACGTATTGCAAAATTACTTTTAGAAAAATTCTTATCAAATGTACACTTTACAATTAATCTAATTTTATTACGTGCAATTTAATAATGTTCAAAATAAAAAGAATCTTGCATAATTTATGTTGATTAATGCCTATATTATGAGGCCTGAAAGTTGCCATTGTACAACCATACACCACTAGTATAAGATTATATGTCGTAGTTTCTTCAAAGCTTGCGTAGTTGCATGTCATAGCTATGTTAAGAATGGCCTTATACTAACAAAAATAAGTTATACTTTTGTGGAAAAACTGAGGGGTGTTTATTTGAGGGGAATTAGAGAAAGAAATGAGTGTCATTACTGACAATCATTGCTACGGCTTGAAAAACAACTATCATTATCTTTCAATCAAAATAAAAGTAATTAAATAGAGTCTATATGATATTTCCAAAATACTGTACATTAAGCTTTTGAGGGGAATTACACCCATTCTACTATTAAACCAAACATGTTGAGGGCAATTGTCAAAATTCATACTCATAGTAGGATTAATCATATTCACAGTGATAGTGATTGAAAATTTTGAATCAAACAGCTCCTGAGTATAGAAAATAGTATTACTAAATTAATAGGGAGAGGTCTTTTCAGATCAAACGAAACCATGAATTTTTTTTCCCGAGAAAATGAAACCATGAAAATTAAGCTTGCTTTGGGTTAGGGATAAAATAGCTTTGAATGAATACTTATCCGCCGAGGATGATACAAAAAGTTGCGACCGTTCTAAACCTTTATAAATATCTCGGTACAAAAATTTGCTGCCATTTTAACCGTAATAAATATCTTTGTTTGGATATTTTTTTAAGAGTGTTTTTAAACAAATAACGTTATAACACTTTGCGAAACGCGATATATGTGACATTTATAAATGTGTTTATAATATACTCTAAAAAATAATAATAATAAATTCAAACCAATAACTATCCGAATAGAGCCCATCAGTAATACTAACAAGATAGTTTTGAATATTTAGAAATGACAAATCTTGCTTGCTAGGCAATCATTTGAGACTTGGGAGGAGAGAGGGAAAAAAAGGTACAGACAGACACGAAGCGGATCAGCTGCAGTAGGAACCCCAAAAACAAAGAAATTTCAGTAAGATGGTTTTAAATTCTGAAAGTGAAACTGGTCCATGTTCGTATGAAGATGGAAGATCGCACATAGTAGAACTAGCTTTTTTTTTCACTGGAATTCTGAAAGTTAAACAGGTCCAAGTTCGTATGAAGGTGGAAGATCCAGCACAGTGGAACCAGCTTTTTTTCATTGTGATTCCATGGCCTAGGTAATTGTTTTTCCTTCTTTATACATCATAAATATATCATGTGAAAATAATACACACTAAATATCAAAATTAATATGCAATCTGATTTAATACAAACTCCCAGCCAATAAAAAGCTGGCTCTAAATCAAACTGCCCTCTTTGTTCCAGTCAGGTGAGATCAATTCATAACTGAAATGGTTCTTGTCCCAGTGGATGTACATTTATTGATTGAGAGCTAAGCTTTGTCTTGTTTCAATGAAGTGCTCCCAGTCTTGATCACACTAGATGAGGAAAAGCAGAGACGGTTACTCTTGGAAATGCGACTTCAACATCCCTGTCGGGAAGTCCACGATCATTACAATTATTTGTGCCGAGTGAAAGCTTGATCATGACAATATCTAGGAACAATAAAAAAAATTGATCTCAATTGACAAGTTAATAGAAAGGGTACACAGAGACTCACCGAGGTTTGATGGATGGCCTGCTCAATCACCATTACAAACACCACAGGAAAATAAGAAATTTAAAACTACTACTATATTCGTGTGCATATAGAAGCCTCTCCATAAGAAATTTTAGTTTCCATTGGCCAACAATAAAGCGCAGATTAAGAGTTCTTCCTGCATTAAAAATGTCCACTTCGTAGAACATGCGCCAATATTAAGGCAATATCAAGGCAATTTTGGGGATAAAGAAGGTCTACTGTATAATACGTCTACCTCTACCTACTGGTAACTATGGCCTCCTCCTTTAGTGCCACTTGTCAATCTGGGTTTTTTTGTGCGCCGAATTGGTCCTTTCTCATCTTTGTTGCTGTGGAATCCGGTGAACTTTTCAGGCTTTTGGCCCGGCTGTCCTTCAGTGTCTCTGTTGTGACCATCCTTTAACATGCTGATTGAGGCCCGTTTTTCAGCCGAACTGTTTTTGCCTTGGATTAACCCAGTGTGTCTAGCCGTTGGATTTAACTTGAGGGAGATTTTATCTCTCTTTGCTCTTGTTTAAACAGTCTGCAGCTTAATTAAGTTATTTCTTTACTAGATTTTCTGTGCAATAGCTATTTGTGTTAATTATTGTAAGTTGGGTACTTTGTCGACTCTTTCCCAGCTTTTTGCCACCTCTTATGTACATTAACTGTTCTTTAACCACTATCATATACCATCTTTAGTTTGCTTATGTCAATTTTTGCTAGTAAATTTTTTGTCTCTTGGGTATTTATTGTGCTGAAGGTTAGATCTTTACTTTTGCTTGACTTTTTTGTAATTTATTCAGAGTGAATCTCAAAAGAAAGCCTAAACCAAATTTAGTGTTTACTTGTGTGCTAGCTACCTGTTTAAACTTTACTATATAGCATTTTTAGTTGGCTTCCGTGAGCTTTTGTTACCAAAATTTTTTGGTTTGCCTGAACCAGAAAATTTTCTGGTTTATCTTTTGGGCCTCTATTGTGCTAACTGTTAGATCTCAACTTTGGCTTGCACTTTTTGTAATTTATTTGGCTGAATCTTAAGAGATATGCTAAACCAAATCCAGTGTTTACTTTGTTGTTGCTTACCGTTGCCATTACATGCAAAATTATGTTCTACTTTTTTTGCTTTCTATTCAAATGAGGACCAAGGGAAAAGCTAAACTAAATTCACTGCTGATTAATAGTGCGTGTGATGGTGCAGATGTCATTAGCCCTGGCAATACTGCTTGGAGTATGGAACCGATTAATCTTTATGCTGACTGCCAGAATTCTAACTCATTCTGTGAGTTTCCTGTAAGCCAAACCTTGGGCAAAAAACATATTGAAAGGAGACTTTTAAAAGATGGAAAGAGAAGAAGTTATGTAGTGGCCTATGCATTCTAAACTAAACTGTTCGTTTGCGCTTAATAGTAATTATTCAATGATTTAGGGCTAACTATTGCATTTTTTTTAATGCCAATGTTTAAACTCATGCAGTCAGCTTATTGTGTTCAAATGTTCTATCAAATTGAGACAATGTTATGCTATTTTTGCAACGCCCTCAGCCGATACCCACCATCATTTGTTTTAGCTTTATATGTTGTCTGCTACATAAGGTAGATAAATTTAAAAAATTTGAGCCGTTTGTATTGAAGTTCTACTTTTGAATGATCTTACAACTACTATGGTAGATACTAACAGCTGCAATTATGTTATATCATGTATACCATTTTTCTTGTGGAGCGTGACAAGTGTGGTAAATGTGAGTGTAGCTAAGTAGTGCACTGGCATGTCTCCGCAGGAAGTGTTGCTGTTGCTGCTATCCATGAGAGTGCAGCAGCTGGAAGTTCTATTTTCTTGCTGCAGCAGTAAGGGTCTGATGATGATAAGAAAAGGTTGGTAGGAATTCCAAGAAGAATGATAAGCTTTTGAGTAGATGAGGGTGAATGGAAGTGAGATTTGTACCACGGAAAACTGTTGCGGCTAGAGAAGCTGAGTTATTGATTCAGCACCTAACTCTCTAGTTGTTGCAGGCAGGTTAAGCAATTTTTTGGCATGCAATAGTAAAGAATCTAGGAACCTCTGACTGAGTTGATCAACCCCATTCATCGAACAAAAAGTCTTGGAAATGACTTATTAAGGTAAGAAACAAAATTTTGTAAGGTTTTATTATTTTTGAAATTTAAGAAATTTGGACCAATGTAAAATATGTCTAACCGAAATTAGGTAACCTTTTATCATAGATTTTTTTCCGAATTTTTTAAATATTCTGATATGTATTTTAACTGTTCCTTGTGATTGATATTTTAATTTGGGGTCAGCCTTTTACTTAAAGTAAGCTGTGTTGCAGCCTAGGATATCACAAGCGTGATCTCTGGCAAGTAGTTTCATCCTGCTACCTGTTCTTAGATTATATATTGTCACGACCCATTGTGAATTTAGTCTCTGGTTACATCCAACTTTGTTAAGCAGAAAAGCTAGCCTTAAACCAAACCTCACTCGATTTTCTGGATTTATAGCTAGATAGGAGCCGATTCTGGATTGTGATTCGGGAAAGACATTTTTGTTGGATTTTTTGCTCAACATATAGCTTAGATGGACTTTTTTATGTGAACTACCTTTTCAGATGTAGTTTAAGTCGCTTATTATTTATAATTCTCCTGTTTATTACTGTATAGTTTGTTTAGATTATAATTATCATAGTGATTTGTGAATCTGTTGATTTTGCAGCTCGAAAAGGAGACTCATTCTTGGGTAAGTTTCTTTTCTTTTTTACAAATTTATCTTTTTTTTTTTTTGGATTTGTTTCTCAAGCTTTAGCTTAGGGGAATTTTTTTTTATGCAAACTATCTATTTAGATTTATTTAAAGTTCATTTCTTAATTTTCTTTTTCCCTATTTATGGCTCCATCATTTGTTTGAATAACAATATAAAATGACTTGTCAATATGTTGTTTTTGCAGCTTGAATGAGAGACCCACCCTTGGGTAAGTTCCATTTATTCTTATTTTTTTAGGAGTTCTACATTGCTTGTCTGTTTTTTTATGACTTGTTGATTGTGATTTGTCCTTCAAAATGGAATATCGATGTGATTCAGTGATTGTTTCGTGGAAACCAGTTTTGTTGTTCTATAAAAAAAATCTATGAAAAAATTATTCCATAGAACTTTATTAAGAAAGGTAAGTGCTTCGTATTGTTGCTTTTGAGCTATTTGGAGGCCAACAATCCGTTCGTGTGCTTTCTGCTTGTGTTTGTGTTGTTCAGATTATCCATACTATGTCTTTGGTGCATAAAGATCTTTCTTGCGTGGACAATTAAACTGTTCATCTTCATTATTGTTGGGAAAATCGGTTTTGTGTGCAGCGTTTAATTCTTGCTGTCAACTTGCATTATGTCCTTTGTCACTTCCAACAAGTTTTTGTGTTACTGATATTGTTATTCATCGTTCCTGTGGCATTGCTGGAATTATGACTTTTGATTAGATCACTTTGTTGAATTCCCCCAGTCATTTTACCCATTACATTTTGCTGTTTGTTACTTCCGACAATTTTCCATGCTATGGAGATCGTTATCCAATGATCCTGTGGTCTTGCTGAATGGGGTGGAAGCCTATCAAATCAAAGTCAAACTGAAACATCTCAACAAATCCGATCTGATCGAACCCCCATATCCATTGCAACAAACTGGGTTTTCCGAAAAATAAGAAAAAAATTTCCAATGACAAAAAAAACATATACCAGAATAATAGACTACGGTGGATAAAGAAATTAAAGAATTTAACTTACCTTCTTACGGCAAGAGATTCACAATCTATACAACAAAATAAAGGGTTTTTGAAGACACAGGATTTGAAGTGATTGTCCGTATCGTTTATGCAACAATATTATGCCAATGCCACCATAAACACAGAGAATTTGATGCCGCAATTATATTTTGTATTTTTATGGTAAATGCAAAAAGAAATTACACTAATTCTTTCCTAATATTTTTCAATCAACAATAAGCATTGGTTAGATTACACAGTAAACCTACGCAACCAAAAAAGTCATAAATTCTCTCAATAAGATAGTAACTTATCGAATAATTTCATTAATTTTTAAAAATATTATATAATTTTCTCAATAAGATAGTAACTTATCAAATAATTTTATCAATTTTTTAAAAAATTGCACGTAAGTGTGTGTGTGTGTGTGTAACACTGAGTCATAACAGCGTATTCTTTGTGTATATTATGCAGCATTTTGTTGAGTTAAAGGGAGGCCCTAAATCTTATATAATGGAAACGGGAAAAGAAGAGGCTTTGGACAGTACAAACTCGCATAATTTTGGCATCTAACATTTATTTTCAAATTTTAACAACTAATTGTTATCCATTTCTATAGATAAAGTTTTCATTATTTTGTGCAAAATTTAAAATCAAATGTCGTATAAAAAGTATTAAATACATCTAGCGTCTGAAAGTTTTGTGCATCTGTGCATAAATTTTATAAGGTTTTGTCATAATTATAAATATTTTCTTTTTGCGGGTTTCTCATGATTAGCAGCACAAGTAACTTAGAATTAGTTGTTGATTGTAGATCAAATACGGCCTGATAAAACAGGTGAAGGGAAAAGCAAATTGATCCAAAATTTGACACTAGAATATCCTGACTTGGGAGACAAGAAAAGAGCGCGTGATTCTTATCCATTAGATTAGAAGTTTTCCAAAGTTGAACTCGTCATTTTTCTGTTGAAGAAGCATTGATTAAAGTTATATTGGGCCGTTGAAAGCAAGAGAACCTTTGTTAATATGATAAGACTCAACCTCAACGAAACGCATTGCCTAATGTACACCAAACCGGAAAGACGTGCCCAATAGCTGTATGAGTAAGTTAAAACATAATACGTTGCAGCCCAACAATTCTTTTTTCGAAATGTGGAGCCCAATAATTCTCGCTTTGATTTTTTTTTTCCCATTGGTGTGGGCTCTTCTTTGTTTATTACGGCCCATAGATTAGAACACGAAACTAGTAAGTCATTTAAAACGTGTTTCTTCGGGTTTGGGCCTCATTGGTTTGTATGTAATTGTAACGTCAGATGAAGTTAGTATTTTGTTTTCCAATCCATAATAAGAGAAGGAGAAAGAATATGTCCATTTGCTTCCTCAAATTATATCCTTTTCTCTGAGTTCATTCACAATTTTTTTTCCCTTTAGCGTTATCATGACAGTAAAGATTGGAAGAACAAAAGTTACCAAACAAGTAACCATTTTTTTGTGTTTGCCAATCATCAATAGTATACTATTATCCTCTTAACATACTTTACGAGGGGAGGCCCATCTAGATCCAGAGAAAACCAATAGGGACTGAACCACTATCATACCAAACAGATTAAACATGCACCCATTTAGAATTTTTTTTATGAAAAGTGGGGTTTGAACTTCCCACTTTTCGCCCCACTTAGCCTTTAAAGACTTTGTCAATGTATGTACAACTATAAAGGCAATTTTGACTTTTAATAATATATACAAAATGAAGTTGATAATAAAAATTTTAACCCAAAATTTTTGGTGCAAAATGCAAATTTTTTTGCATTCAAGGAGGCAAAGTATAGCTTACTTCCATTTTCAGGGGAGCAAATTGTAATTAACCCATAATTTTATTAATTTTCCAAATGAATTATAACTTTTAATATGTAGCATATTGTGCCGTTTAAGGGAAAGCTTACATCTTGTATAAATGAAAATGGGAAAAGAAGAGGCTTGAGAGTCAAGAATCCAGCTGTGAACTATAAATCTTGGATATTGTCGAATACAGTAGTCCTTTTGCAACCTAATGTTTATTTCTAATTTAACAACTTATTGTTATTCATTTTTATAGCTAAACTGTTTTAGTGTTTTGTCCAAAATTTAAATTCAAATGTTGTATAACAAGTATTGAATACATTAATTGTCTGATGCACAAGTATTGAATTCAAATGCACAAGTGTTACAAGCACAATTTTCAGCCATAATAGTAGATGCCAAGGTGAAAAACAAATTCTGACTGAGAAATTGACAAATTAGTAAGAGGGTCCATTAATATAAAAATAATATATTAATATCAATTTTATGTACTAGTATAACAAAACCTAATGGCATGCGTTTTCATTAATTGTGTCAATGAAAATTTAGTGAAATAAAACATCTCGAACAAAAAAATTTGAAGTGTGACATTTTATTTTTATTAGATACAGCAAACGAAAACCCCATATAAAATGCCTCATTCAAGAGAATTATTAATAAAAAGTAAAAGCCCATGAAAGAAATTTTCTTACCATATAGGGTCCATACTATAGAGGCATATTTTTTGAGTAAGTATGTACTTATGTATATTAGGGTCAGTCATAATTGTGGTTATTAAAAAGGAATTAAAGAGGCATCTAATTGTTGCACCACTAAGATTCAACTCATAATCTTTAACCCATAATCAAGCAGTAGAAAGATCAAAGCTTAAATATCATTAAATTAACCTGCCATAATAGGCTAATAGACTTGTCCCAATTTCATTGGTCATCAAACTCCAAAACACAAGAAAATGACCAATCTTAACCCGAATCCCTCAGTGACAATGTTAGTTTAATAATCTTGTTTAGGAAAAAAAATCCCTACACAATATCAAAGCTCTAATACACTACTTATCCTGATCCTTGGCAGTCGTTGCCTCTTCACCTTCATTCTCTTTGCTCTCACTGTTGCCACCACTCTTGCTCTCAGTAGTGTTGCCACTACTTTTTCCCTCATTTGATGATTCACTAGTGACCTTCCTTTTTCTTCCATTTGGGAATCATTGCTCTTGCCCTCTTTTTCCTTTGATTTAGTGGCTTGTCATTTTTCTTACACTTGGAGAATGGTAGTGGCATTTGGAGCAATGTCTCATTTGGAACTGGTGGTCACTCATTTTTCTCCAATCTTGGAAATGGTGTCATCTAAAGCACTATTTCCTTGGCCTGCCATAATCTTATATGTTTTAGTTATCATGAAGTCTTCTAGAGAAGCAACAGCAAGAGGGTTCATAACGTCATCTTTTTGCTCCTCCTATTTTTCAATTTTCTTCCCCTTACTCTTGACTCAGAAATAGAATCAGGTGATCCTAGTACCAACTAAGAACAGGTATTCATTGATCCTAATCACAGTTTTCGCATCACGAGCTGTCAGGATATTTTCATTGTACCATGCCATGGCTTTACGATATCTAAAGGATATTTCACTAGTATTGGAATCCTTGTAACCCCAATTTATGCCAGATGTTGAATGGGTTTGTTTGGGGTTACCATTTGTGGATGATTTAGGGATTGGGTTAGCATTTGGGGTTTCAAAAGTTGTAGGATTACCATTTGAGGTTTTAGGAGTTTTAGAGTTACCATTTGAAGGTTTAGACGTTAGAGTTTTAGAGTTACCATTTGAGGTTTCAAAAGTTTTGGTTTCTGAACAAAGAATAGCAGTAAAGAAGAGTAGTGGTTGATATTTGTATGCGATTATGCATTTACTTTTTTTCAACACCCGTGCGACACTTAGTCACTCGTATGTCTTGGCCAAGTCAATATTTGATCCCTCTTAAACATGTTTGGCACAAGCTAAGTACGGAGAACAACGTCTAAAAGGCTTAAGCTAAGTTAGCAAGAAGAGAACATAAGAAGAAAACCTTCAATAGAGAATTTTGTGTTGCTTCGAGAATACTTGAGTTATAAATGACTTGGTTGCCGTGGCAAACCGCCAATACTCCAATTTATAGTCTTCCACCTCCTTAATGAATGGTGGCGATCAATTACATCTAACTGTCAATATTTATATTATAGAGAATTCTATACAAATTTAGGTTATTCACAACTTACAAAAATTTTCTAAAATATTCAACACTATTTTACAATTCTTATAAAAGTCAAGTGTGTTTTGGAGAGTTTTAAATCTTGAAAGATGTAGGAACTCTCTGCACAATTTTAGAATTTTCCGCTTAACCTCAAAGTCGAAGATATCAGAAATGAAGGACAGAGTCAAGACAAATTCTCGGTTCATAACATCCTCTCCCACAGAGCGATATTTTGTTTTGCAATCCATAATAACAGAACGAGAAAGAATATGTCCATTTGTTTCCTCAAATTATATCCTTTTGTTTGAGTTCATTTACAATTTTTTTCCCTTTAGCGTTATTGCAACTGTAAAGATTGTAACAACAAAAGTTACTAGACAAGTAACCATTTTTTTTTGTGTTTGTCAATCACTATCATACTCTTAATATACTTTATGAGAGGAGGCCTAATTAGATCCAGGAAAAATCAATAGGGACTAAATCACTATCATACCACACAGATTAAATATGCACCCATTTGAATTTTTTATAGAAGCAAAGTTTGAACTCCTCATTTCTACCCCACTTAGCCTTTAAAGACTTTATCAATGTAGATGCAACTATAAAGGCAATTTTGACTTTTAATAACATAAACAAAATGAAGTTCATAATAAAAATTTTAACCCAAAATTTTCGGTGCAAAATGCATATTTTTTGCATTCAATGAGGCAAAGTACAGCTTACTTCCACGTTCAAGGGGGGCAAATACCCATAATTTTATTAATTTTCTAAATGAATTACAACTTTTAGTATGTAGTATATTGTGCTGTTTATGGGAAAGCCTACATCTTGTATAAGCGAAAATGGGAAAAGAAGAAGCTTGAGAGTCAATAATCCAGCGCTGAACTAAATCTTGGATAATGTCGAATACAATAGTTCTTTTGCACCTAATGTTTATTTCCAATTTAACAACTTATTGTTAGTTATTTTTATAGCTAAACCATTTTAGTGTTTTGTGCAAAATTTAAATTCAAGTGCTGTATAATAAGTATTGAATACATTACTTGTCTGATGCACAAGTATTAAATTCAAATGCACAACTGTTACAAGCACAATTTTCAGCCATAATAGCAGCTGTCAGGGTGAAAAAAAATTCTGACTGAGAAATTGACAAATTAGTAAAAAAGTCCATTAATATAAAAATAATATATTAATATCAATTTTATGAACTAGTACAACAAAACCTAGTGGCATCCGTTTTCATTAATTGTGTCAATGAAAATTTAGTAATATAAAACATCTCAATCAAAAAAATTTGAAGTGTGACATTTTATTCTTATTAGATATAGCAAACAAAAGCCCCATCTAAAATGCCTCATTCAAGAGCATTGTTAATAAAAAGTAAAAGCCCATGAAGGAAATTTTCAGACCATATAGGGTCCATACCATAACAGCATATTTTTTTAGTAAGTATGTACTTATGTATATTAGGGTCAGTCATAATTGTTGCACAACTAGGATTCAACTCGTAATATTTAACCCATAATCAAGCAGTAGAAATATCAAACCTTAAATATCATTAAATTAACCTGCCATAATAGGCTAATATACATGTTGCAATTTCATTGGTCATTAAACAACAAAACACAAAAAAATGACCAATCTTAACCCAAATTCCTCAGTGACAATACTAGTTTAATAATCATGATTAGGAAAAAGAATCCCTACACAATATCAAAGCTCTAATACACTACTTATCCTGATACTTGGCAGTCGTTGCCTTTTCACCCCTTCATTATCTTTGCTCTCACTGTTGCCACCACTCTTGCCCTCAGCAGTGTTGCCACTACTTTTGTCCACCTTTGATGATTCACTAGTGACCTTCATTTTTCTTCCACTTGGGGATCATTGCTTTTGCCCTCTTTTTCCTTTGATTTAGTGGCTTGTCATTTTTCTTACACTTGGAGAATGGTAGTGGCATTCGGAGCAATGTCTCATTTGGAACTGGTGGCCATTCCTTTTTCTCCAATCTTGAAAATAGTGTTATCTAAAGCACTATTTCCTTGCCCTACCATAATCTTATATGTTTTGGTCATCATGAAGTCTTCCAGGGCAGTAACAGCAAGAGGGTTCATAACGTCATATTTTCGCTCCTCCTATTTTTCAATTTTCTTCCCTTGACTCTTGACTCAAAAATAAAATCAAGTGATTCCAGTACCAACTAAGAATATGTATTGACTAATCCTAACCAAAGTTTTCGCAACATGAGCTATCAGGATATTTTTATTGTACCATGTCTTGGCTTTACGATATCTAGAGGATATTTCACTAGTATTGGAATTCTTGTAACCCAATTCATGCCAGATATTGAAAGAGTTTGTTTGGGGTTACCATTTGTGACGGATTTAATGATTGGGTTAGCATATGGGGTTTCAAAAGTTGTAGGATTACTATTTGAGGTTTTAGAAGTTTTAGGGTTACCATTTGAAGTTTCAGAAGTTAGAGTTTTAGAGTTACCGTTTGAGGTTTTAAAAGTTTTGGTTTCTGTACAAAGAACAATAGTAAAGAAGAGTAGTGGTTGATATTTGTATGCGATCATGGATTTACTTTTTTTAACGCCCGTGTGGCACTTAGTCACTCGTATTTCATAGGCAAGTTAGCATTTGATCCCTCTTAAATATGCTTGGCAGAAGTTGAGTATGGAGAACAACGTCTAAAACGTTTAAACTAAGTTGGCAAGAAGAGAATACAAGAATAAAGCCTATAATAGAGAATTTTGTATTGATTCGAGAATACTTGAGTTATAAATGACTT
This sequence comes from Mitragyna speciosa, assembly GCA_024721245.1. Taxonomy (NCBI): domain Eukaryota; kingdom Viridiplantae; phylum Streptophyta; class Magnoliopsida; order Gentianales; family Rubiaceae; genus Mitragyna; species Mitragyna speciosa. The sequence continues at coordinate 22,742,143 of CM045563.1, forward strand.
GGTTGCTGTGACAAACCGCCAATGCTATTATTTATAGTCTTCCACCTCCTTAATGGATGGTGGGGATCAATTACATCTAATTGTCACTATTTATATTATGGAGAATTCTATACAAATTTAGGCTATTCACAACTCACAAAAATTTTCAAAAATATTCTACATTATTCTACAATTTTTATGGAAGTTAAGTGTGTTTTGGAGAGTTCTAAGTCTTGAAAGATATATGACCTCTCCGTACCATTCTATAATCTTTCGCTTAACCCCCAAGCTGAATGGATTAGAAATGAATGATGGAGTCAAGACAAATTCTCGGTTCATAAGCTCCTCTCCCACTGAGCGGTATTTTGTTTTACAATCCATCATAAGAGAACGAGAAAGAATATGTCCATTTGTTTCCTGAAATTATATCCTTTGCTCTAAGTTCATTCACAATTTTTTTCCCTTTAGCGTTATCACGACTGTAATGATTGTAAGAACAAAGGTTACCAGACAAGTAACTATTTTTTTTGTGTTTGCCAATTCTCAATAATATACTATCATAGTCTTAATATATTTTATGAGGGGAGACCCAACTGGATCTGGGGAAAACTAATAGGTGCTAAACTACCATCATGCCACACAGATTAAATATGCATCTATTTAGATTTTTTATGGAAGGTAGGGTTTGAACTCCTTACTTTTTACCCACTTAGCCTTTAAAGACTTTGTCTATGTATATCCAACTATAAAGGCAATTTTGACTTTTAATAATATAAACAAAATGAAGTTCATAATAAAAATTTTAACTCAAAATTTTTGATGCAAAATGCATATTTTTTGCATTCAATGAGGCAAAGTACAGCTTATTTCCACTCTCAAGGGTGCAAATACCCATAATTTTATTAATTTTTCAAATGAATTACGACTTTTAGTATGTAGCATATTGTGCTTTCTGCGGGAAAGCCTACATCTTGTATAAACGAAAATTAGTAAAGAAGAGGTTTGAGAGTCAAGAATCCAGGGTTGAACTAAATCTTGGATAATGTCAAATACAGTAGTCCTTTTGCACTTAATGTTTATTTTCAATTTAATAACTTATTGTTATTCATTTTTATACCTAAACTGTTTTAGTGTTTTTTGCAAAATTTAAATTCAAATGCTGTATAACAAGTATTGAATACATTAATTGTCTGATGCACAAGTATTAAATTTGAATGTACAAGTGTTACAAGCACAATTTTCAGCCAGAATAGCGACTGTCAGGGTGAAAAATAAATTCTGACTGAGAAATTAACAAATTAGTAAGAGAGTTCATTAATATAAAAATAATATATTAATATCAATTTTATGTACTTATACAACAAAATCTAGTGGCATACGTTTTCATTAATTGTGTCAATGAAAATTTAGTGAACTAAAACATCTTGATAAAAAAAATTTGAAGTGTGACATTTTTTTCTTATTAGATATAGCAAACGAAAACTCCATATAAAATGCCTTATTCAAGAGCATTATTGACAAAAAGTAAAAGCCCACGAAGGAAATTTTCAGACCATATATGGTCCATACCATAGCGGCATATTTTTTGAGTATGTATGTACTTATTAGGGTCAGTTATAATTGTGTGTTATTAAAAAGGAATTAAAGAGGCATCTAATTGTTGAGCGAATATGATTCAATTTGTAATCTTTAACTCATAATCAACCAGTAGAAAGATCAAAGTTTAAATATCATTAAATTAACCTCCCATAATAGGCTAATAGACTTGTCGCAATTTCATTGGTCATTAAACACCAAAACACAAAAAATGACCAATCTTAACTCGAATTTCTAAGTGACAATACTAGTTTAATAATCTTGATTAGGAAAAAAAATCCCTACACAATATCAAAACTCTAATAAACTACTTATCCTAATCCTTGGCAGTCGTTGCCTTTTCACCTTCATTCTCTTTGCTCTCACTGTTGTCACCACTCTTGCCCTCAGCAGTGTTGCTACTACTTTTGCCATTATTTGATAATTCACTAATGCCTTTCCTTTTTCTTCCACTTGGGGATCATTGCTCTTGCCCTCTTTTTCCTTTGATTTAGTGGCTTATCATTTTTCTTACACTTGAAGAATGATAGTGGCATTTGGAGCAATGTCTCATTTGGAACTGCTCGTCACTCATTTTTCTCCAATCTTGGAAATGGTGTCATCTAAAGCACTATTTCCTTTCCCTGCCATAGTCTTATATGTTTTGGTCATCATGAAGTCTTCCAGGGCAGCAACAACAAAAGGGTTCATAACGTCATCTTTTTGCTCCTCCTATTTTTCAATTTTCTTCCCTTGACTCTTGACTCAGAAATAGGTGATCCCAGTACCAACTAAGAATAGGTATTGACTGATCCTAACCAAAGTTTTTGCATCACGAACTGTCAGGATATTTTCATTGTACCATGCCATAGCTTTACGATATTTAAAGGATATTTCACTAGTATTGGAATTCTTATAACCCCAATTCATGCCAGATGTTGAATGGGTTTGCTTGGGGTTACTATTTGTGGCTGATTTATGGGTTGTGTTAGTATTTGGGGTTTCAAAAGTTGTAAGATTACCATTTGAGGTTTTAGAAGTTTTAGGGTTACCATTTGAAGTTTCAGAAGTTAGAGTTTTAGAGTTACTGTTTGAGGTTTCAAAAGTTTTGGTTTTTGTACAAAGAACAACAATAAAGAAAAGTAGTGATTAATATTTGTATGCGATCATGAATTTACTTTTTTTCATTGCCCGTGTGACACTTAGTCACTCATATTTCATGTCCAAGTTAGCATTTGATCCTTCTCAAACGTACTTAGCACAAGTTAAGTACGGAGAACAACGTCTAAAAGGCTTAAACTAAGTTGGCAAGAAGAGAACACAAGAAGAAAGCTTTTAATAGAGAATTTTGTATTGCTTCGAAAATACTTGAGTTATAAATAACTTGGTTGTCGTGGCAAACTGCCAAGGCTCCAATTTACAGTCTTCTACCTCCTTAATAGATGGTGGGGGATCAAATCTAACTGTCAATATTTACATATAGAGAATTTTATACAAATTTAGGCTATTTACAATCGACAAAAGGTTTTTATAATATTCTACACTATTCTACAATTCTAATGGAAGCTAAGTGTGTTTTGGAGAGTTCTAAGTCTTAAAAAATGTAGGAACTCTTCATTTCATTCTAAAATCTTCCGCTTAACCTCCAAAATGAATGGATAAAAAATGAGGGACGGAGTCAAGACAAATTCTCAGTTTGTGATATCCTCCTCCACTGAGTGATATTCACATCACTTCATCTTTCTATGTCTAAATTTTGTATTCGTTTTGCCACAAAGTTAACTCGTGCTTCTAACTAGCTTTCTCTGTGACAAGACGAGCTTAATAATGTTGATTAAGAAAACATAATATCAAAGCTCTCATGCACAACTTATCTTGATCCTCGGCAGTCGTTGCCTTTCCACCTTCCTTCCATTTACTCTCACTCTTGCCTTTCTTTGATGATTTATTGATGGCCTCTTTTTTTCTTTGTTGTTGCTTTCTTTGTCATTTGATTTAGTGGCTTGCCATTTTTCTTCCACTTGGAGAATGGCAGTAACATTTGGAGCAATGTCCCTCGAAAAAATTGGTGGCCTTTCTTTTTTTTCCCACCTAGAAATGGTGTCATCTGAAGCAATGCCTCCTTAGCCTAGCATAATCTTATATGTTTTGGTCATCATGATGTCGCAACAGCAACAAGAGTGTTCATAACATCATCTTTTTTTTTCTCCACTTTTTCAACTTTCTTTACCTGAGTCTTGACCAAGTAATAGAATGCAGTGATTCCAGTGTCAACCAAGAATAGGTATTGACTTATCATAACCAAAGTTTTCTCATCACGAGTCGTCAGGATATTTTCATTGTACCATGCTATGGCTCTCTGATATCTAGAGGATATTTCACCAGTATTAGGACCATTGTAATCCCCATTCATGCTAGATGTTGCATGGGTCCGTTTAAAGTCACTGTTTATAGTAGATCCAGGGGTTAGGTTAACATTTGGGGTTTCAGGAGTTGTAAAATTACCGTTTGAGGGTTTCAAAAGTTTTAGTGTTACTATTGGGAGTTTTAAGGTTGCCATTTAAAATTTCAGAAGTTAGAGTTGTAGGTTACCCTTTGGGGTTTCAGCAGTTTTGGTTTCTATATAAAAAACAATAACAAATGAGTGTAGTGGTTGATATTTATATAGGGACCAATTTTAACCCGTATTTCTTTGTGACAAGACAAGTTTAGTAATACTAAGTTGAAAAAAAAATCCCAACATAATATCAAAGCTCTCATCCTGATTCTTTGCAATCCTTGCCTTTCTACCTTCCTTCCTTTTGCTCTCGCTCTTGCCCTAAGTGTTGCCACCGCTCTTGCCCTTAATAGTGTTGCCACCGCTCTTGCCCTTTTTTTTATGATTCATTGGTGGCCTCTTTTTTCCTTCCAGTTGTAGATCTTTGCTCTTGCCCTCTTTTTCTTTTGATTTAGTGGCTTGTCATTTTTATTCCTTTTTTGGAATGGCAGTTGCATTTGGAGTAATGTCTCCCCAGGAACTAGTGGCCTCCCATCTTTCTCCCACCTGGACAATGGTGTCATTTGAAGCAATGTCTCCTTAGCCTGCTATAATCTTAGATGCTTTGGTTATCATGAAGTCTTTAGGGAAGTAGCAACAAGTGGGTTCATAGCATCATCTTTCTTCTTCTATTCTTTTTCAATTTTCTTCACCTGAGGAAATTAAACCATGAAATTTGTGCTTGCTTTGAGTTAGGGATTAAATAGCTTGAATGAATGTTTATCCACCGAAGATGATACAAAAAATTGCGACCGTTCTAACCGTGATAAATATCTTTGTTTGTTTTTTTTTTCAAGAGTGTTTTTAAACAAATGCTGTTATAATAGTTTGCGAAATGCAATATATGTGACATTTAAAAATGTGTTTATAATATTTTTTTTAAAAGAAATTCAAACCAATGACTTCCTGAACAGAGCCCATTAGTAATACTAACAAAAGAGTTTGAGTAAATTAGAAATAACAAAATCTTGCCTACTAGGCAATAGCCCATTAGTAATACTAACAAAAGAGTTTGAGTAAATTAGAAATGACAAAATCTTGCCTGCTAGGCAATCATTCAAGACTTGGGAAGAGAGAGGGAAAAAAAGAGGTATAGACATACACGAAGTGGATCAGCTACAGTAGAAACCCCAAAAATAAAGAATTGCTAAAGAATCATAGAACTTTTTAAAAAGACGGTTTTAAATTTTGAAAGTGAATAGGTCCAAGTTCGTATAAAGATGGAATATCGTCCATGGTAGAAGTAGCTTTTTTTTATTGTAATTCAAAAAGTTACATAGGTCCAAGTTCGTATGAAGGTGTAAAATCCTGCACAGTGGAACTAGCCTTTTTTTTTTTATTGTGATTCCATTGCCTAGGTAATTGTTTTTTCTTATTTATACATTATAAATATATCATGTGAAAATGATACACTTTAAATATCAAAATTAATATGTAAACCGATTTAATACACACTCCCGACCAATAAAAAACTGGCTCCAAATCAAACTACCCTCTTTGTTCTAGTCAAGTGAGATCAATTCATAACTAAAAATGGTTCTTGTCCTAGTGGATGTACATTTATTAATTGAGAGCCAAACTTTGTCTTGTTTCAATGAAGTGCTCCCAATATTTGATGTAGAACAAGTAGCAAATGAATATTTAGAGAAGTTAGAGCATGAAAAGAGGAAGAAGAAGGTTGGTGGAAAGTAGCATAATTGTTTAGTTGGAGTTGAGGATCAGAAAACTTTTTTCGCTAAAGTATGCCCATGCTTTATATCGATGTCTGTTGCCAGTGGACCAGAAGATTTCTTCCAATACAACGTGCTCACACCTTATGTCAAGAAGTTTACTGCCAAAATACGGGATTTACGATTTTTTACAATTTTTCTTATTTTTTTGCTATTTTTCTTTCTTTTGTCTTAGGAAACTAGTGTAGCCTATAAATAGGCATATTCTAAGGTTTCTTTAGCAATCTTTCATCAACTTATTCATAATAAATTTGGTTTTCATCAATTTCTCTCAAAATTTTTGAGATTTTAAGATTCTATTGAATCTTTTCGAAGTTAAATCGTGAATCTTACTCTTTATTTTTCGAAAATCGTTCGTGAAATAATTCTTTAAATCACGCTTCCGCGTCAGTATTAATCACGCTAGATAAGGAAAAGCAGTAACAGTTATGCTTGGAAGTGCGACTTCAACATCCCTGTCAGGAAGTTCACGATCATTACAATTATTTGTGCCAAGTGAAAGCTTGATCGTGACTTCTTGAAAGCTTGATCGTGACTTCTTTCGATATTTAGGAACAATAAAAAATTGATCAAAATTAACAAGTTAATAGAAAGAGTGCACAGAAACTTACAGAGGTTTGATGGTTGGCCTGCTCAATCACCATTTCAAACACCAGAGAAAAATAAGAAATGTAAAACTACTGTGTTCATGTGCATATAGAAGCCTCTCCATACGAATTTTTATTTTCCATTGACCAACAATAAAGTGCAGATTAAGAGTTTTTGCAGCATTAAGAATGTCCATTTGATAGAACATGCAGCAACATTAAGGCAATCAAAGCAACTTTTTGGGGATAAAGAAGGTCTAGTATATAATAGTGTATAATACGTCTACCTCTACCTACCAACTATGGCCTTCTCTTTTAGTTCCACTTGTCAATCTGGTATATTTTTTGCCTTTATGGGCCAAATTATTTTTGCCTTGGATTAACCCAGTGTGTCTAGCCATTGGATTTAACTTGAGGGAGAATTTATCTCTATTTGCTCTTGTTTAAACTGTATGCTACTTCATTAAGTTATTCCTTTACTGATTTGTGTTAATTATTGTAAGTTGGGTACTCTGTACACTCTTTCTCAACTTTTTGCCACCTCTTATGCACATTAACTATTCTTTAATTACTATTGTATACCATTTTTAGTTGGTTTATGTCAATTTTTGCCAGTAAATATTTTGTCTATTGGGTATTTATTGTGCTGAAGGTCAAATATTTACTTTTGCTTGCATTTTCTATAATTTATTCAGAGTAAATCTCAAAAGAAATCCTAAACCAAATTTAGTGTTTACTTGTGTGCTAGCTACCAGTTTAAATGTTATTATATAGCATTTTTAATTGGCTTCTGTGAGCTTTTATTACCTTACTTTCTGGTTTGCCTAAACCAGAAAATTTTCTGATTTATCTTTTGGGTCTCTATTGTGCTAACTGTTAGATTTTGGCTTGCCTTTTTTGTAATTTATTTAGGTGAATCTTAAGAGAAATGCTAAACCGAGTCCAGTGTTTACTTGGTTGTTGCTTACCATTGCCATTACGTGCAAATTTTTGGTCTACGTTTTTTGTTTTCTATTCAAATGAGGACCAAGGAAAAAGCTAAACTAAATTCACTGCTGATTAATAGTGTGTATGATTGATGTAGATGTCATTAGCCCTGGCAATACTGCTTGTAGTATGGAACTGATTAATCTTTATGCTGCCTGTCAGAATTCTAACTCATTCTGTGAGTTTCTTGTAAGCCAAACCTTGAGCAAAAAACATATTGAAAGGAGGCTATTAAAGGATGGAAAGTGACAAAGTTATGTAATGGCTTATGCATTCTAGACTAAACTGTTCGTTTGCACTTAATAGTAATTATTCAATGATTTTGGGCTAACTGTTGCATTTTTTGTTTATGCCTATGTTTAAACTCATGCAGTCAGCTTATTGTATTCAAATTTTCTATCAAATTGAGATAATGTTATGCTATTTTTGCAACTCCTTCAGCCAATACCTACTATCATTTACTTTAGCTTTATATGTTGTCTGCTACATAAGGTTAATAAAATTAAAATATTTGAGCCGTTTGTATTGAAGGTCTACTTTTGAATGCTCTTAAAACTTACTATGTTATATACTGATAGCTGCAATTATGTTATGTTGTGTGTACCATTTTTCTTGTGGAACATGTCAAGTGTGGTAAATGTGAGTGCAGCTAAGTAGTGCACTGGTATGGCTCTGCAGCAAGTGTTACTATTGCTTCTATCCATAAAAGTGCAGCAGCTTTTGCTTTCTTGCTGTAGCAGTAAGGGTATGATGATGATGATAAAAGGTTGGTAGGAATTTCAAGAAGAACGGTAAGTTTTTAAGTAAATGAGAGTGAATGGAAGCGAGGTTTGTACTATGGAAAACTGTTGCAGCTAGAGAAGCTGAGTTATTGATTCAGCAACTAACTCTGTCGTTGTTGCAGGGAGGTTAAGCAATTTTTTTGGCATGCAATAGTAAAGAATCTAGGAACCTCTGACAGTTAAAATATATTTATCCTCAAAAAAAAAAAAAAAAAGGAACCTCTGACAGCATTGATCAACTGCGTTTCTCAGAAACTGTGAACAACCCCATTCATCGAACAAAAAGGCTTGGAAATGACTTGTTAAGGTAAGAAACAAATTTTGTAAGCTTTTATTAGTTTTGAAATTTAAGAAATTTGGACCAATGTAAAATATCTCTAACTGATATGAGGTACGTTTTTATCATAGATTTTTTTTTTTTTTTTGTATTTGTTAAATATTTTGATAAGTATTTTAACTGTTTCTTGTGATTGATATTTTAATTTGGGGTTGGCCTTTTAATTACAATAAGCTGTGTTGCAGCCTAGGATATCATAAACATAATCTCTGGCAAATAGTTTCATCCTGCTGCCTATTCTTAGATGATATATTGTCACGAACCATTGTGAAGTTGGTCTCTGGCTACATCCAACTTTGTTAAGCAGAAAAGCTTAAACCATACCTTACTCGACTTTCTGGATTTATAGCTAAATTAGGAGCTGATTCTTGATTGTGATATGAAGGGACTAGGCAATCGCCACTCTTCGTGCAGGCCTGCCTTCTTTTTTAATCATACTAATAAGATCTTATAATTACCACTACTGTTTTTTAGATTTTTGTTATGAATATGTAATCAAGTCTTCTTTAAAAATTTAATTTTTTTTAATCCACACCTATTTTTTTTCTATTAGATGAAAATGTTAATACATGTCCAAATTATAACGCCGTAAATATATGTTTTTATTTAAAACATGCTTAATTTATAAGGTCTTGGGTTTTCATTAATGAAAAGAATTAAGTTTTTTTTTAAATCTTTTCAGGAAACATACAAGACATAGTATGGCATAAAATGTAGATTGTACAAATAATTATTCTTTCTACTAGCTTGTTGTTTTCGTGTAATTCAAGATCTTAGGTGGCATTTAGTTCGTATGCGGGAATCGAAATAAGAATCATCGGGTTTGGAACGAAATCACCAATTCTAATACATGCATTTGGTTCAGTACTCGAAATGGGTATCATTATTATATTTGTTATTTGGTTCATAAGGAATCAAAATTATATCAATGTCAACCGAACGAAACATGCGAATGCAGTAGCTATGAAGTGGATTTTCGGTTGGCCTGCAAACGAGGCATGTGGATGCTCAATTAATTACAAAGAGCACGCGAACAATGGTGCAAGCATCCACATGGACATTTGGTTGTGTTCATAGAGTTCTAACGTCCAGATCTTAGTTTTTTTCAAATATAGTATGGGATGGCTACACTTTTTCAAAAGCATTAACTTTCCAGCATGCATATTGTTATATTGTTAAAATGCTGCCTCCATCAAAATTGCATAACAATCATGTTAGAATTAAAATTTGGTAGACTATCATGTTCTCCTCAATTGAAATTCCAGTTGTATTATGAAGGAATTAGGTCCTTTGCTGCACCAGGCTTGAGCCCATCTGAAGCAACCCAAATCCAAACCAAAATGAACATGCATTACCCAAAACATGCACAACAGAAAATTAATTTGGATATGATCTTGACTGAGATTCGGACGACTGTTCGGGGAGGGAGAGCTGAGAGGGAGAAGAGTGAGAGGAGGAATAAGAGTGAGAGGGAGGAAGACGACTGGCGGAGCGGTTAACGGAGAAAGAGGGAGGCGAGAAGGAGCTAATGGAGTTTGAGAATCAAATTTGGATTTTCAACAAAACTCTCCAAATTGGTTGGGTTTTATTCAATTCTAAATTGTAGATTTCATTACCAAACCCAAATCCCATATCCTTAATCCAAACACCCCTTGTGGGGTTCATCTACGCACAAATTGTTTAAGATTTGTCATAATTAGCGACACAATTAATTTAGAGTTAGTTATTCATTTAAGATTAAAGACAGCCTGATAAAATGGGTAAAGGTAACAAACATATTGAGCCTAAATTTTATACTAGTGTATCGTAACTACGCAAATCAGGAGGGTGTGATTTTTATCCATTATTATTAGATTAGAAGAACTTCTCTCACATTGAAGAAATCATTTTTCTGTTGACGGAGAAATTTTCCTATCCAAACCCGAAAGATATAGGGATAGCATGTTGAAGCCCAAGACTGTATGTTTTGCCTTTTGTTGTGGGCTCTACTTTGGTTTAGGTACGGCCCAGAGATTAGAACATGAAACCTGTGAGCCATTTAACAAGAGTTTCTTTTTGGGTTTGGGCCTCATTGATTTGTACGAAGTGCGAACTTAGATTAGGTTAGTATTTTGGTTTACCAACCCAAATAAAAGGATGGGAAATAATGTATTGTATCATACTAGGCGCTTCCTCCAAAATCATGTTCTGTTTCTATGAGCCCACTCACATTTACTTGCTCTACGTTCATTACTGCGCAGCCTTCATCGACGGACGGATTGCATAGGCCATTAACCCAACAGGGCCCAAATTACTTGGGACCCAGTCTATTAACCACATTCCAAAACTTCACTGGAATGACAGTCTAGACCTATATAAACATAATCAAGAAACATTAAACAAATTAACCTAAGAGACCATCATTTACACGTCCCCGAACAATAATTATTTACATATTGGACACCATGCACCAAACCTATAATCAAGGGTTGGAGTGAAAAGAAATTAAGAAGCCTTTCTAGGTTTGATTAGTAATAGAATGGTCAATCTCTGAGGTACTGAAACAAGTGCCTACATAAGTTTTAAAAAATAAAAATAATAATTTTTTTTAACAACAGGAAAGAAATGCAAAAATCCAACACCGCATTATTAGGTAATATGACTCCACCACACCACTCGAGTTCTTAGAAAAGTGATTACTGTGTTTCAAATTAAAAATATAGGCATAGGCACAAGGCAACAGGCAATTATATTATGACTAAAATTGTAGCATGGGAAAATCAAACCAGCGGCCGGCTTCTATTCAAAGGTCAGGCAGAGAAGGGAGGTGGGGAAAGAAGGGAACGAAAGTTGAAAACACAAAAACACATAAAAAAAAAAAAACACAATGGCTGATACACTAAGCCTTCATCTAAAGCAAGTAAAAGTCTTCCTGAGCCGGCCAACTGATCAATCAAAACCCAGAGCAATTACTTCCGACCACACGTGGGACAGGGTTTACGAGGCTTCTTGAAGCTGCAAAGGTAGAGAGGAAAATAATCACTAGAACATCAGCATTCTCAGTCTAGCACCAAGACAATTAGGTAAATGCAGATATTAATCCAGATATTAAAAGACTTAGGAGAACAAAAACCGCCGGTGATGTTTACCTTTCAATTTTTTCATCCGCATATGAAACCAGCCTGAAATGAGTAACAAGAAAAAAAATATATTATTACATACATATTCGTAGAAGAAAATAATTTCCAAGAATGATTATGATTCCTGAAATAAAGCAAAAATGTTCTGACTTCGATCCCGCAACCAATGTTCAAAACATCACTGCAGCGCTAATGGCAACTTCAACGGTACATGTCACAGCTATCTCCAACAACCTCGTCTGCAGGAAAAATAAACTCTATGATTTTACAAGAATATGCCAAAAAAAAAAAATTGCAACCAACATTCGACACTTTTGAAGATCTTCCCCTTTTCACGTCGACCCCAGAAAATAGGAAGGGATCTAATCAAAAAGCGCTCATCCATTGCAACAAATACCTTTTTTTTTTTTTTGGGGGGGGGGGGGGGGGGGCGGGGGGGAGGGTGGGGGCGAGGTGGAAGCGGCGGCGGCGGCTAGGGCAAGGGTTGGTTCTTATTCTTTTTCCGGCACAGAAGAAAGTAATTTCCCGTGGAAAAATAAAACACATAGCAGAGTAAAAGAATAAAATATGACAGTAAATAAAGAAATTAACTTACCTTCTCACATCAACAAATTCACAAGCTATACAACAAAATTAAGTATTTTTGAGGGACAGAGGATTTGAAGTGTAGAAATTCACAAGTTATACAACAAAATAAAAAGTTTTTGGGAATGGAGGATTTGAGGTGCTTATCAGGATGGTATGCGCCACAATATTATGCCAGTGCCAGTATAAATACCAAAAAAAAATTGTATTTTGCATTTTTCATGCTGGGTAGGAAAAACAATGGCAGGTAGAAAAAAGAAATTACCCTAATTTTTTCCTAAAATTTTTCAATTAGGAACAAGCATTAGTTAGATTATACAGTAAATTTAGACCACCAAAAGGTCCAAAATTTTCTCAATAAGATAGTAAGTTATCAAATAATTTATTAATTTTTTAAAAAATTATAATTTTTTCTGTAACACTGTGTGTGTCATAACAGTATCTTCTTTTTATATGCTATGTAGCGTTTTGTTCAATTATAAAGGGAAGCCCTAAATATTATATAAAGGAAAATGGGAAAAGAAGAGGCTTTGGACGGCGTATAATCGCATTACTTTGGCATCTAGCATTTACTTTTAACTTTTAACAATTGTTACTCATTTCCATAGATAAAATTTTCAGGATTTTATGCAAAATTTAAAATTAAATATAGTAAAACAAGTATTATATACATCTAGCGTCAACCAGTTATGTGCATCTTATGCACGAATTGTATAAGGTTTGTTATAATTATAATTTTTTTTATTTGTCATAATTAGCAGCACAAGAGATAAAGGGTTAGTTGTTGATTGAATATTAAAGACACCCAGATAAAATAGGTAAATGGAACCACAAATTGAGCCAAAATTTTATACTAGATTATCCCAACTATGGAAGAATGTGTGTGTGATTTTTACCCAATGGATTAGAAGTTCTCCTACATTGAACTCTATCATTTTTTATGTCGAAATATCGATCAAGTTAACTGGGGCTGCTAGAAAGCAGGAGAACACGGTTAATATGATCAGACCCAACCTCATCACATGGCCTATAAATTTTCCTAACCCGTCCAATAGCAAAGTTAGCAATTAAAGAAAACCCAATAATTCAGGTTGTCATTGTTTTGTGACTGATTGTGGGCTCTTAATTTACGTACGGCCCGAAGAATAGAACATGAAACTGCTAAGTCATTGAGCACATAGAGTGGCAAAATTTGCCGAAAAACTGATGGAAAGAATTATCTGGGAAAGAAATTTTCCCAGTGTAGATATGTGAAAATCCACAAATGTAGTGGGGGTAGTTACCCCTGTGTAATGTACAATGAATCTTGTACTCGGTCTCTCAAATAGCACATATACAATGTTGACTTTTGAAAGGAAAAAAAAAAAAAGCATAGGAACGAATACGATCTGTTACCGAGCCGTCTTATTGGGAATAACTAGAGCATCTCTCAATACTCAAAGTTTCATATCTGAAGCGAGTTTTCAAGAAACTGCTCGAGTTTTAGCAAAAGCCGCTCTTTGGGGATGTATCGATTGGTTGAAAAGTCTAAAAGAGAACGTTGTTTTGGAAGGAATGATAACTGTTGGAACCGGATTTAAAAGATTAGTGCACCCTTCAAAACAACATAACAAGATTCCCTTAGAAATAAAAAAAAAGGAATCTATTCGAGGGGGAAATTTCAAACAGACTTTTCAAGTAATTAAATATTATTCAATGGATGACAATGGGAAATTTTATAATCCTGATCCATGCAATAACATTATTTTGAATCCATTCAATTTGAATTGGTATTTTCTCCGTCAGAATTATAGTGAAGAGACATCTACAATACTAAGTCTTGGACTAGTTTATTTGTGAAAATGTGTGTATAGCCAAAAACAGACCACACCTAAAATCGGAGTCAAGTTATATTTGTTCAAGTTGACTCCGTAGTAATACGATCAGCTAAGCCTTATTTGGCTTAGGGGTGTCAACGGGCCGGGTCCGGGCCGGAATTGAATGTTCCGGACCCGGACCCGTTTTTGTGTTGAGGTTCCGGACCCGGACCCGGGACCCGACGGGTCTTGCATTTGGTTTCCCGGATCCGGGTTCGTTCGGGTCCGGGTCCGGGTTTTGAAAATATAAAATATTTTTATATATTTTATAATTATTATTTATTAAGTATTGAGTATTAGAATTGTAAAATACGTATGTATGTATATTATAATTATTATTTATTGAATATTATGTATTAAAAATTTAAAATACGTATATATAATTTATAATTATTATATATATATATATACGGGTTCGGGTCGGGTCCGGGTCGGAACATGACATTCCGGATTCGACCCGTTTTTTATTAAGAAAAAACGGATCCGGGTCCGGGTAAACAGAATTTTATTCCTACTCGGACCCGGAAAAAATCAACGGGTCCGGGTCGGGTCCGGGTCTAGACCCGGACCGTTGACAGCCCTAATTTGGCTACCCCAGGAGCAACTGTTCATGGCCATTATGGGGAAATCCTTTATGAAGGAGATATATTAGTTACATTTATATATGAAAAATCGAGATCTGGTGATATAACGCAGGATCTTCCAAAAGTGAAACAGGTATTAGAGGTGCGTTCGATTGATTCAATATCGATGAATCTAGAAAAGAGGATTGAGGGTTGGAACAAGGGTATAACAAGAATTCTTGGAATTCCTTGGGTATTTTTGATTGGTGCTGAGCTAACTATAGTGCAAAGTCGTATCTCTTTGGTTAATAAGATCCAAAAGGTTTATCGATCCCAGGGGGTGCAGATTCATAATAAGCATATAGAAATTATTGTACGTCAAATAACATCAAAAGTGTTGGTTTCAGAAGATGGAATGTCTAACGTTTTTTCACCCGGAGAACTAATTGGATTGTTGCCAGCAGAATGAATGGGGTGCGCTTTAATATGTCGAGCAATTAAAGTTCTACGATTCTTATCAGTAGTCGGACGAGACACTTTGCATATTTAGGCAGAGTACGGGAGCAGCATGACGTCCCAACCAAAATTCCAACCCTACGTACAAAAGTCCCCACAACGAACGGCAAAAACCTCATAAAAAAATAAACCCTATGATTTTACAAGAATATGCAAAAAATTGCAACCTACATTCAACAGATTTGAAGATCTTTCCCCCCTTTCACGTCGACTTCAGAAACTACAAACTAGAAAGGGATCTATCAACATCCCCTTATCCATTGCCACAAACTGGGGAGGGGGCCAAGGCCGGGGCCGGCGGCTGGCGCTGGTTCTTATTATTTTTCTCTGGTGAAAAAGAAAATAATTTCCCGTGGTAAAAAAAAAAAAAAGAATAAAACACAAAGGTAAAGAACTTCTTGTTTCAAGAAAGTTACACGCTATACGACAAAATAAAGGATTTTGGTTACAGGATCTGAATTGTTTATCTATATGCCGCAATATTAAGCCAACGCCAGTATAGACAGAATAAATAGAGAAAAATACAATGCTGAAATTATATTTTGTTTTTTATGGTAAATAAAAATGAAAATTACCCTAATTCTTCCCTAAAATTTTTCAATCGGGAATCAGCACTAATTAGATTATACAGTAAATTTACGCCACTAAAAAGTCATAATTTTTCTCAATAAAATAGTGAGTTATCAAATAATTTTATTATTATTCAAAAATATTTTTTCTTTTGCAGGTTTGTCATAATTAGAAGCACAAGTAACTTATTCCACGTTTGGTACGCGAGAATGGGTTGGAATGAAAAGGCCTCTCCAACTTGTCTATTCCATTCTCATGTTTGGTATGGACATTTTAAGTTGGAGAGGCCTTTCCTACCTGGAATGCCAGTCCGGCTTTTTCCTGGAATCCCATTCCTCAACAAAATCTATGAAAAGGTCTTTCTAACTTCATTTTGAAAAGGACTTAAAAATAGAAGTCAATTTTATCTCCACATATTTTTGTGTTAATTTTTTTAATCTAGGAAACATTCACTAATTTTTATTTTAAAAATTTTAAAAAATATTAGATTTTTAATAATTTATATTAATAATTTTTTATGATTTTTCAATTACAATCAGTTTAATATGTGCTTAGAATTTGTTTTTCTTTTTGCCATAAAAATATTTAAAATACTATTTTTATACTTTATGCAAATGTGTAAAAACCAAACTTTTTAAAAATTAAATTAAACTGTGAATGTACTTTCATTATTTCTTTTTTCACATTTGTAATTCTAATTTTAAAAATTATAAAAATTTTAAAATTAATCAAAGAGTACAATTAATTTAATTTTAGTAAGAATATTAAGAATTTTGAAATTAAAAAAAATTAAAGTCTTTTGTAGGCATAGAATTGCAAACAAACGAAATAAAAATATAATATATTCTAGTGCAAAGGATTAAGAGCAATTAAGTCAAATTAATATATATATTTATTCCATTATGGCATCTAAAATATGATTATATCAAACATTGGAAAAGTAATAGGCATTCCATTCTGACTTGGGTTACTGAACAATGGACTAAAAAATCTTTTCCAGTCTATTATGGGAGGAAAAGCATTATGGGTGGAAAGACTTTTTCATTATGAACTATTCCTATGTACCAAACGTGGGTTAGGGTGACTTGTCGATTGAAGATTAAAGATAGCCGATAATCGATAAAATAGGCAAAGAAATTGGCAAATTGAGCCAAAATTTTACACTGGTAATCCTAACTAAAGAGGGATGAGCCCGTGTGATTTTTATCCATTGGATTGGACTAGAAGTTCTCTCACATTGAACTCATCGTTTCAGTTGAAATTAGGGTTGTAAACGAACCGAATCGAACTTGAATATTAACCTAAACCTACTCGAACTCGAAAATTTGTGTTCGGCTTGAGCTCAATCGAGTATCAAAATTAGAGCTCAAACTCATCTCATTAAAGGTTTAGACAAACTCAAGATGAATTCGAGCAATAATAACAATGTGTAATCTTTTCAAGATGTATGGGTATTTTTGTGATATCACTAATCTATAAAAAAATTACGTCGAATACTCAAATACTCGAACTTGATTAACTCGAACACAAACTAATCTATTGACCAAACTACTCACGAATAGCTCGCAAATAGTTCAAGTCGAGAATAGCCATAGTTGAAATACCGATTACGCTATATTGGGCTGCTGAAAGCAGGAGAACCTTGGGTTTTTTTTTTTTTTTTTTGAGGAACAGGAGAACCTTGTTAATATGATCAAACCCAACCTCAATGAAACGCATCACATGGGCCTATAAATTTTCCAAACCCGTCCAATAGCTAAGACAGAAAATTAAAGATAACAATTTGGAGCCCAACAGTTATTGTTGTCATTGTCACGAGACTCATTGTGCGCTCTACTTTGATTTATGGGCGGCCCAGAGATTTGACCATGAAACTGGCAAGTCATTTAACAAGAGTTTCTTTTCCCGTTTGGGGCTTACTCGTTTGTATGAGACATTCGTACGCGAGGTTAATGTTTAGTTTTACTGTCGCGAATAAAATAACATACCGTCCTTGTGTTTCCACAAATTAAATAGTTACCATCTAATCCGAAATTCATACTGGCAAATGAAAAAAAAAAAAAGAATAGGAGAGATATTCATCAGACAATTGTAATTGGAACTTGGGGATTATGTGTCTAACACCGTGAGAAACGTGGCAAAATTTCATTTAATCCTCTTCCAAACCCAACTAGAACCCGAAATACGGTGATATTGATGAATTATTGAGAGAAATAGTAAATTTTTATTAAAAATAATAATTTTTAAAAATTTTTACTATGTCTTTTCACGAAAACTTACGGAAACCCTCCTCGTGTAAATTATGTTGTGCCACAAATCGCAACAATGTATCATCATTTTGACAACAAAACTTAAAATTCAATAACATTTGCGGTCACTCTCGTAATTACCTTTTCCTGTCAAAACTCATTCCCACAGGTTTTACTCTTAAAATTTTTATAGACTTCAATCAAAAGGTCTTAAATAATGTCATGTAATTAAAACAAATTAAAATTTTAGAAAAATATAAAATAAGAAGGCTCTGTGAAAGGTCAAGTTTATGAGATATTCGAAAAAAAAAATAACATTTATACATAATTCTCAATTATTTCTGCTATTTTGTAAATATTGTTGAAATTAAGAATTACAGTTTTAATATTATCTTTTTAGTTTTGGTATAAAGGGATAATTTAATTAGAGTTCCCAAATTTTTGAGCTATCATGTGTATATTCTTTTAAATATTTTTGGTATTTGGTAATGATTTACAAATTTAAATAATAATAATATTTTGTTGCTCCATTTGTATTCATGGATACAGAAGATGATGATGATGATTTACAAAATTAAATAATTTCTTTTTATTTGCAGTGAAATAGTAAATTATGCTAATAACTATGTCATTGAGGAAAGTATGTTAACTCAAATAATTAATAACTATGTCGTTATATCATGTACTAGATAATTTTCCCATAATTGAATCAAAACGTAGGGAAAAGAAAATTTAGAAGGGAGACGGAGGAGGAAGAGGCGAGAGTTATCTGCAAGAAGAATGAGAGAAACAAGAAAGTCGATTTGGAAAGGAAATGATAAACATTAACTAGTTAAGGGTAATGTTGACATTTGCATAAAGATTGCCCTGGCAAGAAATTTTCTATCCTGGCAATATCGTTAGCCCAGGTTTTACTCTTAATTCCCTCTGGTTCTATGCTACTAAGTGTAGTTTCTTTTAGTCTATACTATTATTCTGACTTGTGCGGTTTAGGATCTTATATTTAATGAAAATAACATAATTGCATTGTAAAAATAATTGAAAGATAACATGATTATTTTTTGGATAAATTTTCTTGTTTTTGTACTTTGATGGGAATTAATAAAATTTTTATAGACTTCAATCAAAATGTCTTAAATAATGTCGCGTAATTAAAATAAGTAAAAATTTAAAAAATATATATAAAATAAGAAGGCTCTGCGAAAGGTCAAGTCTATGAGATATTCATAAAAAAATAACATTTATACATAATTCTCAATTATTTCTGCTATTTAGTAAATATTGTTGAAATTAAGGATTACAATTTTAATAATTTTTTTTTAGTTTTGGTATAAGGGTATAATTTAATTAGAGTTCCCAAAATTTGAGCTATCGTGCATATATTCTTTTAAATATTTTTGGTATTTAGTAATGATTTACAAATTTAAATAATAATAATAATAATTTACCAAATTAAATAATTACTTTTTATTTGCTGTGAAATAGTATATTATGCTAATAACTATGTCATTGAGGAAAGTATGTTAACTCAAATAATTAATGTCAATAAGTAACTATACCCTTATTTAACCTATATTTAATGTCCAATAGACGACAAGGCCAATAATGGTGGGCTGAATGATGGAAAAATTGACGCAATCAGCGGGGGATTTGCAGATGACATGATTATTAAAAAAATATTGTTTTATGGTTGAGTTTGGAGTTGATTTTGCAACACCAAATAAACTAGCTGTAACTAATGCCACGGCTGAAAATGCAAAACTGACGGTGATAGGTAAGGGTTTTACTAAGCACAGAAGGGGTAGTAATGGCCTCGTTTCCAAACTACACTAAACAAAATTTTTTTTTTTTTTTTTAACACTTCTGGCGCCTTACAATTCTTGAATAAAAATTCGAGCTTCCATCTAGTACTGGATTAGAAAATATTTAAGGCATTCATCAATGCTTGATAGTTACGCAAGCAATAATATCACAACATACAAGACTGGCAAAGAGATATTTACAGGCCCCAAATGACAATATGCTATTACAACCATACTATTAAGTCATTAGCTATAAATAAATGCGGCAATTAGAGAAACTAATAGCGGGAGTTAAATAAAAAAAAATGAAGGAAGTCAGAGCCCTCGTATGACCGGCTACTCACAAGTAAGGCTGTAAACGAACCGAGCTGTTCGTGAACATAGCTCGGCTCGGCTCGTAAAAGCTCGAGTTCGGCTCGTTCGTGAAGGTAAACGAGCCAAGCTCGAACACAAATTTTGGCTCGTTTATTAAACGAGCGAGCTCGAGCTCGTTCGTTTAATAAACGAACAAGAGTTCGAACACGTGATACTCGGTTCGATTCGGCTCGAATAACACTTTTATACGTATTTGAACCAAACTGTTCGCGAACAAAGCTCGACTCGACTCGTGAAAACTCGAGTTCGGCTCGTTCGTTTAACTAAATGAGCCGAGCTCGAATACAAATTTAAACTCGTTTAATAAACGAGCTCGTCTCGACTCGGCTCGTTTATTAAATGAACACAAACTCAAACCGGTAATACTCGACTCGACTCGGTTCGTTTACAGCTCTACTCACAAGTAGACAAATAGAAGAAGTAATGCATGTGATACCATACCAACAATATAGTTTCGTTTTACCCAGATCTTAATTAAACGTGGATGGACATAACGGACTAAGAAAGAAAACCCGTGACTGACAAACAATACAAAGAGAATTAGTATATCTAAATCCGATTTGAATGTATCTGTCAAATCCAAAATGATCGATGAGACAGCTATCAACCATGGATAAATATACCATGTAACTTATGAATGCAATCTAATTAAATTGTGCAAAAATCAGCCTCCGTAACACAATTGGAATTACGTCTATACTTTAACAGAATGTTAATTGCATCTCTAATATAATTGGAATGAGACTGTACGTCTAAACTTAACAGAAATATTAATTAAATCACGTGTGATAAATTAATAATCCAGTCTATTAAGCAACTAAGAATCCATGTACCATGACAGACAGATGATACAAATCTTTGTAGACAAGAGTAATATCATTGTACGTTAGTACTTTAGGAGGTGGCTATACATCGGCTTCTGAATTTTATTTTATTTTTCTTTTAACAACCTAAGGAATCAAAAAATAAAATACGAAATATATTAGAACATCAAAAAATTCTCGTTTTGAGTGTGAGGATTACTCAATCCTTCAACCCACACTCCTTTGTTCTTTTTCTCTTCGTTATCATTATTCTTATTTTCCGAATTTTTCTTATTCTCCACTTTTTCATCACCATCGATCCCTACCTTAAACACTCCTTGGACAAATGACTCCACGTCAATTTCCTTATTCCCCTCGATATCCTCAGCACCTGGAATAAACGGCGGCCGTGGGATTGCCAAGATGTGGGCCCAATCGATATCTTTAAAGAAATCATGGCCCTTTATATCCTCTCCCGAAATTCTCTTTTGTGGATCTTTTTCAAGCAATTTTCTGATCAAATCCCTCAGGGGCGTCGGCTCACCCACTAGGTCCGGCTCTTTCACTAAAATCCGGTAGAAAGTTTCTTTCCTATTCGATCCTCTAAACGGTGTCGTTCCATAAAGCATCTCATATAACAACACACCGAAGCACCACCAATCCACGGAGAAATCATGACCGTCCCCTAATAAAATCTCGGGCGCCACGTATTCCTCCGTTCCCACGAATGATTTCGATTTTTCTACGGAATCCGATTCCCCGTGACTACCCGAGTCAGAACTGAGTTCAACAGGATGCACCGAGTCCGACTCACTTATGCCGGATTTGCAAAAACTCAAGTAACGAAGAAATCTCTTATTCTTTTTCTTCTTATTCCCATCCTTCATCGACCGGGAATTTCGGGTGGACTCACCGATTCGATGAGTTTCCGGCGTTTTTGCTGAAAGTTTTGTGGAGAGATCGAAATCGACTAGCATTAGGTGACCATTTTCCTGGATCATAACGTTTTCCGGCTTCAAATCTCTGTACACGATGCCCAGTCCGTGTAAATATTCCAAAGCCAGCACTATTTCAGCCGCGTAAAATCTGTAAAAAATTCCAAAATCAATTTAATAATCATCATTATATATAATAAAATAGCTGCGCGTAAAATTTAGTTAAATTTGAATAGATGAACTGAAATTACCTGATGATGTCATCGGAGAACATTTTCTCAGTTTGTTTTTTCCTTAGCGAATTAAGATCGCGGCCAGGGCAATAATCGATGGCGTAGCCAATAATCTTATCGGTAGATAACTCTCCATGGAGCTTGGGCAACAGAGGATGCTGAAACGACGCTAAAACGTTTCTCTCGAAGCAAGTTCTCCTGTATTCGTCTGCCTGGCGGCGAGCAGCAGCGTCGTCGTCATCACCACTGCTATTTTTGTGATGATTCTTCCCGATAGAATCTCTTAAGATTGCCTTGAGAGCAAGTGATTCTCCATTCTCTGAACGAACCAAGAACACCACGCCCTTGGCACCGCGGCCGAGGGCGGAAATCACCTTGAGATTTTTCAGGGCCAGAGAAGCTACTCGACGATGTTGATGTTGGTTCTGGAGGTGATTGTTATCCCCGTCGCTCATGGCGAAAAGGGTACGGACCAGAATTGATAGCTTTTCTCTTCAAAACCTGTAAATTTGACGATGAAGAATGGATGGTTTCTCTCCTCAAAGCCTGTAAATTTGACGATGAATATAAGCTGTTAAAGTAGAGGAGTCCGGGGGAGACCGTTGTTGTCCTTTTTTGTTGGTTTGTCTTTTTAAGGATTGTTTCCACACATATTTATACCAGGAAGAATACAAGAAAGTGAGGAGGATGCTGCGTCTTTTCTTGCTGAGGAAGGATGGTGGAGCTTTGAAGGTTTAAAAAATAAGTGTGATGAAGTATATGCTTGCGTCAGCTTTCAAATTGAAAAATCAAAGATGGTTGAACAAGGTGTGGATACAAAATGTTTTTTAGTCTAACCGTATGCAATTGTGTCAGTATGGGGTTTTTCTACACGGTCTCCATAGTACAGCGTATGCTCCTATGTAGATACGATATGGGCCTTTTATCATTAATAAATGTCGACTTAGTTGGTAAAAAATTAGGCTTTTTTTTTTTTTTTTTTTTTGGTTAAGAGCTCTCATATTTGAGGTTTAACGCCAACTAAAACAAAGATTTAGTTGTTCTTACGTTGAGAGCTCTAGTATTTATGGTCTCGTATTTGAGGATTAACATAAGCTAAACATGTTGTGATTTAGTAAGTAAAAACTCACTTCCTTTGACTAAGAGATCTAAAATTTGATGTTCAATCTCAGTTAAAACTTATTTATAATCAATCTTTATGGAATTATAAAACCTAATTGTGAGCAACCTGTAAGAATAGAACGAGACTTTAAGTTATATGTAACAATCACTATATTATTAATAATATGCAAATAACTTGCCAAATTTTAGAATGGGTAAGCCTCGCCTTTGCGCTTTTATTCATACCACAACAAAGAGATGGGAATTTTATTTAGTGTAGGTTGCTGATAACCCAATGTAAAACTTAAGGTGCAATCTGCATTGATTAGAAGTTTATGGGGTAAAATGCAAATACTGGAAAAATTATACATACGCGGAATAAGATTGACGAAGCTGTCAACAAAATTAAAAACATAAACCAAAAAAAGGGAAAAGTCTACAAAGTTCTTACAGTGGTAGAAGGCCGAATCAATATTGACTATTTATGCTTTTAACAAATTAGACAAGGACAATATATCAGAATACAAATCCTCCACTTTTGTCGATCCGGAAATCCAGGACCCGAATCCCTCCCGTACTTTTTGGTAGCTGAATCAGAGCACAAATTATCTGATTTGGTCAAACTTTGGTTGCTAATTGGAAACCTAAAAGGTCTAATATACAAAAAAGTTAGCACAAAAGGACTAGCATTTCATCATTACCTTGACTCGATTAGTTTACTTTTTTATTAACATGTGATTATATTCAATAGTATAGAGATCAATATTGAGATGTCTTGATTCGTACCTTGCAAATTGTGGTGAGATAATTGATGATTGTTGCTAAATCAATATTTAACACTAATAAGTTATATATATATATATTTTTGGAGGTACATGTTAGTTGTATATAAAATAGTGTTTTATTTTAATTTTTGGGATCATATCAAGGAAAAAAAAAATTAACAGGGCTTGCAAAAGATAATATAGCATTATCCTTACAAATATACATACAAAGAAATAATAACTTTATCCTTAAAACCAACTCGTGCTGGCTCATTGATGAGGTATATGTCAGGTGTAAGTTCGAAAGCAACGCTGGTCCAGGTAATGAAACGGTTGTACTAGGAATCAAAATTGGAAATAATTCAAATCATCTTTCCTACCCTCAATTAATAGTTTTTAACATTTTAACTAAACCCTATAAGAGCGATAGTGTATGCATTTGTATATATCTGTCCGGATGAATCGTGCAGGATTTGAGTTGCTTTATTAGAACTCGAAAAAGTACAAAGAACGATACTAAAATGTATAAGCAAGGCAACCGCTGTGGAAGATAAAGTGGTACCCGACCCGACTGACAAACAACCTTTTTATCTCTTTGAAGGTAAACTAGTATTAGCTTTTTTCCTTTCAATTAAGAAGTCCCTTTTTCTTGAAAAAATTTGGAGGTTTTTGGTTTGTAAGTTTGTGGGCCAAAAATGGGCACGAAAGTTAATTAGAGTTAATGATAATTTATCATTATTAAAAAATATTTATTTTAGTGGGCCGGACCGAGCAGGCCCTGTGCAAACTGTCAAGCTTCCTGCCGACCCCTGTGTGCCCCTTGTGGGCCGTGGCACTCCCCATGCTTATACCAGGCATGAGAATTAAAACAACTATTTGATATTTTTAATTCGTCGTGGGCTTTCTTTCAACCTTTTTATTTTTTGTCAGACAAACTGTGTATGTATTCTTTTCCTTTTATGCTCCCACTAATATGGGCCATATGTGAATTTTGCTTATGATGTTTTTGTTGGCCTTCCATCTTCTTCGAGATATTACATGGCATAGTTTTATTTTTGAAGTATATTACAAAGCATTGTTGAGTCCACTACCCTCTCCTTAAAGAAGTTCAACCACTCTCTCCTTAAATTTTTTTAATGACTTATCATTAACACGCTGTATGCTGCCGCTTTCCCCTTAAATTTTTTTAATAAGCTGCAATTTACACAAGTGGAGTAGACACTCAAATTTGATTAACTATTTGTATTACAATGTATATTAAATGAAGTAATAATGTGCTGAGTGTAGTCTCAAACTGTTTCTGCCAAACACAATTCAAAATTTCAAACCTAAATCTATCATATTTTCCCCAAAGTACAAGAGCAAGCCCAGTGGCTTGTCCCTTCCTTGGTTGCGTAAACACTAACAACTTACAAAAGCCAATAGATTGGTGTTGCGACATTTTCACTTCAGTAAAAGCTTGAACAATTCGTGCATGTAGATATTGATAATAACCCTAAATCCAAACGCTTCACGCATAGCAACGCCCTCAATTTCACTATTTTTCATGGAGCCGAAAATATTGGTTTAATGTTAGATTTTCTCTAAACATATAGAAAGAACAATGACTAACCAAATATATATTAACTGCCAATTTTCAGTTTCACCGCGTTAGTAACGTAACAAATATGATCTTTACTTTTTATTTCAAAAAATCAACTCAACTATATGCAGTATCTTACTGTATGAATAGAATTATTTATTTTGATGTTGTTTGTTTATTTCTTCCCTGCCTTCTTCTATTTTAATGAAAGTGTGCCCAGCGTGCACAAGGCTTAAAATATTTTGTAAACAGTACTTATTATCCAATATTTTGCAAGCATACTTTGTTATAAATTTTGACTTTTTTTTTTGGCTAGTTAGACGGGAGTGAGTATTGCGTGCACCACGCGCGTCACGTGGTGCATTAGAACCAATCACACATTGCTAAATAATATAAAGTATGACCCATCATTGCTACATGACGATAAATTATTGATTCTAATACACCACAGGACAATGCACGTGATGTATTGTATACTTTTCCGTTAGACGGTGGCGGTATAGTACTTAATAATTACTAGAGTCTTGGATTCGTCAATTTGGTAGAAAATCTTGTTCATCCTCGCCACACATGTAATCTCAGTTTGGATAAAGCACAAAGCAGAGCCTACCAGCTCACAGATTAGTTATTCCTCTAAAAAAACCTCGACCTCTGCCTGCCTCAAGTCTCATCCCAGCTTTCCTTGTCCTACTCTACTTCTGTTTAGGGTTCTGACGTATTTAAAAAGGTTAACAAAACAACAGATTTTATTATGTAGTTAAGATCCAATCAAACAGCTTTTTTCTAAAACCGCTCGAATCATACGTAGATAGATGGAGGTGGAGACGCCTGCACGACGACGTCTTGCTATTCTTTCTTCCCATATTTGCCCAGTTATTACTCAAACTCAACGCCATCAGTCCCAATGCTCTTCTGCCGTTTTCGCTTCAAATTGTTCCTCTTCTTCTTCTTCTCAGATTGGTGGAAGCCACGAGGGAGAAGCTGATTGCGTCTTTTGCAAGATTGTTCGAGGCCAGGCTCCAGCTTTGAAGGTTTTTTTTTTTTTTTTTTGCTTTCTCTTGATTGGTGCTGCCCCCATCAATTCCTTGCAATTTTGATCAGGCTTGCTTACTCACTCGGGTGTATTAATAATTTCCGGCAATTCGGGTTATTAATCAATGATCATATTGAAAGGAAATAGAGTTCGGTTACCCTGATTTCTGATTACGCTTCGTGCTGCAACCTTAGCTTTGAAGGTTTTTCTAAATTGGGATCTAACTCAATTATTGTGTCAAAGCTTTTATCCTGATTTTGAAACTTGAAACTTAAAGAAAGTTACACCTGAAACCTTTGTGTACTGAACGAAAACTACATTGTACTACATTGTTTTTTGTATTATGAATCCCGAGTCAGAGGCACTTTTATTAGGCCCCTTCGGAGTAGCTTTAATTTATTTATATGCAAGTTTTCAAATTTTAAGCTTGTCCAATTGAGCTTTAACCAAGGTTAACCTACATTTGTTTTGTTCTAGCTTCTTGGTTTGTTTAGTTGACGGACCCATGAGCTTTAATTGAGCGAATTTCAGTAGTTTTGTTCACATCTCACACTTGATACTTGAAAAGTTTTCCTAACTGTATCTTTTCATATTTGGTGACTATGATATTGTCCCTGTTGTTTATGTAGCAAGAGTATTAGTTATTTCCCAAACTAGTAAATTCTGTCTGCCAAAAATAACATAAAGGTAGAATCTTTTAACCTTGTGGTGTTGGTATTCTAATATTTTATTGGGCTTCATATGACTACAGGTCTATGAAGATGGTGTATGTCTTTGCATTTTGGACTCACATCCTCTGAGCCCTGGGTAAGGAAGGTATTGTGGGTAAGGTGGTCTTGTTCTTTTGGGGTCTAATAGTTATGTAATGTGAAGTGTCTCCATGCATTTTCTTGTGTCAAAGTATGTGGAGTGAGGGTTATAATGATAAACAAGAGCTTTATCCAATTGATAAGGATTTTCCTTCTGTTGTTTTTTGAAGTTTGGAAAATGAATCTCATGTTTGTCTGGGCATTGGGAATTTATTTTCCGTTAATTATGGAAGATTGTTCACTTCATGCTTCTCTATGGGGGAGTTCTGTGAAATTATTCTCCTGGCTGATGCCTGATTTTGCCAGCTCAAGCTGTGACTTACTTCTTCTCTTAGTCTATAACAACAGTAACTCTTCTCCACTTGTCAACGGCAAGTTTGCATTGGTCATCAGGCACCCTGCAGCAATCTTGCTCCTTTCCTTGGGTTTAATTTAAGCCATACTATAGAGAATTAGACGTGATCCAGGGGTTAGGCAGAGATGCAGTTTATAGGCTTTGGTGAATTAATGTGTTCATATTAGTTAAAAGGATTTTATAATTGGCTATACGTTGTGCATTTATTTTAATTGAATTGAGAAGTATGTGAAGGCAGTAATCACAGCGATGAATCAATCTGTCTATATGAGTTTGATAGGAATTTATAATTGGGCCTATTGTGCAGTTATTTTAATTGAATTGAGAAGTATATGAAGGCAAGCTGAGTAGTCTCAGGTATTGGAGCCTGGTTAAACTAATCTATTCCGCATGCCTCATCAGTTTTTGTGCAATGCGCTAATTCTTTCTTCTTACCAGTTTGAAATATGGATTGGACACGCTATCAATCTTTTGATGTGTTTTCTCAGGCACTCGCTTATTATCCCAAAACGTCATTTTTCTTCTTTGGAGGCAACTCCTCCAGAAGTAAGTTCTCTTGTCAAATATCATATTTTATTGCTTAACTCTCTGGATAACTATTAGAAGCATTGGATGTTGTGTCCTTTTCACCACATGATATCCCTACCTTAAAGCAATTGAATCATCAACTAGCCATCACTAATTGAAAGACTATTGTCAGGTTGTTGGAGCTATGTGTTCAAAAGTACCTTTCATTAGCAAAGCTGTAAAGAAGGCCACTGGTTGTGGTAGGTATTTGTCATCTTGGACTAGACTACATTACTTTTTGTCATCAGCGTCCAATTCTTTTTTTTTTTTTTTTTGGGGGGGGGGGGGTGGTGGTGGTGGTGTGGTGGGAGGGTTTGCAGTTGAGTCCTTTTAGGCTTCTTGACTTGTTCTTTTTTAATGTACGTGGATTGTGGATCTGGATGTCTTTTTGCAAAATTGTTTATACCTTTTTCATTACTACATTCACAGTGAGGACAATTTTAAAGCTGTTGCACAGCTAGTTCTGTTGTCTTCCTGGAAAATCTCATGATTTATTTTTAGTTGTACCTTGTAATTTGTAATTAGCTTTGTGTTCCTATTCCTTTTCGTTATATTAAGATTTAGTGATGGAGAGTTTGTACTGTAGATTCCTTTAATCTGTTAGTTAACAATGGCGCTGCTGCTGGCCAAGTTATATTTCATGTAAGTGTGGACTTTTTCCAAACTGAATATATAGCTTCTTTGTCTGGCTGGATACTGATTCTCAAGGAAACTGATGGATTAACGATGTCTTTTCTGATTACAAAATTCAGACTCACATTCACATAATTCCTCGCAAAGCAAGTGATTGCTTATGGGCTTCTGAGGTATGTCTTTTTCACCCTGTACTTTTCTGTTTCTATGAGCTGATTGGCAAATAATTGGTACGTTGATCATGCATAGAGTTTGCGAAGGCGTAGATTGAAGTTAGATCAAGAAGCTTTGCAACTTGCACGTAGCATTCGTGATAGGTTACAGTTATTGGACAATTTTGAAGATAGCAAGGGTCAGGGGTCCAGTCTCATTGGAAGCTAGAAGAATTGAGTGTTTTGTAATTTGTTGATAGAGGACATCAGTTCTGTGCTTTGTTGACAAAGTACATTACGGTAATTGTGAGAATGAATTTTACAGCTTAAACTGTTTGCACGAAATGTCTGTTGGCACAAGTGTGTTTCGCTTATTGGCAAAAGAATTATATTTTTTACCTCTTTTTTCAGCTTCCTACTTCTGTACTTCTACTTTGTCTCAGTTCAGCGATTTGCTCGAATGAAATATTTGTCCTTAGAAGTAATGGGCTGGCCCTTTAAAAGTGGATCGCAATGGCGATTCCGCTTATTTGGCGGCTAATTTTGAAGACCATATTTCTTAAATTTAAATTGATGTTGGCAAGTGTGAGCTTACATGAACGTCAGTCAGAAACTGTGAAGTTCAATGCAAAGTGCTACTATCCTGAAAATTATAAGAAGCCACCTTGAAAAACAACCGAAAATAAGATGCGGTTTCCAATTTTCCATGGAACAGAAGTCTTCGTCCATACTGGGTGTGGATTACAGATTTCTCAGTAAATTTAAAGCATTTGTTCTTTGCCGAGTCCAAGAACACGGAGCATAACAAAACCAAAGGAAAATCACGTGCAAAGCATGTACGAGGAAGGAAGAAAGAAGTCACCCTGGCTTTTCTAGTGTCGTGTATCATCCTAATTTTCTTTGCTAGGAAACTTCTCAAATCCCTTTTCTATTCAAAATACAAAACTTTTCTCTCTCTCTCTCTCTCTCTCTCTCTATATATATATATATAGTTAATGACTCTGCAGAGTTATCCACGTATGATTTATTTTTTCTCTCTCTTACTTCTCTCGACATATATCCATATCTTAAGAAGAGCTGTATTACTCAAGTCTCCCGTGGATACGCCCCTGTGATCATCTTGGGATATTAGTTTGAAGATCTCGAAGAATATGTTAAAAGGTAACAATAGTCTTGTTCTCTTGAAGCTAAATAATGCGTTTATATATTTTTCACGGATTTAATCTTGTCCAAAGGAAGTAAACTCATTTTCTTAAAGATTTCTGCTGCATCAATATTTTTGTGTTCTTGTTTGCATCAAAGCTTTTCGTTCTCCCCACCAAGAGCTAGGAAAAAACCTACTCGCTTTTTTCTTCTTCCCCTGCAGAAGCACTCCATCTTCTTTCATTGCCAAATCACGGCATCCAAATTAGGCCTAGATAGAGACTGTTTTACAACTGGTTTCGTAACCGGTAAACTCGTGGGGACTGTTTCGCAACATTAAATGCATCAAGACTTTTTTACACGCACAATTAGGTGCTTCCGCTCATTCCATCGCAATAACATTTTCCTTCCTTCCACCAATCAGAAAACAAATTGACATTGAAAAAAATTAGCAACTTCACACTAGTCGCATGTCATATACAATTAAAAAATTAAACAGATATTAGACTAAGCTATGTTAGGGTGTACTTTTTTTTGGACTGATGCTCAAAGGAGTCTGTCTCCCTTCGTCCTCTGTCCCCTTCCTCGTCAGTCAGTTTGCTGAATTTTGGAAGCATCAGGAAACTTCTCGAATCTACTAATACTAGTAATCATCACATCTTGTTAATTCTAAAACATAAAGGTTGATTTAATTTCTTTTCTCCAAAATTCTTCATCCTAATTTTGCCTAATTACTTATTGATCCCAAAAGGGCAACATACATGTTTTATTTCTTTGGCCCGCTTATTATCAAGCTTAGAATTTCAATTTCTCCACAAATAATTGCCGCTGAAGAAGAAATTTTATAAACAAAAGAATTCGTTCCGATTTTAGGTTTACTGAAAATATTCAAAAAAAAGAGAAAAATGTCTCCGGTGGCGGCGGCGGCCGCCACAATGGATGCCGCAGCGGTGGCCAAACAAGCGGAACGGCTCAGGCGAGAAGGCAACCTTTGCTTTAAGAAATATCGATTTGGTGCCGCCATCGATGCTTATACTGAGGTACCACTTCCTACATGGAATATATTCATACACGTATACCGCACAGCTTTTCTTTTAAATTTACTCCTCTTTTTTTTTTTTGGTTTTCATACGTGGATGTTTATTTAGGCGATTGCATTGTGCCCTAATGTGCCGATATATTGGACAAATCGTGCTTTGTGTCACCGGAAGCGCAAGTATGTAATGCCCCTTTTAAGTAGGACTGCTATTTGTGATTACTAGCTCAATTTTGGTGATTATGGGGATTTTTTTTAAAAATAATTTCTGGGCCTAGCTGTTGAAATTTTACTGTTAATTTGTTATGTAAATGTAGTGATTGGAAAAGAGTGGAAGAGGATTGTAGGAGAGCTATTCAGATTGATCACCATTCTGTCAAGGTCTGTGGATTAAGTCTTTTTGGTAAAATTTGATTTTGTTGCAAACCCCATTTCAGACCGTGCATTCTTTTCGATTTCATGCTCGTTTGGTGGCGAATTTGTTTTTGCCTTAAGTTTTCTGACTTCTGTTGGTTAAGAGTGGTAAAATCGTGCTGTCTGAATCTTTGTCAAATGCTTGTGATTTCTACGATGAATGTGCGTTAGGAATATTGCAGTAATGATAACTTCAAAACTGTTATTTTTGTCTCCACTTGCATGTCTTTGCAACGTGCCAACTTTCATCAGCCCCTTGGCATTTAGGATTGTAGAGGCTTTTTATTCACTCCTGCTCTGTGATGTTCTTGAATGGAATCAATCTGTTCATAACTACCCGAAATTGATTTCTCAATACTTTATTGAGCCATAGTCATTGATCCTCAAATCTGTCAAAATAGGTTGCCATTATGTATAAATTTTCTTAAGTGACTGTGTAAAAGAATCATGGATCAGTCAAATGCCTGTAAGTTCACCAGGCATTTGTTTTATGTCCCAAAGTTGATTTTCCCTCATACTGATAGAGTGGATACGAAAAGCATCATTTACAGTAGTTTCTTCATTAATTAGAGTAGTTTCACCATTAATTAGGTTGCCTATGATTGTGTTGTGGTGAAGGGATGCCAACAGCCAAAAGGCTTCTAATGTTTGGACTGTTAGTACATATGCTTATCATGCTTGCCTGTTATGACACAGCCAGCATTGATTGAAAAAGCTGTTTGAGACTTGAATAAAAAAAAAAAAAATTGTTGCCATAAAAAGCTCACATATGGCTCTTATCAATGTTGGTGTCACTGTTACTATCTGGAAGCCTGCTTATGAGAATCCTTTTTTGACAAGTTTGTGGAGTAGATATCCTCATCCTCTATTCAAGATATTTGATTGTCTATTCTCAAATCTTCTTAGCATTTTGGGGTTGTATATGGTGCTATATTTCGAGTGAGCCTTGGCAGCATGGTGGTGATGTTCTTTTATGGGCACTATGAGTAGTGCTTTTTTATTATGAACTAAGAGGTCGCTTAATCACCACCCAGACACAGTAGGCTCTTTGCTTAAGGTACAAGGCCATAAACAATAGGCACTATTGTGTAGTGTTTCTCTATTGTGAGCTAAGAGGCCACTTAATAACCAGTCACAACCCTCAGACCCAGTAATCTTTTTGCTCAAAGGTACAAGGCTATAAACAACTACCCTTCCAATAAACAGCTTGCATTTGCTATTTTAGCTCAGTATAGGAGTTGACCAGCTACTTCAGTGATCAATGATTTCTATTCTGCTCTAATTCAGTTGCTTATGTTATGGTTAATATTTGCTCCACGGCCTGGTCTTATGGTGGGATGAAATAGTGATGATATAACGTTTTTCTTACCAAAGTAGCATGTTATTCAGTCTGCACTATCTATATCATGTTCAGCAAAATCTGTAGAGAAGTTTATGGCATTTGTGAAATGCTACCCTTCTGATGTCTTGGTTAGTTGTCACATATAACTATCTTACAGGACATGCTTTCTGGCTTTACAGGCACATTATATGCTAGGTCTTGCTTTGCTGCAAAGAAAATTATATGCTGAAGGAGTCAAGGAATTAGAAAAGGTACTCTGTTTTGTTTGGCTCATGTGAATTATGTTGTTGTTCTTTAATGCACATTTTTTTATTATCATTTATTGTTCTGTACACAAATCTTGTTGTCTAATGTGTACTCAGCAGCATGGCATTTCTTAGCTGTATACCATGTCTAACAAACACAACTTCTTTGCAGTTTGTAGATTTGCTTGATTGTAAGAGGCAGTCTTTTTTTTTTTTTATTTCTTTCCTTTTTGGTGGGTTTGGGGTTGGAAGGCTGGTTATCATCATTTATTGTGTTATAGAAGACCTCGTATTTTGTTGAATTATGATTGTTTATCTAGCAAAGTAAAGGTTTTCCAGAATTTTGACTGCAGGCTGATGATATTAGGTGTATAGGACTTAAAAATGACTAGTTGGATAAATGAATAGATTGCTCCCATTTGCTTGAAGTTTTAAGATGTTTTACTCCAGTGAAGCATTAGTACGAGTCTTACATCTTTAACATTCCTTTGCTTTTCCTCTTGTTGATGTTCTTTGGTTTTTCATCCTATACATCTATCAGCTTGTATATTGCCCTGCCAATTTAATCAGAAGTACCTTCAACTCTTTCCTCCCATTTCTGCCTTACCTCTCACTCCCCAACCCACAATGAAAGCAGAGAATGCTTATGTCATAATGGTAGAACTTAGAGATTTAAAGTCCTTTCTACATTTAAATTTACTCCACATCAACAGAAAATTCACTTGATATCTATAGAAAAGTTACCTTTTGGTTGCTATACAATGGATATTTTACTTTTAATGAAGTCAAATATGAAAAGATGATGGTACTATTTTGTAGTTTTATGCTTCCTTTGCACCATTTGGAAATGTCTCATTCTTGCTTGTCAAACAACGAATTTTTGTGTCATGAGCTGACATCCTAAGTCGTTCCATGCATGCTGACCCAAAGTTTCTGAAAGGAAATTGATCCTTAAAATGCATACTAATTTTCTAATTTGACTGAATTTATTTTTTAGGCATTGAATCTTGGAAGGGGTGCTAAGCCGAAAGTTTGCATGGTAGAGGAGATCTGGCCGGAGCTTGCAAAAGCAAAATATTTGGAGTGGGAGCATGAATCCACCAAGCGGTCTTGGGAACTTCAAAGTTTGAAGTAAGTGGTCTTTTGTGGTTTTTATTTGTTATAGTTAACATTTATGATTTTTTTAATTTGTATTTGCTTTATTTTCTTTGTGGTTAAATTTACCTTTTCACTATCTCCTGTTGTTGTGCCTCAGAGAAACTTGTGAAGCAGCTCTTAAGGAGAAACATTTACTTGATTCTTCTCATATAGAAGGTTTTTTAGATGAAAATACTAGGTCCAATACCAAACAACTGGAAGCATTAACTAGGGTTTTCCAGAAAGCTGCAGAAGATGATATACCAACCGAGGTAAGCATTTACTATAAAACCATTTCTTTGTGGATTTTACATGTTCTTAATTGATCACCTTCTACTTCTGTGGTCTTCACACTGACGGAGCAGGTGCCGGATTATCTTTGTTGTAAAATTACTCTCGACATTTTTCATGATCCTGTCATCACTCCTAGTGGAGTTACATATGAGCGGGCTGTGATCCTTGACCATTTGGAAAAGGTAAAAATATTTTATCTTCACGTCAAATGTTCAAGCTCTATTTTCATGTCATGCACAAGTTAATCTTCATTGTTGTAATTGGGTTAGGTGGGTAAATTTGATCCAATAACGCGTGAACCACTATATAAATCCCAGCTGGTGCCGAATTTAGCCATAAAAGAAGCAGTACGAGCATTTTTGGACAAGCATGGTTGGGCTTACAAGATGGGCTAATATTATGCAGTTAGTACAAGGTTTTTCAAGAATCAGTAGTAAATCTCGTTTATTGTGGAAAGAAGCCAAGCGTTTTAGAACCCGAGAAAACATGCCCGTGGGCATACTTTAAAGAATGTAGTTGCATGCACCCATTTGTACAGCAAAGAAAGATCACAATTTTGTGTCGGTCCATGACTTCTCTAATTGTACAGGTGTTTAGACTTGATAAACATCGAGTGTTGTACCATAGCCTCCCCTGCCCGGCGAACTCAACGCCCAACCCCCGCTTCCCCTGCAATTCCCCTGCTTCCATCATGTATTTTATATTAGAATCATTAACTGATTTGAATATTTCATCTTTGTTCTATTTCTAAATTTTGTTGTTTGGGACCAGTTGTATGTTATGCGTTGATGGAATGGCGAAATGTACTTGCAATTTTTTGTTCTCTCTTTTTGGTACAGTATGTAACTGGTAAAGGCAAATATATTGGTACATCCAAATATTTGTTGAACCTTGAGTACTATGGATATAACAAGAAGTAGGTAAATGGAATAATTTTAACAGCCAAATGCGAATGTTTAATCTTATCGTGCAAAAGTATGTCAAAACTCTTAATCAAGAATGAAAATGATGACATGTTTGTGCAACCTGTTCTGATTACTTATTTGGATGGAACTTGAGCTTCAACAACCCGTACGAAAAGGAAGTACTAATGCCTCGTGATTCATCAATAGATGGGCAACCACAAGTGGGAGGAAATACCAGCCTAATGCAGACATGAATAACTGACTAAAATTCTACAACATTTGCTGACAAAAGGGGCTCCAGGTTCTATAATTAAGGAACAAATTGACACTGCAGCCAGTGTCCACTTGAAGTGATAGGAATTCAACAACATTAGCTAAAGAAATGGCATCCGGGTTTTCCCAGTTCTATTATTAGGGATGAAATTGACACAGCAGCCAATGTCCACTTGAAGCGTTGAAGTGATAGCCAGCTAACGCCCTTTGGTTCAAAGCCCTAACAGCATTTCATGGCAGTAATAGAGTTATCTTTCTTTGCTGCATTTATTATTGAAGTAGATGCTACGTCGTCTGCGATCAAACCAATTATGCGACACTTGTGTTCCCATATATATGGTCCCAAAAATAAATATCTAAGCCTCATTGTCCCGAGCTGTGTTGTTTCTGCGTTAACACAAAGTCCCAAATAACACATGGTAGCCCCTCATTTTCATCTCTGTTTTTCAGGGGGTGGGTTAGGGTGCCAAGAAAATGTTGACAATTGTGTACATTGTTGACAGACGCCATGGTTATTAATAGTATTAGTCATTTAAGCAATAGTTGGAGTATAAACAAGGTGAAAATCTTGTAGAATAATTCGTGTGGTTAATAGTATCTAAACTTGTGAATTTCCTTTGTAACAAAAGCGATAATAGAAGAAAAAGAAGAAGAAACCAGGATTGAGATAGGATCCGATCAATTGATGAATTGCTCCAGCATAATGAGTGCGGCTAACTTTCTTTAATAGCAGAAGCGGCCATAGAAGATAGGGACTTGCGTTTGAAGCTGTAGCCATATGCGTTCTAAGTGAGAAGTAGTGGGAGTTGGACAATTACAATGCCTAACCCACTGAAGAAAACTGCAAGTCATCTTAGCCAGTCGTTATTGGCATGGCACTTTTTGCCCAAGAATAAGCAAAAATGAAACGAATCAACATCTTGACAATGAAATTCTCGCGACCAACATACAAGCAATTATATTACATTGTTTTGCGGCCATCACAATCATCTACCCCACTCCTTTTGCATTTTTTTTGCTCGAATGAAGCAATTCTTTAACAGTAGCAAACAAAATAGCTTAGTGCTGATATTAAAGCATTGATAATTGACACATTAATGAGCTAGTTTAGCAAGTCAATCATTAACGATATATTGAAGTTAGACTATACTTCACTATATCTATAAGTTTTTTAATTTTCCTCAGAATTTATAATGATCTAATTTTGTACCAGCAACATACTTGGTACATAGACATTAAAGAATGTATCACAAATAAACTTAGGCAATCACAACCTTAAGAAAAAAGGAACCCTGAAAATTGCTGGAATCATGTGCTAGGTGATGAATAAGCCAATCATAAATTACTCAAAGTGCGTAATTTATGCAGAAATAAATGCCATTGAAGTAGGACTTTTGAAAGAAAATTTGATCTTAATATTAACCAAATAACTCGAAGGACACAGCGTTTATATGCCATAGTCATATTCTAGCCTCGTAGCAAAGCAAGCCAGACTAATAGTAATTGCAAATTGAGGACTTTCACTTCTGCCGACAGTTGTTCGTGAGTCAATTCTTAAACCACTTTGCTTAGATTGTAATATTAATAGACATAGCTTAAGTATCTAAAGAAGAAGAAGGTGCACGCGTCCTCTTTTAAATATTTTGACCTTCTAAGAAAGGAAAAAGAAATGTTGAAACTGAAAATACAAAAGCTGGACAGCATTTGGGAATTGGGATTATATTATTTGGATACCGCGTTAAATCCAAGTGAAAGTTGTAGTCACTATCTAAATGGATGCGAATTGACTTTATGCTCTCTTAAAGATAAACAAAATAAGATAAAACAAAGAAAAAGTTTTGGAGGATTGGACAGGGATAAACTTACCATTCCAAAACCAGGGACGCATTTTTAGTCACGGATGCTTCTATAGATTTAAGCGCTCCCCATACAATAAGCCAAACATTTACCCAGCAAGACACACCACACCGCAGACATGCCTTGTGGAAATATTACTGCTACTGCTACTTTCCATGGTAGACGTTGAACAGTAAACCAAGGCCACCGCACCAAGCCAAACCACTGGACAGGGGACCAAAAGCGCCACCCACATGGCCAAAAAATGGGAACAAAGTACTGCTACTATTGTTTGACGGCAATTAATATTGCAATCCCACTGTGTTTCCCCCTTTTTTCAGTTTTCTGATGAGCTTTCAGAATATGATTTTAATACCTGCTGGAGTGGATAAAGTTTGGACCACCACAACAAAAGGTATCCCAAGACCACCACCACATTCAATATATCAGCATACTTTTCCCGTTGTGATCCTCAACCTCACAAGCCAGAACTGGAACCATGCAATGAATGATTCCATGACCTTCATAATGGTTTAACCGCTTCCTGGAAGTGAGGACAAAAATGTGGCTTATTAGAACGAAAGTTACATCAACAACAACAGATGCACAAAAAGTTGCCACCGCTGAATCAGTTGGGCATAGTTAGTCAATTTAGTCTTTTCTACAACTAAACCGCGATATGATAATCCACTAACCACTAGCATACAAAAAGTAAAAGGGATTAGACTATGTTTTAGTGGTGCATTTCGGACAGCAAAAATATACCTTAGGAACAGGGACGTACTAGGTTAACCATGTGCATAATTAAGCAAACACAAAAATCTTATAAAGGTCTTAATTACAAGCATACAAGTTCCAGATGGGACTTGAGCGGTATAAAGGAAGCAGTCTACTAAACAAACCATGTGCATTGATTATTGAGAGAATCTTATAGCAAAAGCTCCCTGTTGTAATTATTCACAAAGACTATACTAATGAACCCCATAAAGCTGAGAGAACAAAACCTTGGTGAAGTCATACAATATACAATATCAAAGTTTGGGGAAGGCCACAAGCTGCTTCAATAGCATAGTAGTAGTAAGTATGGAACATCGAAAGGATTGTAGAATTTACAAAATTCTTGCTGGGATTGAAGTGGCAAGTGGCAGATCATGCCGTATGGGTAAGATTGACAGCCCTATTCAGTGTCTCAAGAATGCCACTAGCCTTTCTCTTGGCTCTTGAAGTACCATTTTGAACAAGCTGAGAAATTGTACCATAAGTTTTTTCCTCTTCTCTCATTTCCTTCCATTTGGCACGATCACTGAAACATATAGTGTAAAGAATAGCAATGCAGTTCTCCTTGTTGCGAGAACAAGGCGTCTCCCTTATTATACTAAATAAGCATGGAACTGCTTCATAATCTCCCATTTCCTCCACGGCCTTTTGATTGCTTGAAAGCATGGCAAGGATGGCCAGTAACTCATCCACGAGCACTCTATTCTTGATCTTTTTCAGGATCACCTTCACAGCACCATCTCTAACAGTTCTTGCCTTATTCTCATGAAGAATACACAGATTAAAAATAGCTGATGCTACATCCTTCATTGCTAAATGATGCCCCTCATCTAAAAGGTCAATAAGTGGTTTTAGGGCACCAGAGTTTCCTATGAGTGCTTTATTAGAGTCAAGGGCAGATAATGTGAACAGAGCAGCAGCTGCATTGCTCCTTGTTTCTATTGTTCCTGATCTTAATGCATCCATAAGTAGAGGAATAACCATTGGGGTTTCTGCAACAAACTTCTTGTTGTTGTCATGAATGGAAAGATTCAGAATGGTTGTGATTATATCTTCCTGCATGTCAGGATGAATGTCACTTGGAGTCTTGCTTCTAGATATCGGAGAGAGCAATTGAGGTATCGCATCAACAGATTCACCAAATAGAGCCCGGAATGAAGGCATCCTTTTCGTCAGCAGCCGCAGTTCCCTAGCTGATTCCTTTTGATCAGACAATGAAGAAGACATCTTTGAAAGCAAACAAATAAATTGATCCCTATCAGCTTCTGTTGGCCCTTCATCCTCAGAATACTGTATGGCTGGCAATTGAATCCCACTATTCTTGCACCACTGTGATATCATCTCCCTAATTAAGTGATTAGGTGTAAGGATAGTATGGGAGAGGACTTGTTGTGTCCGGGGACACGTTCTATTTCCAGCCTTTAACCATTTCTGAATGAAGGGTCTATCATAAGTCTGCAAGATCATTGGTGAAAGTTTCAGACACAGACAGAATTAAAATACAGTATCAAACAAGAAAATCCAGTCTCCAGAATTATAGCTCTTCAGATGAAAAGAGAAAACAGCAGTATGAGAGGATTTAAATACGGTAACAAACAAGAAAAAATAGCTCTTCAAGTGAAAAAGGAAAAAAAAAAAAAAAAAAAAAAATGAAGAGGAAGCAATATGCCGTGCTTTCAAAAAATGTAACCAATTAGACTGATTGCCGCCTGGGGACCGAATTCTCTACAAAATTAAAGAACTCGTGGTGTAGAGTGAATTGCAAAGAAAACAGAAAATGACTAAAGCTCCGTGTTTTCCCTCGTAATTCATTAATATGTCGGTC
The DNA here is from genome assembly GCA_024721245.1 of Mitragyna speciosa. Classification (NCBI taxonomy): domain Eukaryota; kingdom Viridiplantae; phylum Streptophyta; class Magnoliopsida; order Gentianales; family Rubiaceae; genus Mitragyna; species Mitragyna speciosa. Next base: position 22,782,485 of record CM045563.1, read on the forward strand.
AAATAAAAATTCATAAAAACAACCAAATGACATTGACACAATGGCATTCTATAATCCAAATAAAACACAAATTTTATCAGCCCGGAAAATGTTACTTCTGCAATCCAAACAATCCACCATTAATGTATCAACTTTAATCGCCCATGTAATACACCAATAAGCTTAAATTAAGACTAATACAAAGAAGACACATCCTACACCAGCTCAAGCAGAACGTGAGGAAAAAAAATCTAATAAGGAAAGACAAGAGGATAAGTGGCGGAGCAGGAATGACAAACCTGACCAGTGGCGACAATAACAGGATCCCTGATGAGTTGTTTGGAAAGCGGGCAGCAAAACTCCTGAGGTACTGTGAGAGAAGAGGAGTCATGAATCTTCACAGACAAGGACGATCGCTTCTTAATCTTCAACTCCCTCAAAGCACACAGCAACCTGTGGGCCCTATCCAGGGCCTCCAAATTAACATCATCACTACTACAATCATCCACCACCGCCACAATTGCTTTCACAATCCTTCCCAATTCCCTCTTCAATTCCACTACCTTTGCCGCCACTGGATCTCCATCTCCATCTTCATCCTTCAATACCCCACTTTTCGCCATTCTTTTTCCCCTCCAAGAATTGGCGACCCTTGTTCTTGATCTCTCAGATTTTGTTTTTATTTTTTATTTTTTAAGATCAGTATAAATGTGGGTTATTATTAGTACTGTTCTTTCATGGGGTTTTTTATCATTGTTGCCAGTAGAGGCAAAGGGGATGGTATGCTGGAGTAATTCCTCTGTTTCATACTTTGAGGACTCTAACTAAGAAGAATCAAACTAACTAAATTCCTTTATAATTGCTCTTTTTGGGGGTTGGGTATGAAAGTAGAGGTATAGCCTAGGACTTTTGGCACTTGGCAGAAGTGTGAAGGAGAAGAATGCGAGGGAGCGAGGGAGAGAGACGGAGTGTGTGGGTGTCAAGTGTGGTGTGTGTAGTGTGTGAGTGTGTGAAGTGTGTGTGGGAGGGTGGTCCAAGGAATACGCAATCAGGGAATCCGTGGCTAAATAGCTGGCATCTACGCGGAGGGACTAGGCAGTTATGCAAGCCTCCCTTCTTTTTTAATCATACTAACAAGATCTTATTATTACTACGGCTATTTTTTAGATTTTTGTTATGGATATGTAATCAAGTCTTCTTTAACAATTTAATTTTTTTTTATTCCACACACCTACTATTTATTTTCTATTGGATGAAGATGTTAATATATTTCCAAATTATAACACCTTAACTATATGTTTTATTTAAAACATGCTTAATTTATAAAATCTTTGGTTTTCATTTATGAAAAAAAATAAGTTTTTTTAATCTTTTCAGGAAACATATGAGATAGTGCACATCATAAAATGTAGATTGTATAAATAAATTTTCTTTATGCTAGCTTGTTGTTTTCGTGTAATTCAAGATCTAAAGAGTATTTTTTTTTTCTTAGAAGCAATCCCGAGTGTTCCTTAAGTTTTCCTATAACAATATTCTAAGTTTTAGTTTTCGTTTCAAATCTTATTCATGTTTTCATCGACATATATTGGTGTTCGTCGAGGCATGATCGATTAGAGATTGCTTTATAACTAGTTTCTCAACCATCATACTAGATAATTGTTAGTCACAGGATCAGATTCTTAGTTCCATTTATTGAGGCCCTATCAGGCTCCATGCATCTGGTGCTGCCACGTGTGGCAGCACCAGATGCATGGAGCCTGATAGGGCCTCAATAAATGGAACTAAGAATCTGATCCTGTGACTAACAATTATGGCAGCACCAGATGCATGGAGCCTGATAGGGCCTCAATAAATGGAGCTGAAGATATGATCCTGTTAATCACTGTATCATGCGATGTGAAAGCAATTTTTTACGTGAGATATATTGCTTGTATGGAGCTAAATAAAACAACTAAATGATTATGGGTAAAAAAAAAAGGGGCGGGGGGAGGGGGGGGGAAGTATCTTAGCTATTAGGGGTGTTCATGGATCGGGTACTCGGTCCATGAACAAAAATTTTGAACCGAACCAATCCTACCGGTTCGGTAGAATTTTGAACTGTGAACCGATCCACACATAGCGGGTACCCGGCCTTCCGGTTACTCGCAAAATCAATTCGAATAGACCGGTTACCCGACCCGATCCATCATAATTTTTTAGTATTTTTAAAATAAAAAATAAAACGAGAAAAATTGTAAACCATCATTAAATTACTATTAACACAAGTATCAATGATTTTAAAGTTAAATTACATCATAAAATTGTAATTTTCAAAGTAACCAAAAAACAAAAAACTAAATAAACATATAGACACTTAGTTTTTTTAAACTTCATTATCACATATCAATTAGCTATAAAAATAAAAAAAAATACTTAATAAATAGTCAAATGAACATCCAAATAATAAAATAAATAGTCAAATGTTCATCAATCAAGAATGAAATAGAAGTACAAATTAGTAGTAACAATAAAATAAATCAAAAAATAAAACAATGAATTAGTAAAATAATACAACATACTAAAATGATAAAACTACCCCTTACTATAGACCGGGTCGGGTACCTGCCGGTTCACAAGAATGTGAACCGCTACCCGACCCGCTTAATTTATAAACCGACCCTGTGTCAATAACCGATTCGATTATCCTATTTTTTCGATTCGGGACAGATCAATTTTTCTGATTTTTTAATTTTTCGATTATTTTTGAACAACCCTATTAGCTATAATGAGAGAACAGTGAGAACATTTGCACGCTTTGTACCAGTATTAAACAATACACGTGATTTAAAAGGGTGGGAGGACAACGTCATGTTGAATGCTGTGCTTCTAGATTTTGTGTTATTTATGGTTGGTCATGTCATTGCAAGATTACAAATGATGTGTTCAAAATAAATGTGGATAACAAAAACGACATTAGTAGTTTTTTGCTTTTTTTGTTTCTCATATGATAAAAAAGATAGTATAATATTCGTTGAAAACAAAAGTACACGATGAAAAACAAATAAACTAAACTATAATTTTAACAACATCTTGTGTAGCTCATTATCCTGGTGAATTATAAAAACTATACGAAATTTTTTTTTTTTTTGGCAATAATCACATAGTGATATATTTCCTTTTTGAATTTCACAAACTACCATATAAATTCTAAGCTTAAGAATGTCTGTGATCAATACCTAGAGATCGAAGTATAAAAATTTGATCCGAATTTGTCATGCAGTTCATAATCCTTAGCCGGGAGTTTGGGGCCAATTACAGAAATAAAACATTATGTTGCTCCTAATTTTTGAAAACTATACTGTCTCACACACATATTTATAGCTGAGCCATCCATTAAACACAGGTTTGTAGGTAACTATATTTAACATATTTAACATGTTAATATGCGCAATTGATAGCGTTTTCCAAGTTTTGAGAAGGCCAAGAAGAGATTTAGATTATGTTGACCAGAACACGATCTCAAAGCAATTGTTTTATCGTAAAGGGCAACATTTCATTTATTAATCACATATGACATATCATGGGTGCGTTTATTAATTCTTGCTATCTGTTCTTCTAGGGCATGGTCAAACATGTTTCTTTATTATCATTATTACTTTGATCGAGCCATTTCTAAGCAGTCCTATGTCCATCGCGCAGTTATACAATTGTAGGGTGTTTATATTAGATACGGACATAAATTCTTCAAGCATTTGCATTATGAATCGATTTTTCCTATTCTTTCTGAACACATCAATTTGACAGTAGTTTTTGCATACGTTAACAAGGTATGGGCAGGCAGAAATGAGTTCATGCCACGACTATCTGGAAGACATCTTATTAATGCCTCTTTTTTTATAGTAAAGCTGAATGATCTTGTAGTTGTAGATACATAATTCATATAAAAAAAAAGATACATAATTCATAAGACTATATATTATTTATGAGAAAATAAAACCGAAACCACAGACAAACCAAAAATTAATGGTAGTGTGATGGCATTATACCAACAGCCACTCTTAGACATTTGGCGGGTAACATTGTAAAACAACAAGAGCAGTCACCAATCTTCTTCAGATCAAATAATTGCTCATTTAAACGATGAATGATGGACGATGGAGCCATGGATGCAGCATCCTCACATTCAATCCTTGGAGGTATGAGGTGGCTTATGCGTCCTGCGCTGTTCCTTCCGCCACCAACTACCCTTGCCAACTGGGATCACCGTCCGTCGTGTGCGACGGGGTCCACATCCACTGACGTGCCATTCTCTCAGTTCTTGATAGCTTCCAGCTGTAACCTTGCCCAGTACCAATTTCTCATTTGTCTTTTTCCCTCGCGTTCAAGTGAGCCAGGTTGGATTATCCGGGGCAGCCACAATAATATCCCTAACCAAGATTTTATCTCATTGTTTTTAATCCATAGTAATAAAGTGCCATTTGAGACGAATTTATACCTATTTTCTGTATAATCAAAAATTAATTTTCAAGATTAAAACCTTATACGACATGGCCTCGGATCAAGAGATTCTTAGGTGGAACGTATTTATAGCCCCATCTGTGGACTTTATGATATAAAAAAATATCACATAAGTATAGTGATGCACGTTAACAAGTAAAAGTGATATAAAAATATTTATGTAATTTTATTTTAGACTACACGGTCAACATATGGAGTCATGGCTTGGATCTATATAAAAATTTTCCCTCGAATGCTCATTAATATGTCCAAGTTGAAATTAGCTCAGCTGACTGAATTTCCCTTTTTTTCTCCCTCCATCTAGACCACATATCTGGTATCACTTTAATCTCGACTAAACTGGGGTCGAGAGGGGTCTTTCTTTTTTAGAGAAGAAACTATACCATTGTCGGTTCTCTGTTCACAAGGTTCGAATTCTTTTTTTCCCCGTTTAGACCCCCTTATTTGGTAGCACTTCAGTCTTGACTAGTTCCATTTTTTCCCCCATCTAGACCCCCTTGTCTGGTAGCACTTTAGTCCTAACTAATCTAGAATCATTGAAAGGAAATTATCTCACCACCCATCTCTCTGTTCACAAAGCTCAAATTCGAATGGTGATGATCCCTAATTTGTGATTTTAATGTTATACAAAAGCCCATTGCTTAAGGCCATTCGGAATCAAATAACAACAGACACGATGGGCCTCAGGCCAATGTTCAGACAGGGATACCTCGGAAATTTATTAATTTTTTTGGGTCAGAATATGAAGGCCCGAGACGTTTATATTGGGATTTTCGAGATCATAAAAAGTTTGAAGTATCTGTTAGTTAAGAAGAACTAGTGAGCTCGATGTTCGGCAAGTCCTTGCTCAGTTTCTGATTTAAAATCTTAAGTCTAATATCATTTACAATGATCTATTCTGTTTTATTTCATAGGATGAGGGAATTTTGTTATCTGAAACATTTAGCGACTATTTCCCTCTATGATTCACAAAATGGAGGCAAATAGGCAATTTGTTTGTTATATGCATGTATTTTTCCCCTTAATTGGCCCGTTAAACTACTATAAATATTCTATGCGTCGCACCCATTAATTTTCTTTCTTGTAAGATATCTTACCTTTCTGATATGTATTTGTTGCATAATGAAGACTTTCACTAATAATTGAGCCAAAAGAAAATCATTCTGGGGATAAAGGGACTTGAATACTTCATGATAAACTTATCAATTTGAATTTTGGGCTATGAACTTAATTTCTTGGACTGAAAAAATTGGAAATAGAATTAACACGCCGCACATTAACTGGACACTTTGTATCTATAGTGGTCCAAAAGAGAAAAGGCATGTTAGCGGGTTGTCCTGTCTAAAGAGTGGGTATTATAGACTTGGGGTGGACCATTTTTGGACCAATCGATACATAATGAAACTGAAGACCTGCGTTCGGTTTCGAGTTGAAATTACAATCACAGGTCTTCTTTTAGATACGACTTCTTCTGCGATATCGTGCTGACCCGGGCGAGTTTTGCTTAGTTCCCTTTAGCGTGAGGTAGAATTGCAGTCCATAAGTGCACCCAACAGCTATCCGTACAAGCCCTGCATGCCGTTAAAGACTTCCTTCTGCAAAAGGATACAGTACAATCCTCGGGAAAATGCAAATTCAGATCGGGTCAGGAAGAGAATCAATATCAGAGAGAGGGAGAAAGTCGATTGATGCAAACTTAATAACGACGACAAATGTCCCAAGAACTGTCAGCAGATGAAGCTTTACAATGGTAGAGAGAAGCTGAAGTTCCGATACCTATTTGGCTTTACGTATGTTGATTGTCGATGTATTAATAAGACGGCATCATGTGGATTCATCCTTTAAGATAATATTCAGCAATATGAATTACATATGATTGATTTTTTGAACTTCATTTGTAGTATAAGAAAGATTGTTGATTGCTTAAAATATCATTTTCAGCTTCCGTCAAATAGTTTTTTTCATTGAATTATCAGTAACTGGACACAACCCTCCGAAGAAAGATTTGGTGACAATAATAAAATGCCATTGCCAATAGAATTTTATAACTAAAATAATGTGGAAGTTCAGTAATAATTATTCCTATCCATTATTTCTTCCAAAGAGAAAAGTTAAGATGTTAAAACATCAATAAACCCCCACCAAGGAGACATACAGCATCTTTTCGCTACTTTTAGCAACTCAAACTATCCTCCCTCAATGGAGATAAGAGAAAATGATAAAGCACCGTGCAATCATTAAAATTTCCACGTTGCATGATCCAAAAAATTATTCCCGCGATTGTTTATGAGATATTGGAGCTTAGATTTAGCCCACCGAATAAGAAAGAAGAAAAAAAAAAAAAAATATATATATATATATATATGTATGTATATGTATGCTGATGTTATACTAAGTTACTTTGTCTTTATAATTGTGATGTTAAGTATAATGCTCAGAAGAATCAGAATATGCCCCCGGAGGTTCCCGCGACGCCCGAGGTGTTTCTACGACATTATTTTGGCTCCTCAATGCATCTAACAACCCTTGAACTAGCAAAGGACAAAAGTCTATTTAACCTTATCTAATTCCTAAAAAAGCATTATCCATTCACTTCAGCGGACCCCCTCAAGCTTTAACCAATTCTCTCTGCCCCCCTCTCTCTTCCCCCCTCTCCCCAGCTCTCTCCTCGCACCCAGAATCCAGTCCACATTAATTTAGTACACCTACGTTCGAAGCCCCCAGGACAGGGCCAGTTGTCCGTCTCACTTTTTTTTTTTTTTTTTTGGTCAAGTTTTGGCATTTTAACTTATCCTTAACCTGAGATAATCTAACTGAATTTGAGGGCACTAATAAAAATTAAATCACTATTGAACTAAAAGAACATTATGATATTCTTTTAAATTTTTTTAAATTAGCTAAGGTGAAGCTAAACTCCCAATCTTCAGCACTGAGCCGTTGGCTAAGTGTTTTCCGTCTCACTGGCAGAGCTTTTCATATTTCCTTATCACGTGTCACATCAGAAGACATGAATTTGATTTTTTGCGTAAAAAAAACTTAGAATAGAAGGGGAGCTATATTATGGGTTAAAAAAAGCTTTAAGATAAGGGTACCCTTAACGCATTTTAAGAAACCTTAAGGCACGCATCTACGCAATTTTCAGCTTTGTAAGATTTTTTTTTTTTAATATTTGAGAATAAGCTTTATAAGATTGAAATCGCCAAAAATAGTCCTAACACAAGGAGCCAAAATTTTGACAAGTGACCAACAACCGAGCCTGGCAAATTCATGAATTTGATTGCTCATTTGAAACTTAATGCCACGTCAACCTCATCCACAACCTAGCTGGTTGGGCAAATCATTATGCATAAAATATTTGAAGCAATCCCCAGAATGCCGTCGGCGAAATTAACGTGGAAGAATATTTAAGGCCAAAAATGCACAGCCATCAGATCAATTATCATCCACTCATCTAACCGCTGATAAATCATAGGCTATGTACACGTGAATCTGGGCTAATTTGTGCAGTCATGCATACAACCTGCCTTTGCCGCACACGTTATGCAAAAAATTGCGATTAATAATAAATATAGCTCGTGAAGCAGAATGCCATTAGATTAAATAAATTATGATTTTTGAATTATTATTTTTGTTCAGTTTCATTGATTTTTTTATTATCATCTTGTACGGGTAGTCGCGGGAAACAATAAACGGCCGTTCACAGCGGCGACATCAAAGCCAACAGAACGGCACTCAACGGCGAGGTTTTGCTTTAACGGCGGTGGCTGTGGAAAAACTGATCCCGCCACCGACACCGGGAATACGTTAGTCGTCCTTTTGTACGGGCCAAGCCACTTGTTCTGCATGTACCTGTGCTTCCTCCACGGCGGAAGGAAAAGACCTCTGCTCTTCAACGATCGCTTCGCGGCGTCGCTCATCCCCTTCAAAATCTGCTTCAACTCCTCGCTTTTACCAACAAAAACCCTAGGTATACACTGCACAGCATGTTCGTATCGAGACGTCGGCCTGGCGATCTCGAACTCCTTCGCGAAATCGAGGTCTACGAAATATCTCGTGAGCCGATTCGATGAGTCGGATCGGAGAACGTCAATGAACTCGTAGTTTCCGGCGGTTAGTCCGCCGGAGCTCTCCCATTTCGTCTTGCAAATAGCTGCATTATACCCTAATCTCCTCAAAGACGCCATAACATTCCGCCGAAGCACCGGAATATTTGAATTCACACGGGATAACGCCTCCATCGCCTTCGTAACATTAGCATAGAGCATGTTGTTAAACGAATCCGCATTATTCTGAACAATTGGCTTTATCGAATCTTCGATTGAGTCGAAAGAGTCATAAACTAATGAATCGCGCTCCGAATCAGAGTCGTCTGCAGGAGAGTCAGTCCTGGGGTCATCTACGAGAAAACCGTGAACGAGATCAGACAGACTAGGTGAGACGACGTCGTCATAGGCATGAGCACTGTGTTCGCTTCCGCTGCTGAAAGAATCAGGTACAATTCTAGCTTTAACTTTATCATCGAGAGGATCGGTAACTCGTTTAATTCTCGCAGAGCCAGACATTTCGAGAGGACTAACTCTGGAAGAGGAGAATAGAATGGAAGAGACGAGTCTAAAACTCAGGTGAATGTATTTTGGGAGCTGGTTTATAATATACTGCTGACTTATACAAAATATAAATAGTATATAATGCCGAGGAATTTAATAGCGAATATACCCCTAAAAAAATAATTAGTTTTTTTTTTTATTTATATTAAAATAATGAAAATGGGAAGAAGAAATGGGGTTTATCTCGTTTACTCGTTTGGTGAATTATTTTAAAAAAGAAATAAAAATTGACGAGGGGAGAGTAGTGGGGAAGGATATGCTTGGGTGTATCCCAGTAGTTGAGTAAATGTAGAAGGAGGATATCCAAACAGAGCCACAGGATTATTCTCTCTTTTGGCTTGGCGTGTGAGGTGGACGGACTCGATTGGGCCACGCAATTAATGTTCGTGTGTAAAAGTGTTGAGGCACGAGATAGGCACGTGGTGGCAGGTTCGAAGGATCATCGGGAAGCGATGGGGGTCAGGTTCTGGACCTTAGGGCAATTAGATTTTGGGATCCCGTTGGGGTTTGTGGGTTGCAGGACAGTGGGATGACTGTTTTGGCCCTTGTGGATGTGGATTTGGGGAGTCGTGGTTAGCGGGTTTTGTCGTTTGCCTCTTCGTAAATGCGAAGGGCAAGGGGCGAAAGAGAGAGAGAGAGAGAGAGAGAGAGAGAGAGAGAGATGAAAGGGAAGGCGAGACTATGGATTTAGATTTGACAAGTGTGATTTTTATGTACTGACAGCTGGGCATAATGGTACAGAGATGCGATAACCCCGATGGAGGGATGCCACGCTATGTGATGTCTTGAACTCCAAGAAAATTTTCTACATATCAATCTGACTTCTTTTTCTTTTTTTTTTTTTTTTTTTGGTGAGTGCTAAGGTTGCTGAAGTGGAACTATTGGATTAATTTATCTTTTGTGCCGTAATGTTAATTGATGTTCATTATTTTACCCCATGGCTATCTTTGTATTATTCGCCCCAAAGCAAACAGAAATCGATAAAAATTTGCTAATAATCATTTCACAAACCCACAAGAGGAAAATATTTTGTATTTTATTTTTACTATAGTGGTTTTTTCGTTTCCGACAATGTTCACTATTTCATCAATAGTTACATCTCGAACCAACATATGAAAAATATGTTATTTTGAATAGTAATAACTCATTTATTTCTACATGTATGTTACTTGAACCAACGTATGAAAAATATTGATAACATTTTTTCTATTGTAAACTTATTTACCTTTATAAATTGTATCAAATTACTTTCTGATTCTGGTGAAGGAACATTCAATCAAATTGTAGCAAATTGCTTTGTGACTTTGGCGAGTGAACATTGCTAGAGTTCATAAACTTTTGAGAGAGGATAGGCCGTAGTTTACTATCAGTCCCGAAAAATTTGGGCCAACCACAAACAAGTCAACGATTCAAGCTATATATCCAATTTGGGACTGCTTTTAATGTATTGGAATTGGGCCAACCGCAACCCAATCTACATCCTATGGTTCTCCCAAAAACTGGGAAGCCCAATGGAACACGCCATGTTGCAGGCAAAAGATTGGCGGCGGATTGAAGTTTTCCATCCTACGACTTGACGAACGGGATTAAAATACTGAAACGAAATCTCCAAATTTCAACTTTCATCTACTTAAAAGAAAGGACTAGTTAGACACATTTTTAATTTACTAAAAATATTAAGCTATGAAGATTAGTGTGAACTTACAAAATTGGCTGATCGTCCCACAGAACGAACAAAGACCCGCGGCTATTAGGCGGATCTTTCTCAAAACTGATATCATACCTTTAGACCATTAAAAAAAAAAAAAAAAACCCTCTTCCTAGCGAAAGCATTAATCAACAAACAGCAGCAAGACTATATGCTGTAGAACATTTACTTGGGGGAATAAGAAAAATAATTCTGCCAAACAAATTATCAAATGTAAGCAAATGATTTATTGCAAGCAATTCAAAATTCCCCAATGGAATGATTGTTTGACATATTCCTCAAAAAAACTAAATTTGAGAACTGAATGAAGAAGAGCAATGATTATTAGTTAATATGCTAAAACGTGGAAGATATCATCATCAGCCTAAATTATGAAGTGTAGTACTCCCACAGTTACCCAGCCCAGGAAACTGGCCAAGGTCCTCAACGTAAGGAGTTTGCCCAGAAATTTCATGGGAATCACCAGTCTCAGGGGCTTCATCCTCTTTGGTGGTTGCAGCACTTGAATATGCTCTATATCCACCACCACGACCACGACCACGCCCTCGTCCACGGCCTTGGTACCAAGCTTGCGTAATAGTACCACAAACCTGAGCTCCAAAAACTAGTCACATAGAGAACAGATGCAACTGTCTAACAAAAATTTAAATATGAGCACTTACCTTTCGCAACTTCTCATCCTCTTCAAGGTTACCATCTTTCTTAAGCTTTTCTTTCTCAGAATTCTAAACAAAATACAAAAAAGAAAGCGTCTTACGAAGTTAGGTGATCTAAATAAGTATAAGGACGTAAAGGAGAACGAACACATAATGGAGAATTCCTGACCTGCTTAAACAAAGAAAAATTCTCTTTCTTCCTCCCAACAAGCTGCATTGACTCAAGATCCTTGTCAAGTGTCACTTTCCTTTCCTGTTTCCGTAAAGCTTCCAAGGTCTTCCTCTTCTCTAGAAGCTGCTTTTCATACCCTTGTAGAGTCATCTTCAGTGAAGCACCACCAAGAAAAGAATTTGTTAAAGTTCATCAAGATTGGATTAACTTTAAAATGAACAGTAAACTTGAGAAGCATTACAATATTTTCTTCCTGCTCTTTGGTCCCCTCTTTAGAGTTATTTCCAGTAGGAACTTCTTGACCGTTTTGCTTTGGCTCTTCCTCTTTGGATATCCCAGCAGTCACTTTCCTACAAGAAAGATCAAGGATACAATGTCAAAATTTATGAACAGTCCAGTTGCCCAAACTCCGTTCTTGTCCTTCTCATTCGCAGGGGAAAAAACACAAACTATTAAAAAAGAGAGTCAGATTAGCTAATTGAAATTCCCTGACAAATAATCGTTGCTATCTGCACATGCATGTTTACAGGCCAACAAATTTGTTAACGTAGAAAACAGGCAGTAAGTCATCTTGAATAAGCGTTATAAGAATAGATACTTATGTTAAAAAGCGAAAATAAATAGTAAATTTTATTGAATAAGCGCATCCCATATAACACTGAACCGCATCTCAAATATAGCAAGGAACTATGAACTAAAAATGTGATGCAAAATGACTTGTTGAAGGTGAACTGTGAAAGAGACAACTGAAGTAACACAAATATGTTGTTAGACAAGAGTAAACATTAACTATATCTCATCAAGATGCTTACCCCTTCATGCTGATAGGTTTTTCACCAGTACCAATTATTTCTTCATTACCATCACGGGTCTCCTTTTTCTCAGAAGTCTTCACTTCACCATCTCCACGCCTGGCAACCCAATTTCCCCTGTTGTTCTGTCTATCACCTCTTCTCTCCCCACCAACACTTGACCTTCCATTTCTGAAATGATTTACATCTCCCCTATAGAATTTACCGCCAGCCAACTTCTCCCGACTACCACTAGAATCCTTTTCCTGCCATTTGCTTTCTTGTTGTTGGTTGCCCTCAATAACCTGATCCTGATTCGTAAACTCATTCTTCTCATTAGATCTCCTTCCTCTGCCTCCTACAATCGTATGCCATTCTCCCTGCCCAGTGCCTACATCCTTCTTGTTAGAAAAGTCTCTTATGTATGGCTTAGTCCTATCAGCATTATTCTGCTCATAAACATCATTTTTTCTAGAACCATTATCCCCCCTGTTCTGCTGCTGATAACCATAAGCTCTTCCTCTACGCTCACGATATCCATCAGAATGCCAATTATAGCGTCTATATCCATTGCTCTGATGATAATTATTTTCCCTTTCCTGATTTTTCTGCATGCCATTTAGCTGGCCATGGCCTGACCTTTCCACATCAGTGCCATTGTTCCTTCCAGAACCACGACCTCTGTCCTTTCTTTCTCTTCCTCTTCGAGTTTCAGATCTCACTGCAAGTTTTCCAAAATAAGGATTAGTTAAAGATCTTGAACAGAGTCCAAGAATTTTACAACATCCATGTACAAGGTAGATGAACTACTATTGGCAAATATTCTTGAAAAAAAAAAGTATTTTGCAAAATCATCAAAATTTAAAGCCCTATGACAAATACATCGATACATTACTCCCTTCGGACCAGGAATTCTACTGAAAATCACATTTCCAAAAAATGTATCCAGAATTTGGAACAAAAATAAAAGAAGCAGGGAGACATATTAGCAAACAGATATCAACATCCAACTCACACAGACACAGACCACAAAAAAAATAAAAAATAAAAAATAAATCCCGAGACATCACAAATTCAAATTAGGGTTCTTTGTGATGCCAGTACTTCGTTTTTTTGCGTTCCGCAGTCCTTACATTGAAAAAATCGCACCTTTGCTTTGACTTCCCAAACTTTCCAAGCACGCAATACTATAATTGTTCCCATTTCGTATCAATTTACCAAGACCATAAGTTCTAAGCCCATTATACTTATACTAACAAGTAATAAAGATGTAGGCAAAACCAGGACGGATACATATTGCCCTGCATGTGTAAGCCATGTTGAATCAATAAATTGTCAATAACAAATAGTTCTCTTTTCTTTACACGAATTTCTACATCATAGTATCCATAAATCACCAATAGCCACATTGAACGAAAAAAAAAAGATCAAATAAAAAAGTTCCAAGATTGTTGATTTCAAGACATGCAATTGTATCCCATACATACAAACTCTGTGACAAGTTCATCCAGAAAATCAAGAAAACATTGTTACCATCATGAGGCTTGGCAGGCTTTTCGGGTTCTGGAGAATGGTGGGGATGGAGAAAAGGTGAAACGTCACCGGCGTCGTCGTCCTCCAAGAGGGCAAAAGGGTTGCCTTTAAACGCCATCGTATCAGACAAGCCAAAACAAAAAAAAAAAAAAAAAAAACGGTGCTGGTCTGGGATTTTGGTCAGTGAGTAGCTGATATTGGATTAAACCCTCAAAACCCTAAACCCAACGGCACTTTTCTCCATATTCACTCCCACCTCTCCTCTTTTTTTTTTTTTTAAATAATAAAAATAATGTGTTTCTTGCTTCTCTGTCTTATTTTGCTTGTGAAAGAAGGAAGGGAGAGAGCGAGGGAAGGGGGTTACTTATAGTTTATGTGAAGGCGGTTAATAGAGTTAAAAGAACTAACCCTAGTAAAGCCGTAAAACAAAGAAAGAATTTTTTTTGAGAATTGAAGTTAAAAGATGCTAAATCAAAAAGGAACTAAATTAATATAGGAAATTAGGGATTTTTTTTTTTGGAAGTGATTGGAAATTGGCCTTACCCTAAAATAGTTAAATTCCCAATTAATGGCATTTCCATATTTTGTCATGTATTATTTTTCCTCATGAAACATTATTGATTCATATTCAAAAGATTTTTACATATTTTTTTTATGGTGGAGGTTAAAATATTATGATAATAACTTATTCGTTAAGAAAATAGTTGTTCTTGTTACAGTCAATAATATGAAAAGAAAAGTAGGCGATAGATTGCTTAAATAAAAAAATTAAACCGAATATTATTGTGAATTTTGCTAAGTTTTTTTTTTTTTTTTTTTTTTTATAAAAATGTGAATCGGAAAAGTTGTGTAGTTTGTAAGAAATTGTAAAGTGACTATCTTTTTCTTATTTTTTTTAATCGAGTAGGAAATTGAAAAAAGAAATCATGAGATATGCTACGATTCTGTTTTATGACTGAGAATTTTTTTTACCAAAAATACGAGAATGAGTTCACATATAGTTTTTGTGTTTTAATATTTTACAGATTTCCTTTTGTTTTTTTATGGAAGTAGCCATTTCCAATATCTTTCTAACTTTTTGAATTATGTAAATTTCCTGGTTCAGTGAAGATTAATAATGGATATTGCATAAAATTTTAGAAGGGAAATCCTTCACTGATTATATCCACCAATGAAATGTTGAGGGAGGAAAGAACTATTAAAAAACCGGAAGCTTAATGGGCTTCTGTAGCAGGGCCGTCTCGGCCCGTCCGAAAGTAAAAGCATCCTACGTAAGAGTTGATTGAATTGGGCTAATACGTACTAACGAGCATCTGCCTCAACATACAGATTGAGCCCATGAAGTCTCATGCTCCGTACCAAAGCAGCAGGCTATCGTCAAATCGTTGGCAGCTAGGATTTGATTGTCAATAAATATTAACATTTTCTTCTGCTCAAATTATGCTGTAAATCAATTTTCCAAGAATGAACACTTGTTTTTCCTAATGTACAATAATTGAGCTATCAAATTCTAAGATTTGTATAGTTTCGACTGTAAACATATAAATGTTGCACAAAATTTATATATTTTGTATCTTAAATTATATTTTTGTTCTTCAAATACCCGTCCAAAGTTTTCGTTTATATGCACCAGTACCATAGCATTGTTTTTCTTTTGGAAAAAAAAAAACAAAAGGAACAAAATCTCAAGCCATCTGTAAGCAAACAATACAATATAATGGATTCTAAATGTCTAATTATCGTAATTTAATTGCATAAATTCCGATTTCAGTTCAAAGAGTACTAAGCCAGGCTTCTGTTATATATTCTTTTTTTTTTCCTAGAAAAATGCTGATAACTTTTTGTTTGCTAATCGGAACACACACACGCACAAAATTTCTAAAATTGCGGAATCAGGTGCTTACTCCCCCAGTTGTTCCAAGAAGCTCTGGTTTTGAGCAAACAAACACCGACCGACCTTTTATTATTATAATCTTAGTTAATCAAGAACTTAAAAGATGCCCCCCACCCCACACGCCAAAAAACAAAAAAAAAAAAAAAAAAAGGGCTGCTATTCTTATTATTCTACAGTTACATGTAATACAGAAAAGGGTAAAAACACGAAAAAGCAGACCATCATCAGGAGAACATTTTTTTTTTTTTCCGCGGAGACAACATTTTAATAAGGCTTAATTATTACTTTCTTTCGTTCTTGTAAGTTCTTCAAGGTTCACTCTCTTTTATTTAATTTTACTTAACTATTAAGGTTTTTATAATTTTAAGTGCAAGCCCTTTGGGATCTTAATTATGCGCTAATGATAGCACTATGCTATAAAATCCATGTTGTAGTAGGTACCTGACAGTGCATAGATCAACAAAACAGCTTCCAATTTGTTTTGTCATTAGACTACTTTATATCCACAATGCAACAAAAATTGCACCTAGAATTGGGACAAATGAAACAAATTTTTTTTTTCTTTTTACCTTCATTAAATCTATTTATTTCCACAACAGAAGACAGCAAGACTGAAAAAGGGTTTTATTAATTGATAACAGAGTGATGTTAATTGAATAATTTTGAGAGTGAAACTAAATGGAAGTACATGACCTTTTCTGGCATTCTTGTCTGTTTTCTTTAATTGATGGAAATGTAGGAGAGAATAAATAATGCTAAGCACAGGTATGCATTACATACAGCATATTAGCTGGCTGGAAACATTGGCTATGAGGACTTGATTTTAAGATATTTTCTTTTCCATTTTGGTTTTCCAGTGGAAGCTAAGAATTCGGTTCATTTGTTGGACTGTCTCATATTTACATAATCAAAATCAACTCGCAAAGCTCTCCCAGAAGATACATAAAGATTTGATTTATCTCAGCACGCTGTCAGTGGATAGAGCTTGCAATTGGTTGAATGAGATTAATGCTATCTCTATAATTGATAGCATCAGAGAGTGACAGATCCCCGCAATGAGGATTCTTAAGCTTCCCGGTCAGCTATGGAAGTTTTACTAAGCGGTGGGTGGATCTTGACCAAAAAAGGGGAACGACTTATGCTGGTATATTTGCTAACTGCTACACCAATCAGTATGGTGTATTTTATCGACGAAACAACAAAATAGAAATCATCTGCCACGTGATGTAAATAGCTGTCGTTGTAGTTAATGTTTTCTCTTTTCTTCTTTAAATTGTTTGTTAGTAAATTTATCTTGTCGTTAGTTGGATCTAAGAAGCTAATTGCTGGACGAGTTGGTAGAGGTTTTTGACACCTTTTTCTGCAATTGTTTCTCTCTATGGTTGCTAGAAGATTATATTATTGTGCTTAATTTTCTAGCAACCATAGAGAGAAACAACTACAGAAAAATGCTATGATGAGTACAATATCTGCTCATCCTACAAGTTCCTATCCGTTTTTGCTCTCCTTTTCTTTGTTGGTGCGGCAGTGACTTGATGATAGTTGATAAAGAAAAAGAAACTCAATTTGCAATTTAGAAATCAACAGATGATTTATTTTTTCAGCAAATTGTGACAATATCCTAAAAGAAAGGGATAGGTTGAGGGTCGGCAAAATCGTTGATGTATCTTAATTACTTGTGAGAAAAAGTTCATGAAAATGATTTAGGGATGGAACAATGCCGGGTCAGCCATGCATTCTTCGATCTTCCTTGAATTGAAATTTGTTGACTCTCGATTATCTAGTCCAAGAAAGGTGCGCAGCAACACTAGAGCTGCTACCATAAATGCTTCTGCATGGATTACTTGTAATATACAAGACAAAAGAGACATCATTGTGTATATCAAACCTTCATTTATGATCTATCCCCATAGAAGCATTGTGTGCCTGACAAAAACCTGCCAACAAACACAGGCTTGCACAGAAAAACTCATTTCCCATTTTCGTTTTTGGTACAATGTACAAAAGTAATGGTGTCTTTCATGGATTGCCCTGTAATGAAGAATAAAAAAGTAGTAGGAGTCTAGGAGTATTGAGTCGGTGACATTTTTTGCTATGCATAAAGATACTGCCATGCTGTAATCGAAGTATTTTTCTGACTATATCTTCCTACTGATTGGATGGTATTTTTACTACTTCCTAGCACACCATGTTGCTATTCATTAAAAGATAGAAAAGGTCAGTGAAGTATATTTCTGCGGGCTATTCTCTATTAACGGATGGCGCCTGTTGATTTTGAGGCATCGCCTGGATAAAAGTAATATTGGTGTCTCTTTTTCAGCCATCTATTGGGATTGAGCGATCGCAGGATATATATTATTAATTTCCACTTATTTGTTCAGAAGTTTAGTGAAAGAGTGATACTTTCTTTTGCGATTTCTTTATTCATGTAGGTGCTAATATGACGAAGACCATGATAATCAAATCAGCCAAATCTTGATTTCAAACCATTAATATTGGAGCTTTTAAGCTTCAGATAACTCGAATCAATCCCAAACTGATTGTCAAAAGCTGGATTTAGCTCGATGAACCATTGTAGTGTTATTAGGTGTGAATTAATTGCCTTTGCAAATGTTAACTTCATTTCATTGATTTCTGATTCGTGTTTAGACTATACACCGACATTTCTTGCCATTTCTTTAGCTAGTTGCAACAAAATATTTCAACAAAATGTCGATTTTTTCTTGTGAAAATCTTAAGGTTACCCATGTCCAAGATTTTGTACCGAAATACCAACATTTTTTAAATCCATAAATAATTAACCGCCAAAGCGGTTGCTTTCCTTGGTGTCCAAAGGCTGGGAAACATTTTGTGGAAAATTGTGGATTTTAATGCCAATTTCGCTTCCTTAGAAAGAGAGCTGAGTAATTACTGGAAATTTCGTTTAATATAACGTATGAACCCGACCAAAGCCGGTTTTACAGGAGAAGTTGGAAATTGATGCAATGATTGACCTGCCCAAAACACGTTAACGATTTTTTACTTTCTTCAAGAAAGCAAAGCCCAATAAAATGGATAATTCCATAACCTTCCCTAAAGTTTCTGGCAATATCACTTGGCACTGCTCAACTTAGAAAAATATCACTTGCCTCCTTTGGTATTGTTAATTTAATCCTTGCATAATTCGCAACTAACTCAAAATGAAAAACAATACAAAAACATGAATTAATTATAGAAATTTCTCCGTAATTTTCACTTCACACTGTTACTGACTCTTTTATCAATAAAATTTCTTGTTTGTTTTACTAAAATAAACTTTCACTAGTACTTAAAAAACTAAATACAATAATCAATTCCAAACTTTCACATTTCATAATCTCGTAAAAGCTAGAAAAATACATAATAACATAAATCAAGTGTGAAATTATTTTAGCTAAATATTATTTATATTTAAATAATATAATTGTGTTTTTTTTTTTTATAAAATACACTTTAATATTTATAAGTGTGCTTTCTATATAAATATACTTTAATTTTTAACACCAAAATAAAAGAACTAATCGACAAAGAGTAGCGTTTTTTAATGATTTTTATCAATATATTTATTAAATTTGAATACAACAAGTATGCTTCTTGTATAAAATACATTTTAATCTTTAACACTAGAAATAAAAGAAAAAATTGACAAAGTGTACTTTAGTTAATCAAAAAGGGCACTTTTGAAATAATTTTGCTCATGTGTGTGTTTCATTACCTGAATAGAAATTTCCAGAGAGATAAGTGATATTTTCTATAACATGAGAGGATTTCTCCACAATTATCAAAAATCTCAAGCAAAGTTAGGAAGTTATCCAAAAAATAATAATAATAAATGAAAATCTATAGAGGTTACTAGTGGTTTAAAGCAGTTCATGTGATAAAGAATGCAGAAATATCAGCACAAATTAATTTACTAATTAGACTACTTAATAGTTAATCAACTTTGACTTTAACCCTAACAGACAACTTCTGTTGACTCTAATCATTGTGATATAAAAAAATCAATCCCTTTTATTTCACTGGCCAGTTGAGGATATAAAACCATAGATAGGATAGACTTTTAGTAATTTAATTAAAGCACCAAATTGTGGGGTGCAAAGCCCAAGAGCTCAAGCTTCAGTTGGATCAATTAAAGTAAATATATAGGGAGGCAGCAAACAGTTGCGACTCTCAAAAAACCCAATTTTCAGTATCAATTTGAGTTTATATGAAGAACGAGTAAGAAGCACGTAAGTATGCCGTAAGGATGATATCACGAAGATTTATGCTAAACGAAGAAACTTGCGATATGGCTGATCATATAATCACAACAAATTAACCACCTATATTTTCGTTAAACTTACTATTGCAAAAATGTAGATATATCTCACTATTAGTTTTCAATATCTTGAGTCTAATTTTTCTCAAAAAAGAACTAGTAAATTTTGTAGGACACAATGGCAATTTAGTGAGAAAAAATTATACAGTTTTCTTGTAAAATAAAAACACAAAAAGGAAAAAGGTAATGTCTATTTGGTTTCTTATAAAATAAAAGTACAAAAATAGAAAAAGTAATGTCTATTTGGGAACTTTGGTTGGGCTAAAAATATATTTTTTTGGTAAAATATTTTCAACATTTTTCTTAGTGTCAAACAACGAAAATTATTTTTTTGTGTAAAATATTTTTAAATTTCATACCTCGGGTGAAACCAACTTACGTTATTAATAAGTGTAAGTTATTTTTTAGAGAATTCAATAGTAGTATGAAACCTTAAAAACCTATCCTTCCTTCAATTACTAAATTGAATTTTGTTTTTAATTATTATGAAATCATTTTTTCTTTATCTTGTTCATATAGTAATATAATTCTAATTATACATACTTTATCATTATATTATCTTAAAGATTAATTTTAAATAAAACAATCTCTAGTTGATTCTAAATACCCGTCCATCATTTATTGTAATTGTTATTAGTTTTTTTAAAAAAATAAAAAAAGCTCTCTTTCAAAATATTTTCATATTATCATCCAAACACCGAAAAACATAAAAAATATAACTTTTTTCGTTTAAATATTATCCTAGAAAAATAATTTCCTAATAAAATTATTTTACATCCAACTATCCCAACTATTGGTGTCATTTTATTCTCCATTTTCCCATAGTTTTTATGGAAACCGAAAACTATGCAAGGGTAAAATGGAAAGGGATTCCTTTTACTCCATCTTCCCACACAATTCGACAATGCAAGCACTAGTATTGAATCGCGCATTACAGCCTACAAAATGCTACAATGCTACAAACTTGAGTGGGCATAAAATGGACGGCGGTAATTTGCCTTGGCACTTTTTCGTGGTAAAAGTTTTGCCAAAACCTATAAAGTTCAATAGTTACTTACCGTATTGCCTTGGAAGTAAGTGGCGAATGGTGAAATAGAGTCCAACGCTGGCTTTCTAGGTTGTCCTCAAATGAAACACAGAGAGGGTCGGGTCGGATTGTTAGAGTTTTATGACTCTGTTTTAAAAATTAAAAGTTCGAATTCATAATACCATTCTCCTTTTTCAATGTAATACAATAGTTTTTATTAAAAAAAAAAAGCATGAATAGTGGAATAGTTTCCAGAAATCAGGGTAGGATGTGGACATTTTTCGTGATTCAATTTGACGTCCGAGGCCCGGCACCAATCCAAACCACAGCAAACACTAAATCAGTCCGTCCCCTCTCCGATCTTTGCGCCAGCAATGCTCACTGCTCACAAAGACTAAGTTACTCCCCAAAAGAAAATGAAAGAAAAAAGAGGAGAAAAAGCTTGGGGTGTGTTTGTTTGGATTTGGAGTTAAACAATTTCGGCATTTTCAGTTGCATCAAATACGAAAAACTTCTTTCTTTTTTTTTTTGGTATATTCTCTTGAACGGTTCAAAGTGACACTAGATTTACTAATACAAAGTTTTGGAACTTCTCCTACTGAATTTTTTTATTACTTTTAAGTTCCATCTCGTCTCTTTTCCCTAGTTTTAAGCCTTATATGAATACACGAAGCAAACTTTTATTGTTTTTAACGAACTTTAAAGTTTTAAATATAATTAATTTACTGTTGATCAACATTATTAATTGAAATCCTTTTAGAGTTGTTAATAGGTCTTTACAGCACTATAACATTTATGATTTTTAAGCATGAAAATGAACACTAGACACAACGTTAAGCAAAAATTTTTATGATTTAACTTTGTGTTACATATTTAAAAAAGTTTAAATACATTTTTTAATTAACTTTTTATGTCAAATACCAATTATCAAAAAGAATTTTCAAAATTACTATAATAATATTTTTAAAAACAATAACTTGAAAACAATCATCCAAATGAAGTATAACTTAAAACATCAAGAATTTGTCTAAAAAATGAAATTTGTCATGTAAAACATTCTTATCCAAAATCATTTTAAATCCAACCAAACACACCTTATATCGGTGCACAAAAGGTCAAGCAAACAGTTCCTTATTTCGGCTATAAAACTTCGTCACTGCCCTCTTCTCTTCCTTCCCCTTTCCCTCTTTCTCCTCTCTCTACCTTTGCTTTCTCTCTTACATAATTTCCTCTATTTCTTGTCGTACATTTATTCAAATAAATAGTAAATTTAAGAGCCATAAAACGGAAAATCAAAGGTGTTGAAGCTCGATGGATAAAGAATATTTTCTGAATGCTGGAATTCAACCGTCGGTCCAATTTGAACCCACAATGCACGCCTGGAATTCTTTCTCCTCAGCTCAAGAGCTAAATTGCTCGTTGGACCAGACTTCATCTTGTTTCTTGAATCCCAATTGGGACAAACAAGCTGATAATTATGCCCAGCTCGACTCGGCTTTGAGCTCAATGGTGACATCCCTCGTGGCCCCCAATTCAGCTGTGCCAACTGACTCTCTTGCACTCCGTGAATTAGTTAGAAAACTGGGCCCCGTATGCAGCTCCGACGACATGTCTCAGCCTTTTCCGGCTGCTGCTATGGCAGCGGCCGCGGTGACTTCTTACGTTGGGAATACTAGTTGCAACACTTCGTGTTATACCACACCATTGAACTCGCCACCTAAGCTACAGGTGCCGATTCTGAACCAGAATTTGCCCAATTTGCGGAATTCAGTGGCCTTGAACCCGGCTTTGCCTGCCCTCTCGGCTGATCCGGGGTTTGTCGAGCGGGCCGCGAAATTTTCATGTTTCGGAAGCCGTAGTTTCAACGGCAGAACGAGTCAGTTTGGACACAATAATGCTGAGTTGCCATATAGATCTAGTAATCCAACAGTGGGGGGTGGGAAGTTGCCGAGAGTCTCAAGTAGCCCTTCACTTAAGCAAGGTGGATCTCCAATCGAAAACAAGAATTTTGGTCAACCCCAGATGGAAATGAGGCCTGCCAATGGCCTAATTCCAAGTTCTGATAGATTATCGAATAAGTTAACTTCAACAGGTGCCAATTCTAATGAGGAGTCCTCTGTATCTGAGCAAGTCCCTTGTGGGGAAACAGGGTTGAGAACTCCCAGTGAATTCAATTCAAGGAAAAGGAAAGCTGTTGCCAGAGGAAAATCCAAGGAAGATGCTTTAAGTCCAGCAATTAATGCTAACAAGGTATTGTTAATGAAGAATTAAACTGATCCTTCCCGAATTTCATTTCTATTGGTTTTGTGAATGCGATTAATTTTGTGGGAGAAATTTTCATTTCAGGGAACTGATAACGATGCTGATACAAATGCGAAGCGATCAAAGATGAATGAAGCTAATGTTACTGAAAATGGGGCTGTTAAAACTGAGGGGAAGGGTGGTGATAATAAAGCCGGGGATGATAAAGCTAATCAAAAGCCACCTGAGCCTCCCAAGGACTACATTCATGTTAGAGCAAGAAGGGGTCAAGCTACAGACAGCCATAGTCTAGCTGAAAGAGTAAGCATTATGTCCATTTTTTACGAAATACTTGATTATAAGTTTACTGTTTGTCATTGTAGACATCTAATTCCTTTCTTTTTGTGGTTTATTTAGGTCCGACGTGAGAAGATCAGTGAGCGAATGAAACTTCTCCAAGATCTTGTACCAGGCTGCAATAAGGTGCCTAGACATAGTTACATTTGGAAATTTTTGTTATATTAAAGGTGTTATTGGGGATAATAAATAACGTGGCTAGGCGAATTGTTGTCATCTAGGTGACTGGAAAAGCCCTTATGCTTGATGAGATTATAAATTATGTCCAATCATTGCAACGCCAAGTTGAGGTAAATGAGAATCAATTAATCATCAATTAGACATGTCTACTCTGGTCATTATCAATTACTACGTTACTTCTGCTAATGATCTTTTTTATGCATTTTCTGTAGTTCCTGTCTATGAAGTTAGCATCAGTCAATCCAAGATTAGATAACATGGATAACCTCTTATCCAAGGATGTAAGTTTATCATATTCTTCGTCTAAAATGGTTGTATATGTCCTAAATTTTGATTGTATAAAAAGAGATATATTGATCCCCTTCTGAATTTTCAGATATTTCAACCAAATGCCTCTTTACCTCATCCCCTCTTCCCAATTGATTCCTCGGAACCAGCTGTCTATAAGAACCAGCCCCAACAAACTTCACAATCACACAACTATGGCTCAGTGGTCCAGACAGATACCACATTATGCCGCACCCTAGGACTACAATTACCTCCACTGGATGGATTCACTGAAGGTCTATCTCAGGTGATTATCCACGGATAATTGTGTGGTTAATGTCACTAGAGAAAGGAAAAAAGGAAAGAAGGATATGGCTGGATAATTTTTCCATCATTTAATTAGGAAAAAAGGGAAGAAGGATATGGCTGGAAAATTTTTCCATCATTTAATTCTTTGCATCAATTTTTTCCAGTTCCCTGCATTATGTGAAGACGACTTGCACAGCATTGTTCGAATGGGGTACAGCCAGAATCCTGACCAGGATGCAACATTTCATTCACAAACCTTTCCTGGTAAGATAGAAAACTGAAATTATATCACTGTGAAATGTCTATGCTATTAGTTTCTTTCTGGGTTCTAATGAACATTTAATTATCTTGCAGCTGCAAATCAAATGTCAGGCATGAAAATTGAGCTTTGATCCCATTTATTTGTTTTCAATTCAAGCCTCAGAAGAAGAACGGGGTTGCTGTACATACGAAGAGACTAGTAGTTCAATTCGATTCTTGATGAATTGGCTGTCAACCAATTAGGTCTAATCTCTGAGGAAAATTTTTCCTCAGTCTTTAGGTTTCCTTGTCCTCTGGATTGGTAATTCATTTGTCTTGAAAGATTTTTTTAGTAGGTAAGTATTAGTATATTTCTTGTATAATCCTCGAGAAAATGTGAATTCTGGTGCTAAGTATAGCACCATCAGCTGTAAGATATAATCTTGTTCAACCAATGAAAGTCAGTTGTTATTGAGCTTTCATCTTAGCAAACTTTGAGTCTATCAGCCAATCCCAGTTATTCAATTGGACAAGATAGGTGGATGAGGAGAATCTTTACTAGATTTTCTTTTCATTTGGTTGTTGTCAAAGTTGCACCATGTCAAATCGCGTTTCCTGGTGGTTATGATTTTTCACTAATGTTGTTGTAAACAGCTGTATAAGTGGGCACCTTTGCTCCTCTTATATACAAAGTCTTGATGCAAATGATTAAGACTTGGGATTAACTTGAGCTTTAGTCAACCATAATTTGTGGCACATTTCTGGGCTCCTGTAATAATTTTCTCAAGTTTTACCCAGAGACAGAACCTTCTGTTCTTATTTAACTGTATAGCAGAAGAAATACACCAATCAAGCAGAGCTGGAACTATTCACATGCACAATATACAAAAAAAAAATTGCATCAAAAGAATCCCAGGTTGGCAATTGGTGAGATTCTGACTAGACCCAATGAATCTGGCTTTGGCTTACCATTCCAAGTCTTCTTTTCTAAAAATATTATAAACAGGAAAGGGTGAATGCAATGTAGTGGAGTTCAGGTATCAAAAGGTGCCCCTTCGAAGATATATTAATAATTGGATGGAAGGCGGTTATTAAAAATTAAGTTTTTGGGTTTAACAAAAGATTTCTGCGCTGCAGCCTTTACTTATTTTATTGAGAGTTTGTATTATTGGTCTCCTGACCAGTGTGATGCAATTATCAGAAAGATTCTTTGAGATGATCTTTTACTCACAAGAGTTAAACAACAAATTATTATACTACTGAAGTTGTTTTAAGTAACAGACTTGTCGCTTAACGAAAACTAAACACCAAATCAATCATGTAAATAAATGTGTGTGTGAGCTGAGTTTCTGATAGTTTTTCTGTCAATTATTTGTCCTGTTTACTCTCTCTTCACCTTTAATTCTGAACATCTTTCAGAATTCAATCATCCCCTAATTGTCTTCTTTAGGAAAAATAATGATAAGTGATCACAACAAAAATTCTCATTAAATAATGCACAGCAATCATTTTCATTATTTACCGACATCATCAAATGTTCATTGAACAATCTGTAATTACAAAAAAAGTTTAAAGAATGAAGTATACTTAATTTTTAGAAAAGAAAGTATAATTCCATTCCAAGTAAAAAAATTTATACTGTCAACCTCAAATAAAATTTGCCTTTCACTTCTCTTTTCTTTTTGTACTTGTACCGATTTGATTTGAGTCCCTTTACTGGCCTCCTTTCCGATGAGGTGAAGTAAGCCACCGTTTCCGGCTGCAGCTCGTTCCCTACTTGTTCAGGCGGGCGGTCTCTAGCGTTAGCATAACAAGTTTGATTTTAAAGAATTGGTCACCAGGGGATAGAAGAGTACAAGATGTCCCAATTTTAGAATTACTTACTATTCAATAGCTTAAGATACGAATTTTATTGGTTGGCAAAAGCAATATCATGTAGCCCTTTTTGACTTTGTCTCGTTAGCATTTGTTATTCAACATGGGTAACAAGTAGGGAACATATTCCTTCGTATATTTTAGTTCGTGAAAATCAAAACGTCTTCATGCAGAGAATGAAGGTACTGGTCTGGCTTCATTTCAACTTTTTCATCTTCTTAATTCAAGCTGTTTAATCGGTGAAGTAACGAGTTCTTTGAACTCGATCGGAGGACCACTGGTTTCATTGCCTTCAATCAGTCACCAATCTGCACAAGTCACTTCAAAACTAACGAAGGGTAAGGAAGACTTCAAGAAATATATAGAACTAGCAGAATTAACGGAGTAGGGATGTTAGCATAATAGGCAAGTTGATTGACTAATTAGCCTCTGGTCATACTGAGATTTCCTAGTGTTTTGGTCTCCTCAACTCCTTAACCAAGAATGGTCCAATAGGAAGTTAACACATAGGCAAAGAGATTGAAAGACGTGGGTAAATCTTTTCTTGCACGCTATGTTGCAGGACATGCACCTTGCCTCCATTTGGTATTTACTTCCTCCAAACGCAATTGATCAACTACATTTGGGATCGCCTCAGAGAATATCTCCAGTGAGATCGGAAGCTAGTTATGCGTCCAATTTTGCAAAGTATAACTCAACCTCTGGGCTAGCTTATGATGAAGAAAAGTGAAGAGATTTTGATGTAGATGAACAAACTCAAAACAAAATTAACATGACCAAAATGTAAACTTTTTCAAGAAATGGGAAAAATTGCTCCAAAGGGCTTGTCGAATGGGTTGGTGGGCGCAAAAGCATATTGTTAAAAATAATAGGCTTTTTTAACCAAAGAGTTGCCTTTAGTTATGGACGTCTTTTTCTTTATAGACAGGTGCTCTTTTTCGATCACTTGCACTTTGGTGAGTATTATTTCCTTCGCTGGGGAGAAAGAACAACAAGGACAGAGAAGGGCCAATTGTTATAATGTGTTTTACCAAACTTTGCACAGTGTCAATCTTGCTTTACAACTGTTAAGTGCGTTGGGGAGGAAAATCAGGGTTCCATTGTCTTTACTGCTCCGCATTTCGGTGGACAATTTTTTGCTGCTTCTGATATCTGTTAGGACGTACCTGTCCCTTTCTAACTTAAAAATTACAATCACTAGATTCACTAGGAGGAAATCTTCAATGGTCTTTCAAATTGTTATGCACGATACCGGAATGTCCAGCACTCTTGAGTTAGTGTTAGAATTATAAATTTCACGCAAAGTTTAGAATCCTCAAACACAGGATTTCAATTCAAAAGCCATGATAATGGTTGTGTCAGATTTTTATTCATTTGCGTTTTGGAAGTTTTGACTTGGCATCGTTATGGTTGTTTTCTTGAGTATTTTTAAAAAATATTATTATTATAATTTTAAAAATTATTCTCCATGAATATGTTAAAATCAGTTAAAAAACTTGTTTAAAATTTAAAAAAATATATTTTTAAAAAACAAAACTAAAGAAACGGAGCCTATGTGAGCGGTGCCCAAGAAATAGCCCATTTGACTGAAATACTGAGCTCGTGGGTTGTCCTTTGAGGGTGGTGCCCAAGAAGTAGCCCGTTTGACTTTTTTACTTAGCCCGCTACATATACAGAACCCAACCAGGCCTATTATCCAAACTCGTAAAGAAGAAGGAGGTCTTGCACTGTTGAGCAGTCTAATGAAGCAATAATTGTTATTAACAGATACAAAAGAAGATCATAGCCCAACAACACTGGCCCACTTCAGCCACTTAAAATCAAGCAGCTAAATCTCTTCTTCTAAGCTAGCTTCTTAGCTTGTCAAATCGTCAACAGTTTTTCTATGCCAGCTTTCTTCCAATGTCTTTGGATGAGTTCTAGGCCAGCCCAGTTATCAGTATAACTTCGGATTTTTACCCTACGCCCACTGTCTACTTCCATATGTATAACTTCTGGTGGTACTGGCTTTGGGTCAATGTTTACCCTGCAGCAAACCATACGGATGGATAAGCCTGCAGCGGTAGTTGGCAAGTCGCATTTTGTCACTGGTAAAACTTTTGCGTCTACGAATGATTTGCCTTTTGTAGAAATGATGTGTGTGTGTGTGTGTGTTTTTTTTGGGGCACCTCAAACATTTTAATCCAATCTTACTTAGTTTGGACAATTGTTTTTTTTTTTTTTTTTTGCTTCAAATCATCTATGGAGAAGCATCTCTATCCTGCATGTCCCACTTTTATACAGTTATTATGTGTATGAATTGGTGTATGCATTTCACCTTCAAAGGTCTATAAATTTTTTAAAAACACTTAACACAAATAACAACCATATAAAAGTGGTACAGAGGTGTTTTTTAGAACAAATTATTTTTTGAAAATATTAATGTAGCAATTTTAAAGATTATTTTTAACAAATGTGTATGTAAAAAAAAAAGTAATTAAAAAATGTGTTTAAAATCTTTTAAAAACATGTTTCTCAAAAACATGTTCGATATCCAAGTCAAGTGGCTACTACTAGTTAGTTTGGCACAACTTCTGCCAACTAGGATTATATGAAAACCAGTTGTTAGGGAATTAAAAAACTTTTGGCAGTGTATTAACTTTTTGTTAAATTCAAATTTTAGAATCTGGAGACCATAACGTCGAATCTTGAATGAGTTGTCGAAGTTTAGTGTGCATAGAGTTTCATCATTGGTGCAATGGCAAAGAGTATCAGCTTGATGACAAATTTGTTCCAATAATGAGCACAAAAAGACACGACTTTGAATTCAGTTTCCAATTTCCACTGTCCCCTACCCCATGACAGCAAATTAACTGTTGGTAGCAGGCGAAAATGCTATCCTGAGGCCGAGGCATCTCACTCAAATCCAATTAGTAATAGCGTAATACCATAAGCTTATCTTTGTTTTTTGGCACGATAGCAATCTATGTTAGCAGTTGTGCTTTGAGATTCAGGCTGAAATGAGTAATTATGTCTCTATATCCACGTAATTTGAAGGTCAATACATAATCTTAGCGATAAAATGTTCGTGATTGTAAAACTTGGTCGTCGTTTCGAAGCAAATCATTTATCTGGAGTTATCCAAGTATAGATGCAAATTAGCAATTTATTCGTCTAGAAGATTATTATTAGTGATGAAGTTATAAGAGTACCATGGTGTCATTGCTTACGGAGGTTTAAAGAACCAAAATTATTTCACCAGGATTGTTGGTTTTTCAAATGTCACACTGATTTTTGATGTACTTTCATGTACACTGTGCCTGTGGAAATCGTGCAGGCTTTTTGTTAGCTTTACTCTTGTTATTGATTGATGTTGCAAGATCACAGTTAATGCTTAGCATGGTAAAATGCCATTTATGTTCCATCTTAATTAGTGAACGGAAAGTGATTGATTCCGTAAAGGAAGTAATTGAGCTACTACTCCTAGTCGTCTTTTGTTGTTTCTCTTTCCTCGTACCTCTACACCACCAATCATTTCGTTGGCTGTTGTCCACCCCCATAAGATTCTGTACTCGAAGCAACTTTTCTATTCGCCTATCTCATTTTAAGCATAAAAAATTTCATGTAACCAAATAAAAGAAATCCAGCTGAGCTGAATAAACAAGAAATAGACACAATGACAATGACTAACGAGTCGAAGGTCGAAATTTTACAAGGTGAAAGTCTCCCTTTCCTTCCCGCCACTCCGTCTCTGACTTTGATTTCAACAAACAAGTTAGAAGGCCAAATTCTCTGGGTTGATATTTGAAAAGGCCGTGAGTGAGACCATTCCCACCAGTGACTTAGGCCAGGTTGAAAAGTCACTGGTTTGATATTTTGGGCCAAAATTAGATTGGACTTTGATTTCATCAGTATCACTCTTTTTTTGGGTTGGTGTGAACACACAATTTAGAATGTGACAGTCGCTGGGTAGTTGTTTCAGCCCAAAAAGGGGCAAAATAGATGGGTTGACGCCGAAAATTAGTAGTCTGTCAGACAACCGTGAGGCCATCCTGGCCTCTGATTTAAGCCAGGAGCGATCCTCTACACAGCTGGCAATCAGACAGCCCAATTACCAGTCACGTTAATCACGCTCTAGCCCCACGGTCCTAATTCATCCACCAGACTTGGTTTCCTGTCTCCTTAGAACTCAAGGACACAGACGTACGAGCCTATAGAACAGATCCTGTTCAAGTAAGGTCGTGGCCTTCGACGTTTTACTACCACTCCTGAATACGAGTTAAGACAATCTAAAACTATCGATGTGGGATGTGGCTGCCGTGTCCCATGACAAATGTTTTTTGTGCCTTCCTCGAAAGCTCCGTCTTACTAGCTGCTAAATCTACCTCAGGAAATGCTAATGCTCCGTACATCGTTTGAATTTATTCTGGTAAAACCAAAAATTGCAACTCCGATGTTAAAGAATCCAGTACTAATTTTCTGACTTTTGGATTATTTAATTTTTTTTTCTTCTGCCTAAAACCAAAATCTCCAACCTGCGTCTAAGTAAATTATTAACTTATCTATTGTTTTTTGTTGTTGGCTCTTTTTTTTTTTATTAGAAATCTTTTCCTATTAACTTCAGAAGAAATCTTTTCCTATTTTAAGAAAAGTTTCGAGCTGTTGCTTGGGAATCGTTTTAGGCTGTAACTGTTGAAGTACCTGCAGGCTGGTCTGGGAAGTGGGTTAAGAGAACGTAGCACTATGGAGTAGTGTTTAGGGAGGTGGAGATTTACGACTGGGACCTATGATTTTCCAATTTTTAACTTCAGTAGTTGTAAAACTTGCAACGCCAATTTCAAAATCGGCATCAATTTGGTTCACGGATACACTGTAGCCCACCATTGGCTTGGGCCATACTTGGTGGTTCAAAATATTCCATTGATTCCACATGCCTCACTGACCAGACAATTTGAAGCTCTTTTCACAAATCATATGGATCTTGAGTCGTGAAAATTTGGAGTTAGGGACCAGTCAGCTCTGTGTTTCAACATTGGAATGGCCTGCTTCGGAATGAATGAATCTACTCCTGGTACCTTATTTTGAAGGAGGACTTACAAATATGAGGCACAAAACTGAAGCTGATAAAAACAAAGCTACAGGACAGATAATAGGGGTGGAAACTGGAATTTAAAGCCAGAGCAAAAATAACATATTGCTTGTAAAGAAGTACTCTGAAATGTTTGACACTGCCCAAGTTTTTAGAAAAGGAATAAAAAATTTTAGCACTTGAGAAGCCAACAATGTTCAAGCAACCTTTATCGTGCAGCAAAAGTAGAAGTGAAAAACCACTCCAACCATTAATGGCTTCATCAACAAAGCTCAAGAAAGCATAAAAATCTAGAATTCTATCGCAAGATCGCAAGAAAAGAATTTTGAATTCTGTTTAAGCAGCACCACCAGAAGCCTTGCCCTTCTTCCTCTGAATTTTCTTCATATAGAACTCAAGCTCTTTACCCTCCAAAATGTAACTGCAAAACACATTCAACAACAAACAAGTATGATGGCACTGCAATTAAGACACGGTAGCAAATCATATAAAAGAAGCTGGTATGAAAGCTAGAGCTTACCCATCTGCTCTGCCACATTGACCCGGGCGAGAAGATATGCAGGCTAGCAATCTACCACCCCCAAATTGCTCCTCAATGTGAGGATCAAGGGTACGACCTTGCTGGCGCTTCTCAAGTTTCCTGACAACATGGTTACTCTTCTTAGTCTCTTCAGCAGTAGCCTCCCCCTCCTGCTGTACAATAGAGCAAGGAAGAAAATACCATGTAATATTTGCAAGCACTAGAAATCCATTTTCTCTTTTTTCTTTTCTTCCTTTTCAGATTGATCAGGGGTTTTGGTTGTTGGTGTTTGGTAAGGTGCATAACCAATTTTCTACAGGGCGTTGGCTTAGTTAGAAGTAATTCATTATCTATAAAAATTTATTATATGCAGAAGCTAAAACTGGAAATAGTTGGCAGAAGCTAAATAGTTGACAGAAGCTATAGAGCAAGCATATACCTTCAGCCAATCAAAGTGCTTACTATTTATCAACAAATAACTATAGATGTCAAAATACCTCAGTGGCATCTTTCTTGACAGGACCCTTCTTCTTCCTACCAATGTCAACACCATAATGCTGAAGGTACCACTGCTTGAAGGGGGCTGCATCAACCTGAACAATTGCACTCTTCACAAGAGTTTGAGTCCTGACAAGCTCGTTGTTTGAGGCATTGTACACCACATCAAGAATACGGGTCTTCCGAGTGACTGCCTCGCTTCCCCATGAATAGTTTCCTGTGTCCAACCTCAAGGCCCTCCACTTCACATTGCCTCCACGGACACGGACTCTCCTGACTGTCTTGTTGCTCGAGAGCTTAGTGTTTGCTGGCTGGCGACCAAGCTCATACCTTTTGAAAGAAAAATTAGGAAACAAAAAAAATAAAATAAAATAAATTAGGCAGAAGACCAAAACAAAGCGCGCAAACATATTGCAGTTGAATGCAGTACAAGTTTCACTACCAACCATGCCTGGAATTTTTCTAATTTGAACCTTCCAGGAGGAATAACTAAACACTCCTTCAGAGGGACTAATAATGTGCATGACTCAATATACTTGTAACTCTAATAGTGCGGAGCTGAAGCTTGTTATATTGGAAAGGAGGTAGCAGGAATTCCGTGAAAACAATGATATAGAATCAGGAAAAGGTCACATTAAGTGAAAACCCGGGACGTAAACATTCCTTTCACTAAAATCAGTGCACGACAATGGAGAAACTACATGGAGATACAGCCACACGGGAGAATAAATTTCTTTGAATGGATTCCATAAGTACAATGGCAATTGAAATCAGCAAGTTCACCAAGCTCAAATAGGAGACAGGAATACCGTAAGACCACAAATACAACTCTACATAACACATTATTCATCGACTTGCAATTAAGACAAAAGAATATCGGGTGAGATCAACAAATAGCCAACATGCAT
The DNA here is from genome assembly GCA_024721245.1 of Mitragyna speciosa. NCBI lineage: Eukaryota > Viridiplantae > Streptophyta > Magnoliopsida > Gentianales > Rubiaceae > Mitragyna > Mitragyna speciosa. The sequence continues at coordinate 22,816,148 of CM045563.1, forward strand.
TAATAGTACCAGTTGCTTCTTCTCTTCATCGTATATTAATAAGAAGCCAAAGGGAATTAACTCCAGATCATGCAAGAAAAAACAAATTCTTGTTCAGAATGCAGGCTACGATCGAGAACAAAATCTGCAAAAATGGCTTCTTTTTTGTGACAATCTCATTGGCAAAACTCAAAATGCATACTAGATGACAGTCAGCCAATATAAAAACTAAAAGAAAGAAAAGGGACCCCCAGACCCGCATTTCATCGCCGACCCATTCAATGTAACCTCAAAGAAAAAGCATGACAAAAACAGTCAACAACAGAATGAAAGAATCCACGAGAATGATTAGCCAAACAAGAGTTTATCACAACAGAAAGAACAACGAACAGACGGAGCGAATAAAAGAAAGAAAAGAAAAGAAAAGAAAATGACAAACTTGCGCTTCTTCCTCCAAGCTTTCTTCTTGCCACCGGTGTCACGCCTCTTGTGCATAGAGTCCCTCGAGATACCTATTCAATATTCCATCAAAATCCACATTTTGAAAAGGCCATTACTTTTGATATAGATAATTGTGGAAAGAATGCAAGAAAGAAGGGATTTTTGAAGCGTACCCATCTTCGATTTTAGAGTAGCTGCTTTCAAGATTTGAGAGAGCTCTTCCTCTGGTGACTAGTCTTGCTGCAAACTCCTCCCGGCCTTTTACATATGGAGACGATGGAACTGCGCTTAAACCCTAATGGGTTAATTGGATTGGGCTGTTGTATATATTGTGGCTTTAAATCATTCAAGTAACTGATTTGCGCCTATCTTATATGTTTTGCACTTGCTAGCTATGCAACCGGGCCCATGAATGAACCACCTAATGGTACTACTCGCAGTCCCTATTTTGGTTATTATTATTATTCATAAATTATTTCGAGCATGGTTTCGTGAAGGAAAAGAAAAAAAAAACAATTAAAGAAATTAAGTATCACAATAAGTGCCACTTTGATTTGTCACGGGAACCTACGGTGCGTTTCGTTGGATTAAAAATATTTTCATGAAAAATTTTTTCAAAATTTTTCTTGGCGCCAACTTACAAACTTAATGGGCATAAATTATTTTTCAAAGAGTTCAAGAGTGACATTTTTAATTCTTATCTGCTTATTTTCTCTTCATTTTGAGTCCTACAATAATATATCTATAGTTATACATACTTTATCTTTGCATTGTCTTATAGATTAATTTTAAATAAAATAATCATTACTTGACTCTAATTATTTGTCAAGCGTGAATTTGAATTGTTATTTGTCTTTTTAAATCATATTAACAGTATTAAAAATAACCAAAAGATCTATTTCAAAAAAAATTTTACATTGTCATCCAAACACCAAAAAATTATAAGAAAAATAACTTTTTTTCGGGTCCGTTTGGTTGGAAGGTAAAATACTTTCCTGAGGAAATTTTTTTTCCTAAGAAAACATTTTACATGAAAAATGTCATTTACCTGACAATTTTCTGGTATTTGGTTGACAGTGTGAAAATCTTTTGAAAAATAATTTTTTGATATTTTTTATTTTTTATTGTTAATATGAGTTAAATAAACTAATAATAATTGTAATAAATGTTTGAGAAGTAAATAAAGTTAAGTAGAGATTGTTTTGTTTATAATTAATCTTCAAAATAATATAATTATAAAATATAAATAACTATAATCATATTATTGTGAAGCAAAAGATTATGAAAAAATTAGTGAATAAGAATTAAATACAAAATTTAGTTTGGCAATTTAAGTTATAAAGTAGGTTTTTAAAGTTTAATAGCACTCTGAACTTTTAAGGAAAATAACTTACATTCATTGAGAATGTAAGTTATTTTCAACCAAAGGAAGGAAAATTGAAAAATATTTACACGAAAAAATATTTTCTAGTATTTGAAAGCAAGGAAATTTTTGAAAATATTTTTCAGGAAATATTTTCAGTCCAAACAAACAGACTCTTCATGTATAATATTTTTCCAAGAAAATAATTTTCTGAAAAAAACATTTTACATTCAACCAAACAAACCCCAAATCTTTGTAAATTTTCCCAAGCACCTTTTTTTTTTTATTAATTTTCTTCCAAATACTGGATTTAGTATCTTTTATCACTCGCTATACCATGAAGGGGTTGTTTCAGACATGGAACAGTTATAAACCACAATAATTCTTTTGTTGTTGGTTTTAATTATTAATTGTAAATCTATATGGAGATTAATGTTTTTCTTTGATATACTTAATTTGAAAATGTGAAAAGAAATTTTCAGTAGAACTCAGACGTTGCTAAAAGTCAAATTTCAGATTGAAAATGATTTTTTTTTTTTTTTATCAAACTTATACTATCACAATGGAAGAATTGGTGTTAGTAAAATTCAAACTCCCAATCTTTGCTCGACCTTCTATTTATTTCCAATTAAAAATGAATGTAACTATTTACTAGCACTACTTCGGTTTTCGGCAGCCGCAACATAATTTCTAAGTTAAATAAGAATTGTACTGCAAAAACTGGAAATCGTCTGTATCTCCCCTTGATTCTATGAAATGCTACAGTAGTCGTTTGTTGTGCTCTAATGCATTGGATTTAACAGATAAAGATGAAACCGTCATAATCTCGCCAACAGGACTCGCTAAGCAAGAATGAGATCCTAAACGCTAGCGCCGATATTCATCTACAGGGTGCCTAGCAAGCGAAACAACGGACAAGGTCGTGCTGTTAACAGCTACAAAATGCAGGGAGAGGAGGGATTTTTCTGAAAAGGACCCGGTCGGTGAATAATGAGCCCCTAAGATTCGGTGGAATCAATTTCCACCGTTGGAATGCGCCGGGAGAGGATGGGCGCTGCTTAAAAAGGGCGCAGAGCCAAATATTCGTACCGTAAGTAGTTTATAAGACCCTATTCAACATCTCAAGGAAACGCAACAAGAAATCAAGATAGAAAAAGTTTTTGAGCACGTTCTTCAATATGAGAGTTCAAGTGGGATTAGTAATCTGCAGACTGCTTTGGAATATTCCGCCAACAAACAGAGAGCATAAACTTCATGCTTTTCCCGAAAAGGCAAAAAGAAGGGCCAGCAGTTAATCCTAGTAAAACCTTGACCATGTCAATCCCCCCCCCCCCCCCCCGCCCCCCCGCCCAACCCCACCCCAACCAAAAAACCAATCGACTCTAGTTCAAGCCTTGCTGTCAATGCTCATTGGTTCTCCTTCTTTGGAAGCAGTTTTCTGCAACACAAACATGCAGAAGGGTTAACCTCAGTTGATCATAATGCCTTGTAGCAAAGGAAAGGAAAGAAACAACAATTTCAATGCGACAGGGGTATACGTTTAAGTCAATTGACTCCAACTTGTTCAACTTTGCAAACATGTTTCCATAAAATTTGGCATCTTTTTTGTTGTATTCCTTCACCTTTTCCTTCAAGGTTTTGTACTCGAGCTTCACTTCCCTGGGTACAAAACGAAAGTATTAGAGCTAAAATAAAAACCAAGCAAAAAAATCTCATTAAATCCTTTCATCACAAACAATAAGTCTGCAACCGTGTATGGAATCTGCCAAACTTTGAGAATACCTGTTGTTAGGATCAATTTCCAGTGCTTTCTTTATGTCTAACTCAGCAAGATCTAGATCAGCCAGATTCATATATGCTTGGGCTCTCCTATAAAGTGCTTTCACATTTGAAGTTTCAAGTTCCAACACCTACACAGGACAATGAAGTCTATCACCAATTAGCATACAAAATCAACTTAATATGACAAAGATTCTTTTCATTGGGTATTTTGGAAAAAATAGATGTAGGGTACAGGTTGCTTCAAACCTTAGTACAGAGCTTTTCTGCTTGCTTGTAATCCTTCAACTTCAGCTTGCATGCAGCATTGTTTAGATTGCAAGAAGTCTTCAATGCTTTAGATTGTTTTTTATCTTCATCGCTGAAAGAAGTGTCATACTCAATGTATTTTGTAGCCTACATTTGAAATTTTTTGACAAAACATTATTTGAAAGTAAATTCCAATTTTTATAAAATTAAAGCTTCATAGTATGTAAAAATACTTACCTTTTCATATCTCTTTGAAGCCCTTGCAAATTTTCCAGCCTTGAACAAAGCGTTACCTTCTTCCTTCTTTTTGCCAGCAGCTTCAATCTTTTCCTGGGTGTTCATATCCCATGATTCCTTCTCCTAAACATATTCAAGGAAATTATAACTTAAACTTGTAAGTCAAACACTGGTGCTACAACTCGTGGCATGACACATGAGAATCACAGTTCACTTACTTTGACAAAAGAAACCAGCTCGGCTTCATAATGTACTGTTGAATTGGGAGGAACAACAGCTAAATCCTGCTGTGACTCAGTTGAACCGAAGGCATACTCAGGTGCAATGGTCAATAAAGCTACTTCACCCTTTTTCATTGTCATCACAGCCTTATCCAACCCCTCAATGACTTGTTCTGTTCAGCATATGAAGTCAACACCAGAAAGAACAAATTTAAAAGCAAAAACATAATTAGGAGTTCAGGTTGGTAAAGATACCCTCATCAGTTTTAAACTCAAAGAGGTCATCTTCGTCATCATCATGACCCTTCCTAACAAATACAGTGCCATCTTGCGTTTTTCCAATAAGTTTCACTGCAAAATGGATGCAAAACTGTAAGCGTATTGATTCAAAATGGTAAATGAAAATCTCCAAAAACTGAAAAAATGGGAAGATATAGCACTAACATTTGACTATAGCTCCCTCATTCGGCTTCTCATAACCCTCGCCTTCTTGCAAGATCTTTTTGACAACTTTCTTATCATCCGTTAAATTAGAGACAGTCTTCCATGATACAAGCTCGAAATTTATATTCAATGTAGCATTTGGTGGGACAGCTCCCTGATGACCAGAAGCTGGCTTACCTTTCTCGCCAAATCCATCTGCAAAAGAATACACAATGATGTAAAAACTTGACACTCTCTGAGCAACAAGAGCCAACATCGTCTATTGAACAACTAGCATTCAGTACTTACATTGTGGTTTCACTGTCAAAAGGACCTTTTCTCCCTTCTTCATTGTCTTCACAGCCCTGGCAAGAGCAGGACAGAAATGACCTAAACCGAATCAAAATTTTCCAGTCAGTATACATGCAAAACAGCACTGCTTAGTTTAACCAAATATTCAGATCAAAATGAAAACTAACCTTCCTGAACAGAGAACTCCACTCCATCTGACTTGGCAATTAAGCCACCATCTTCCAATCGAGCTTCATACTTCACTGAATCACACCAAGTACGCATATGGTCAGCAGAGCAGTAAAGGGTAACCTCACAAAGAAATGATTATGAAACTGGATGACGCACTTACCTAACACCTCATCAAGATCCTTAGGATTTTCCCATTTTTCTCCCTCCACCAGGATCTTCTTGTATATTCCTCCATCCTTGCAGATGTCCTTGACACTCACCCATGAAAGCAATTCAACATCGAACTGGAGAGTGGCATTAGGAGGAATGGTTGGAGGAGAACCAGACACACCGTAGGCAAGCTCTGGAGGAATAGTGAAAATAGCATTTTCACCCTTCTTCATTGTATTAATACCTATTTCCCATCCCTTAATCACTTGTCCTGTTGAAACCAAACAAAACTTGTTAGAACAATTATTTTCATACTTAAGAAAAAGCCATTAAGAGGATCATAACTTTTTCTCTGGTAACTTGGGACACTCATAAGAGCTTACAAACCCCCCTCCCCCCCCGCCCCCAAAAAAAAAAAAGTTTCTCTCTCTCCTCTTCTCTCCCTCTCTGTAGCACTTAAAACAATGTAGCTACAATTGTACAAGTAACACTATAATTGTCTGAAATACTGAGACTGTTCAGTCTTAATTGTCTTCTAACCTTCAGTTTCCATACCAGATTGGATTCACGTAAGAAGCTAAAAACCAATTCCTTTTTTACTTCCACCAACTTTAGGCGCTTAAGTAAAGCCCAGTTTAAGACGTCTCTTAGCATGCTCTTCATAAAAATTTTCTTCCACTGTCCATTCATGCTCATATCAACCTCGTACAGAAAAGTTAGGTTCATACCTAAACATCTACGGCAGACTAATCAGATTATCACAACTGATCCAGAAATAGCACACCAGTAGAATCCACAAAAGCTCAGCAATTACTATAATCCAAGTCTATTGGCTCATACGAAAAAGAATTGAATATTCAAACAAAATTTGAAAGCATCCAATATTATCAAACAATAGTTTCCAACACAATAAAAGCCAAAATGAATCTTCATTCACAAATAAAAAGCCCGCCAGAATCATACCTTGACCGAGAGTGAATTTGAACGGAGTCCCCCTATCACGACTCGAATCAAACTTGGTCCCATCCAGCAAAGTCCCCGTATAATGAACTGAAATAAATCACGCGAAAATAAAAAAAGAATCAGAACATTATCACAATTGCGCAGCAGGAGGGGAAAAAAAACTTTAAAATGTTTGATAAGAAAATAAATACCTTCAACTTCGTCGCCATTTTCAGGGGTATCCCAACCTTCACCTTCTTTGAGGAGCTTCTTCTTCAAGCCTTCCTTTCCGATCTCCTTCTCTTCTCCGACCTTCATCGAATCCTCCTCCGGCAGATCCATGTCATCCATCCCCATTCCCATCCCTGTGGCCTCCGGCATATCAAAATCCCCGTCCATATTTCAACCCTAACTAAATTTATAAACCACAATAACGTCCCAAAAGTTGAGCAAAATAAGTGGCGTGTGATAGAGGAGATTAAGAAGAAGAAGGCTTTAGGATTTTAGGCGCTTTGGGCTGTTCTAGAGTGTTCTAAAAAGAGTTTTAGCAAGTAGAGTAGAACAAACCAAAGACTGACGAAGGGTCAGGATTGTTCTGGAATCGTCGCCTATACTACTCTATTTACGGAAGCGGTTTTTTTTTTTTTTTTTATTCATCGTGGAACCGGATTGGTGCAAGTGATTGAGTGTTGCTTCCTTGTGGGACGGAAAAGTATACAATACACCATGTGTATTGCCACGTAGTGTACTAGAACCAATAATTTATCGTCATGTGGTAATAGTGGGTCATACCTTGTATTATTTGGCGATGCATGATTAGTTCTACTGCACCACGTGGCACGCCACGTGGCGCGAGTGGTGCACGCAATACTCACTCTTGTGGGACCATTGTTTCAGTTTTGTAGATTTCGATCGTACGGTGATTATTGAACTTGGCAAGATTGATGGTCAGGGAATGTTTAGAGGGTCTATCAGTCGAAAGAAGGCGGAGTGCAGATAAGAACTGCTTGGTTAACCTTACTTTCACGACGTTCCTCGTTGACTGAATTGAGTATAGTTATCGAACGGGGACTGGGAGATTCTTACGTGACTGAGTATTTTATTTTAAATTAGGGTTAATAACACTTTGCCCCCCTGAACTTAGGGGTAGTTACACTTTGCCCCCTCAACTTTAAATATATACACTTTACCTCCCAAGACTAGTCAAAGTTAGGAATTCAAAAAAAAAGTGAATGCTATGACATTATTGCCCTTTTATTAATGAATACATTTATAACTTAATATAATTTCTTTTCATTTTTAAAAGATTTATATATTCTCTATTGTATTAATTATATAAAAATATCAAACTAAAAAATTTAAAGAAAGTTAATATTTAGTTTATATCTTTGAAATTTTCCTCTTAGATTAATATTTACTTCTATATATGTTTTGTTTAATTTATTATACTTTAAGTTAAACAAAACCGATAAATAACACGACACTAAAATAAATTTAATTGTCAAATTTTGTATAAAAATGGTAATACCAAACTCATTTATTTAAACTAAATTTTTATTATTTTAAATTATTTAAACTTTTGGACTAATATCATAGTCATTTTTATATTCATCAAATTAGTCCAATATGAAATTTTTAATCAAAAAATATTTTGGGAAAAAAGAAGAGTTAGCCCATTATGCAATTACTAGGGCAAACAAGAATAAATAAGTCAAACAAAAAATATAACATTTAGTCCAAAACAATAAATAATAAGAAATTCTTTAATTAAGAATTTCATATTAGAATAATTTGATAAATATAAAAATGACAATAATATTAGTCTAAAAGTTTAAATAAATTAAAATGATAGAAAATTACTTTAAATAAATGAGTTTGGTATTACCTTTTTATATAAATTTTGGTAACTAAATTTATCTTTTATTGTTGTGCTTTTTATCAATTCTATTTAACTTAAAGTCTAATAAATTAAAAATGACATATATAGAAGTAAATATTGATACAAGAGAAAAATTTTAAAGATGTAAATTAAATATTAACTTTCTTTAAATTTTTTAGTTTGATATTTTTATATAATTTATATGATAGTAAAGAAATAAATGTTTTAAAAATAAAAAGAAATGATATAAAGTTATAAATATATTAATTAATATAAGGGCAATAATGTCATAACACTCTTTTTTTTTTTTGAATTATTAACTTTGACTAGCTTTTGGGGGGTAAAGTGTATATATTTAAAGTTGAGGGGGGCAAAGTGTGACTACCCACTAAGTTCAAGGGGGCAAAGTGTTATTAACCCTTTAAATTACAAGTTATTTTAAACTATAAGTTCTGTGAGATTGCAGATTGATCCATTTAAAATTTTTTTAGGACGTTACGAACTTGTGGTTGTGGTTAATTTTTGGTAAGATATTTATTTGTATGCAAAGTAATTTTGGCTTCGTTTGGATGTCATTTTTTAGAGATTTTTGGAAAAATTTATTTGAAATTGCGTTTGGCATGCAAAATTTTTTGGTAAAAAAAGTACAAAATTTTTTGGTCAAATTTTTTTCACCAAATTTTCCCACCAAATTTTCATTTGAAATTTTAAATAAACTTTAGAGATTTTTTTTGTAATTATTCACAAAAACAAGCATATTTGTATTCAAATTTTGCTTAGAAAAACTAAAAAAATCGCAAGTAACAAAATGAGATCTATTTTTGGCAGGTTTTGAGGTTGGACGACGAAGTGGACAACGTAGCGAATGTCCGCTTTTTTAAACGGACAACGAAGCGGACGTCCGCTTTTTTAAGCAAACGTCTGCTAAGACACAAAAATGTCTTAGCGGACGTTCGCTTCTTTAAGCAGACGACGAAGCGGATGTCCGCTCGTCCGCTTTTTTAAGCGAACGTCCGCTAAGACACAAAAATGTTTTACCGGACGTTCGTTTTTTTAAGCGAACATCTGCTTTTTTAAGCGGACAACGAAACGGACGTCCGCTTCTTAAAATCACCATTATATCACATCAAAATTTTTTCACATTTTTTAAAAAGTCAACAAAAAACAATCTAAATAATTTTTTTAAATAATCTTCAAAAAACACTTCAAATAATCATATCTAAACATAGCCAATATATTTTTATAAATGGAAAGAATTCCACAAAGGGATTATAAGAAAAATTCTTAAATGGACCCGATCCACGTCTCTATTTCTGAATTTTATAGTTTAAAATAGAGCCATAAAAATATCGTTAAGTTATTTTATATCATTTTTTTTTATATTAACATACATCACTTTGCTTAATTGACATTTTTTTACCCTTTGCTTCATTAATGTTCTTTTATCCAATCTACCTAAGAATTTCTCAGATTATGGCAATGTGGCATGCTAATATAGTTTCCTAATCTTACGTTTACCAGTCTACCTTTTTGTAAATAAATGGATTCAATAAATGGTTCCAATTGTACTCATTCTACTTGCATTGCATTCGCCCATACAACACAAGCATGCTCATCATAAAAGCTTAAAGAAATAGAAGCATGCCAAAAGATTCCGTCATGGTACAAGAGCTTTTGCTACAGGCCTAAAGCTGGGAAATGGGAATTATGTTTCTTACAGGCCACTTTTGTCCACCGAAACAACCGTGCCAAGTATTCCTTGGCATAAAGCCGTAATGAATGGTAAGAAGCTTTTATATTTCGTAGAATGGTCAGCATATAATGAATTAAATGGGAAGCAGCTTTTTTGCAGGAAATGATCAATTTTGGTCCCGGGAATAGATTGCAGTAAACTTACCCTGTTGATAATTGCGGCATGCACCTAACCTGTTCTAATTATACCTAAATCACATGGAATGACAAAAGACGAAGAATTGTATAAAAACTTGCACAGATAGCACCGCAGCCATCTTTAATTTAACGAGTCAAAATTTTCAAGCAAAGCCTAAAAGCGCAAGCCACCCAATTCGCTTAACATTTGGAAGAGAACTACTGGCTGGTAGAGGCTTAGGAGTTGAGACCTAATGAATCGAGGCACATACTAGTCCATGTAATGAAGATCTACAAGCAAGCTGCAGACCATTTGAGTTCCCTGAATATGAAATACAAAGCAAGACAAAGAAGCCTATCAACTGATTCGCAGGATCTATAGTTCACTATCATCTGGTTGCTCTCCACTTGATGGTTTGCCATTCACTGAAACTAGTTCGGTGTCAAAGATCAAAGTGGCTCCACCTGCACATGTGCAATGAGAGAGAGAGAGAGAGAGAGAGAGAGAGAGAGAGAGAGAGAGAGAGAGAGAGAGAGAGAGAGATTATACCGCTAGTTTACAGATGATATGAAAAGGTTCATATAAAGAAAACACAGATGAAAGGATACATGACAACTTAGATCCTGTAGGACCATAAGCCAAATGCTCAAACACAAAGGTCCCAAACTTTATGACATCATTGAATTTTTTGAACAAGGATTTATCACAGTACAATGGAAATAAAATGGAAGCAGTATAGAACAAAATATCAGTAAGATAAACAAAAAATATGAGCATGAAGAAGCATTAAGGTCCTCAAGTAACAGTACAAAGAGCAAAGATATATACTCACTACCAAAAAAAGACATGTCCCCAAAATTATCCATTTATGATGAATGCATTAAAACCAGCAAGAAGATTTTTCAAAAAAAAAAAAAAAAAAAATTCCTTCAAGAAGCATTACCTGGGATTGATGGTGGGGCCCCTTGATCTCCGTATCCAAGTTTAGCAGGTATTTTCAACTTTCTCTTCTCGCCTACACACATTCCCAAGAGTCCTTGGTCCCATCCTGCTCAAGAAAAGAAAGTGCAAATTTTTAGTGTAGTGCGCGATTGCATCATAATTTCATTATAACCTGCAGGTAAAATATTTTAGACTCAATGAGAGAAAGAGACATTACACCACCAAACCATCGTCAAAAAAAGCATAGCAGGTTAACAGTCGGAAGTCAACAAGAAAAGAATATATAAATGATGGATATCGTGACAGAAACTGATTACAAAAAAGAAATCAACAAGCCGATTTCATCTGGTAAGTACTAGATGCAGAAGTATCGCCTTGATGCTTAATAAACATGTCTGATCACCATATTCTTTATAAAGCAACATGATTTTGAAGAACAAGTAAAATTCATTTGAGTTTACAATCTCTAGCAAGCAAATCTCTGACTTATTCCCTCGAAAGAAAATTTGACTTATCAAACTGTCTTCTCAATTCGGTTCTCCAAAATATATCCCAAGAATGGCATTTATAAATGGGGAGTCCTTGTCACTAATATTAAACTGTCATTTCTGAATTCTAACAAAACAAGACCAATAAATTGCAGTTGCATTGGTTATTGGCAATTAAAATTAACTATACCAACCATGCTTGCTTCATGCAATTACATTTTGGAGATTTGATGAGTACACAAAGGTTAACCAAATGAAATATCAATAGTGTGAAATCAGAATAAAGAAGAAAAGGCAGCAAATAGTCAGAACAAAAAGGGAAAAGAAAAGTAAAACCTTTAATCACTTGACCGCTTCCAAGCTCAAACTCAATCGGATCACCTCTTTCAAAGCTAGAATCAAATACAGTTCCATCTGTAAGTTTCCCCTGCAAAGATAATAAGATATGGCAGAGGTGGACGGTTAAAAAGATTGCATTCTCTTTTCCTACCAAATGAAATGTAACCATCTAACTTGAGCAGTCAACAAACAAATCTCAAAAACCTTCAAGAGTAAGCACTAAATATAACAATATAAATTTGGACGTGCATGTATTAACCTCCACATATACACATATATGCAGAGGAAGATAATCTCATCCAGGTATTCTGGAGAACTTAAAGCACGAAAAAAACAGAGATAAATTCTCCATTCTTTACTTCTCCGGTCCAACCAAGTTCTATTGTTGATGAATCATCTGAACACGACAACTACAACAGTCGAAAAATCTGAAAGAAAAGCTAAAATCCAAAACAACTGAAAGCAATCTCCACCGTCCTTTCCTCCCGACACCGACGCCCCTCCCTCCAAAATATGTAATAACAACCAGCCTCCTACCACCAGTTACCGCAGCCAGTCAATCAAGCCAGCCATTATATACAATGAGCACAGCATCAAGGACCTAATCATTGCAGAAATGAATGCCATATATTCATAACACGAGTGGCCAATCAATCACCCTTTAGTAATACATTAATTTTCAACTTTTAACAGCTGCAAATCAACAGGATGAATCAGCGCTACCTAGCTCTCTAATGGAAAGATATTTGTCCAAACTCACGAAAACATGAACAAAGAGACAATGAAAACAAGTTAGAAAAACGAACACATAGGACTTTTCAACTTACCCGGTAATGCACTCTCACTTTGTCACCTTTGTGAGCCTGAATTTCACAGGATTCAGGCTTATACTGCAACAGAGAGGGCAAGAGGGAACAAGTTAGACAGACAGTTGCAAATACCAACACCAAACAACACAAGCTACTCCTAAAACACAAAAGACATCTAAATATTCAAATACTGAAACACTAGGAGGCCGCCTGAATTTTCTCTAGCAACTATTAAGAAAGAAAACGAACCAAAGAATTCAGCTTAAACAACTTATTAAGCATTGAAATTATTGAAAAATCAGATGCCAGTTACGATCTAGCAACTACCAAACAATGCCCAATAAACCAAGCAACTACATATGACAATAATTTAGCACGAAACTTTCTTTAAGCTATTTGAGGATTTCCCACTCCTCCTTAAAAATCAACTCCAAATACTGAGTTATGAGATCATATAATAAATGCAGGAAACTTTCTCAAACAATATTCCATTAGATTTTGAATCTGCTGAAAGCAAACACATCAATCTTATTACAATCAAATTACGTATACTGTTAAATCTAAAATTGAAAATAAATGCAAATCAAATTCATAAATTTCCAGAGAGATATAAAGCCTAAACGAAGGAATAATTTACCTTCACGCCAACTTGTAGCTGCGTAACTTCCCCGGATTTCGTGGCCGAAGCTGAATGAAGAATAAATAAATTAATAAAAAAGATAAATTGCATCTACATATTAAGAATAACATATAACCGGATCTAACGACAATTTTACCAAAATTAAAAATCATAGTACACCATTTTGAATATTTACCTAATGTAATTAAAATTAGAAGAAGAAATATTGAAGCAGCGTTAAGGAATTTCATTTTCAGAGCACTTTTTTTTTTTTTTTTTAATAAAAAGCACCCCAGTGTTTCTTCGTCTACATTGGGAAATTTTCCGTGTCGATGAGTTTTATAGCTTTCATCTCGTGCACTCGCGACCATAGTAGTTGATATGGAGCTCCAGCGTCAAGTAAAAAGCCATTTTCCAGTCACAATCTTCCACGTCGGCAGAGTTGACGCGTACTGCAATTTTCCTCATACGCTGCCCCTTTTTTTAAGTTGGAGGAGATTAATACCAATTACCGAAACTCTCTTAAATTCGCGAAAATTGCGTTATGTTTTCTGAGGTTTCGTACGTCAGCAGAATTTTAGTAAAGAAAAAAATCAATACAAAAGAAAAAGGAAGGCAATATTCTTAGACATTTCTTGTTTATAAGGACTATATAATGAAGATGTTGCTGTAATTAAGTAGGTATAAAAATTTAGTTTGCACTAAGGAAAATATGGTAATAGTAACTTAAAAAGAAAAACATCTAGAGCCCGTGAATTTTTTTCTAAACTAGTAGTACAAATAATTCAGATTTGGTCACGATCTTTCATTTTAGTAAATACTATAGAAAACTTCAAGGAAATATTTCCAAGCCTAGATTTAATGACATATAATTAATAATTAATATATACAAATATGCATTAGTGTTAAGATTTTCTGATGTGATAAGTCGCTGGCTCAAGGACTTGTAGCAGATTCTTCAAAATTAAGATGGCAGATCTTTTTTCTTTTCATATAACAGCTGTAAGCCAAATTATGGTCGTTAATCTTGTAGAAGGTTTGTTCAATTTAGGAAAGAATCTCACAGATGATTCAATTGCAATATCTCACCATTAAGACTTGAGGACAACAAGTTAAAATGCTCCTCGACTAAATAGATCTTCTTTCGAAAAGTTTGGAAACTTGAAAATTTTGGAACCATTTGTAGTAGTTGTTTTATTCATTTGATTGTATTTTGCAAGGGATGATTACACAATTATGGTAAACTTAAACTTTTAGACCAGCGAGCACAATCTACCCTAAATAATTATTTTGCCAAGGCAATCATAAACTTCCCATAACTCCATTCCCTTACGCTGCCCTGTTTCTTCCTCAATTCAAGCAACTAAAAAAGGCCATACCCATGCCCCTCTCCCCTCATCTCTCCACTCTCTCCCTCATGCCATGATGAGAGAGAACAGAGAATGAGAACCACCCCCCTCCACCACTAGTATTAACAAAACCCACCAGAATGCTAAAAGAAAAACACAAGTTTCCCAGAACGATCTGGTGCCTAATATTAATCACCACCCTTTTCATCAACCATGTTTTTGCTGATGATGCTGCCATCATGGCAGAACTTGCCAAAGGTTTCATCAAAGCCCCTCCAGGGTGGAGTGGCAATAACCCCTGTAAATGGACAGGCGTGGAGTGTGACTCATCAGGCAGAGTCATCTCCATCGATCTCACGTCCAAATCTCTCTCAGGCCAATTACCATCGGATTTGAATCAACTATCCAGCCTCCAATCTCTGGATTTGCAGAGAAACCAGCTTTCCGGTCCCCTACCTTCCTTATCAAACCTGATGTCCCTTAAAGAAGTCTATCTAGACAGCAACAATTTCACTTCTTTACCTCCTGATTTTCTAACGGGTTTGACCAGTTTGCAGACATTCAGCATTAGCGAGAACCCAAATCTCCCCGTATGGACAATTCCAAAGAGCCTGTCCGATTCGACAGGCCTGGTAAACTTTATTGCCACCAAGGCTAATATCGTAGGCGAAATCCCTGACATTTTTGGATCATTCCCTAGTTTACAGAATCTTAGGCTTTCGTACAACAACATCACAGGGAGTCTGCCATTATCTTTTGCTAATTCAGGGATACAGAATTTATGGCTTAACAATCAGATTGTGGGTTTATCGGGCAGAATTGATGTTCTTGGAACAATGTCGCAGGTCACTCAGGTTTGGCTACACGTTAATAAATTTTCAGGGCCAATTCCTGATCTGTCTGGATGTAAATCCCTGTTTGACCTTCAGCTTCGCGATAATTTGCTAACAGGTGTGATTCCTCCTACTTTGTCTTCGCTTCCTAAGCTGAGCAACGTATCTTTGCAGAATAATGATTTCCAGGGTCCAGTACCTAGTTTTCCTGGTGGAGTGCACGTTAATCTTGGAACTACTAATAGCTTCTGCAATACTAGTCCAGGCCCATGTGATCCACAGGTGACAATATTGCTTCAGGTTGCTGGTGCCTTGAATTATCCAACAGAATTAGCTCAGTCTTGGAAAGGGAATAATCCTTGTCAAAATTGGCAATTTATCACTTGTGATACAGGAAGTGTAAGTGTGATTAATTTTGGTAAGCAGAATTTTGTTGGCAACATATCACCTGCCATTGCTAACCTCACTTCGTTAAGGACCTTGGATATGCATGACAATAATCTTACGGGGTCTATACCAGCTAGCCTCACCAGTTTGACAAAATTGAAGGTTCTTGATGTTTCCAACAATAATCTCTCTGGAAAAATACCAGAATTTGCCCCAAGTGTGACGGTGAAAACTTCTGGTAATCCATTTATTGGAATAGTTCTGTCCCCTAGCTCCCCTCCGGGAAATGTACCTGGGGGTAATGCTACTCCATCATCTAGTCCAGTTAACGACAAGAAACCTTCTGTCTCTCCATGGATCATTGCTGTTATTGTTGTTGCTGCTGTGATCATAGTGGCTGTCTTGGGTTTCGTGGTTTATAGAAATTATGCAAGGAAGCGAACTGGTAAGTACATGTTCGCTAAAGGTAGCGAAAATGGTAAGCTGTCACTTAAGACTGATGCTGAAGCAATCTCAAGCGATCTACCCAGTCAAATGGGTAATGAAAGCCGTGATTTCAATGTCAGTGAGGGTATCAGTGTTGCCATACCAATAGAAGTGCTGCTAGAAGTGACAAACAATTTCAGTGAGGAAAACATTGTTGGTGAAGGCGGATTTGGCGTTGTTTATAAAGGACAACTTCATGATGGGACACAAATAGCCGTGAAGAGGATGGAATCTTCTCTTATTAATAAGAAGGGTCAAGGTGAGTTTAAAGCTGAAATTGAGGTCCTTTCAAAGGTTAGGCATAGGAACTTGGTTGCTCTTCATGGCTTTTGTGTCAATGGAAATGAGAGACTTCTAGTTTATGAATATATGCCTCAAGGGACACTGGGGCAGCATTTATTTAGTTGGCAAGTAAGGGGCACCTCTCCACTAACTTGGAATCAAAGAGTCTCCATTGCATTGGATGTAGCCAGAGGCGTTGAATATCTGCACGGATTGGCACAGCAGAGTTTCATCCACAGAGATCTCAAACCCTCTAACATCCTACTCGGAGATGATATGAAGGCTAAAGTTTCAGATTTTGGTTTGGTTAAAAGTGCCCCAGACGGGAAGTACTCAATTGAGACGCGTCTTGCAGGAACTTTTGGATATCTCGCACCAGAGTATGCTGGTAATTATACAGTAATTATATGCTGCATGCTAATTTTAATTGCCAATCCTGGACCCTCTTGTTATCTACTCCTGCATGAACACAACATTTTACCATCGCACTGCCTCCCAATTCAAGAATATATTACACATTGAGACTCAATTTATAAGTTCATGTATTACACATTAAGACTCAATTTATAAGTTCTGTTAACTGAATTAATCTGCACAACAATAGTTTACATGTTTATCTAGTGATCTGGCGCACTTTGGCTTAATTACAGGGACATTCATTAGATTAATGGTTGTTTAAAACCTTGATTAACTGTTTAGTGTTAGAGGGGGGAGCAACCATTTAGACTCATTCTATCTGCTGAAATCATTTTTGTGACGATGCTTAATGCTTCGGGAAGCATTAGCCATTAGGCACCAAAAATCACTGTGCCCTCTCTAACAGCTATCCAAAATGCACTTTTGTTCTTCAACAGCCACTGGTAGAGTGACCACGAAAATTGATGTCTTTGCGTATGGCGTAATCTTGATGGAGTTAATCACTGGTCAGAAGGCATTGGATGATGCACAACCAGAAGAGAGAGCTCATCTGGTCACTTGGTTCCGAAGGGTTATTGTTAACAAGGATGAGATTAGAAGCTCCTTAGATCCTTCCCTAAAACCAGACGAAGAAACCTTCAAAAGCATCTGCAAAGTGGCAGAATTAGCAGCACACTGCACAGCTCGCGAACCACAGCAGAGGCCAATTATGGGGCATGCAGTTAATGTGTTGTCTCCCCTTGTAGAGCAATGGATGCCCTGTTCTCGTGATGAGGAAGAAAATTTTGGCATTGATCTGAATATGAGTCTTCCTCAGGCCCTGCAGAGATGGAAAGCTAGTGAAGGCAAATCAACAAACAGCGACTTATTTACAGACACCAGCCGGGAATTTAATGGAACGCCTCAGGTGCCTTCGCGATACACAAGCTCATTTAGATAGACAGATGGCCGGAGATGAGTGCCCATGGTAAGATGATACGTACTTGCAACTGCAGTTCAATCTAAGGCTCATCATCCTGGAAAGCATGACACAGCAACCCATCATTTCATTTTGTTTGTCCTTCTTATAAACCTCTTATTCTTTAAACCTACATGTAGACTTCTTATCCATAAATTGACCTCGTATTTATCATTAATTTAACCCAGTATTGATTTTCTTGTGTTCCTTTTCTTTTTTTTTTCTTTTTTTTTGTGGTGTGTGAAGTCTTTTCTATGCTGAGAATTTGTTGTCACAATTTTGAATGAGATAAATTGTTTATTTAACTTGGATTCTTAGATATAAATAGAGCACCAAAATTTTTGATTTTGTGGAGACCTGGGTACAGCTTTAGTGGTTGAATATCCTTGGATTGCCAATTATTCCTAATGGTAGACAATTTATGGTAATGCATTGTAGTTCGCTCAACATCTTCTGTGATGCGAGAGCTACTGTTTATTTGGGATGAATAAATTTGAGAGAGAAGAAAAGACTCAACAGAAAAAAGGTGCATCATTGCTCCCTCTGGGAGATTAAGCAGGAAAGAAAAGAATCGGAGGGATTGCTTATCCATCCAAATTTTAAAAAATTTCCTTCCCAAAAGTGGGAA
Source organism: Mitragyna speciosa (assembly GCA_024721245.1). Classification (NCBI taxonomy): domain Eukaryota; kingdom Viridiplantae; phylum Streptophyta; class Magnoliopsida; order Gentianales; family Rubiaceae; genus Mitragyna; species Mitragyna speciosa. Next base: position 22,834,701 of record CM045563.1, read on the forward strand.
GAAAATGAAATCATTACATTCTGTTCTTAAAGACATCATTATATGGTCATTCTTCTTTTAGAAAGTAGACTTGTTAAACTCAGTGGGCACACTTGTAAAATAACAACATAAAATCATTTTTTCCCATTTCTGAATCTTTTCTTCCCATTAGTCTCGAACTCCCAAGCACAAAAGAATTATATGTTTTCTTACTCTCCTAAACTCCCAAAATACATGCAAAAGAAATTTGTTTCTTTTCTCTCATGACTTAATCTTTTCTTTTATTTTCGCAAACTAGGAGTCAAGTACTGTCTGCAGAGGCATTCTTAAACAAATATGTAACAGAAGGTTAACACGTAATTGAAGGATTTAAGCAATTTACCTCGGTCTTCAACTGCATGTGAGGTATCTAAATCTGAACTGTAATTCTTAAAGTTAATAGGAATGAGCTCCACAAATTTTCTGTTTTGTGGTGTGCTGTGTGTTGGGGGGGGGGGGGGGGGGGGGGTGTGGGGGTGGGGGGTGGAGGAAATAAGAGAGTGTAGCTGCTGTTAATCAGTGGTAGATCACAGTTTATCATGACAGAGGAGATCAAAACAAATTTTTCTACAGCAATTCTCCCGCTTTGACTAAGCACAGGCTAACAAATGAAACCTAAACTACAGAGTAGCAAAAGAAACCTAAACTAACCACGTGTAGAAGAGAGAACATAACATATTCCTAACCCATTACGTTTGATCAATCTTCTACAAAGCAGTACTCCTTAAAAACATACTGGGCAGTTAAATTGTCGACCTCCATCTATAATAATAAATTCATCAAAATTGCTCCCCAAGTAATTCCCACAAAATGCTCGGCTCTTTAATGCATTTTTCCTTGCTTCCTTATTCAAGCAATCACAATTGGACGAAGCAATTTCAGGGAGGCAACAACTTCATATCAATCTCTGGCTACAATGCTAACAATCTCTTCACACCCTTGTTCCTTTAAAACATAGAGCAACCTCATAATTCACCAAATACCTACCTCATAAGCTTGCCATAATATATCAAAGAAGATAGCACCACCTAACCTCATTTGTGAACAATGTTATCATTTTCCAGCTATTTCTCAAAGTAATTGCTAACTTGAATGATAAACAAAGTCTGGCAATATGACACCACCTGCACAAGTCATCAACTTACACTTTCAGACTTGCATCGAATGAATTTCCATATGAGATAAATGGGCCTGTTAAAACACATACCAATCGTATTAATTTCCTCTCAGACTCAACAGAGCCAATGAACTTGCTTCTCTTGAGCTTCTTGCAAAACCCAAACCTACCCCCGGTTCAGAAAATGCAATACATTCGTCAAAGCACTGTAAGTTTTCTCATTCATAAAACTATCCTTCTTCATCATCTCCTGAAGAAGCTCAAAAGCATCATTTCCCCTTCCATCCCTGCACAACTCTTCCAAAAGCGTCTTATAAGTCAAAAAATCAGGTGACATGGAATTACCCAGCATATCAAACACAATCTCAATAGCATCCTCAAACCTCCGCTCCAGTGCAAGACTGCAAATCAATATCACAAATGTACCCCCTTTCGGTACCAAACCTTTCCCCCTCATCTCCTTGAAATATCCCAACCCCTGATTCACCCTCCCCTTCTCACACAGCCCCTTTGCTATATAACTATATGTATAAGCATTCGGCTCGCACCCATACAACCCCATTTCGCGAAAAACCCGAATCGCCTCATCCACTTCAAGACACTTGGAATAAGCTTTTATAATCATATTCAACGCAAATGTATCCGGTATCACCCCAGATGCCTTCATTTGCTTCGTCAACGATCTAACCGCGTGTAAATAAACATAACAAACATTCAATCTATTAAACTTCCGAAGCAGCGAATTCAACAACAATGTATAAGTTTCCAACGAGGGTCTAACAGTAGGAACATCACATTTCAGCATTTTCTTATAAATATCAAACGCTCGATTGAACAAAAACTTACGGCCGCAGCAGAATTTGATCATGGAGTTGTAAAGCGGGAGATTTGGCGGGCAGGCTCCGGCTATTACTTCCTCGATGAGAGTCTCGGCAACGCGGTAACGTTTTCCGGCGACGGCGATTTCAATCATGGTGAGATAGGTGACCTGGTCGTGCTTATAGCCGCGTTGTTGGGCGGTCCATCGGAAAATGTCGAGGGCGAGGTCCGGGTCGGATTGGGCGCGGAGGGCCTCGTCCACGTCGGAGGGAGTAAACCCGGGTTTCAGATTTTGGATCCATGTCTCGAATTGTTTTTCCAATGGGCTCCGGGTTCGGGGGTGGAGGATGGGGTCGGGTTTTGCATATGGGTTCTGAGAATTTGGTGGCGATGGCGCTGGGGTCTTGGAGGGGTCCGGGGTGGTGGAGATGGGGCGGAGAGAACAGGAGGAAAGAGAAGTTCTGATGATGGAGATGAGTGGATTCCGTGAGGTGATTCTCATGACGCCTAATGCAGGTTAGTGAGGTTGTCGGAGGATATTCGAGTGAGCTGTGCAATCTTTCGGGCTTCAGCTATATGGAATTTGGACCAGGAGTGGAAGGTGCAGACTAACGACGTCGTTTATTCTGGATACGTCACCGTTAGTCATGTGTCCTGTGGAGCATTTTAGGCTTCAATAATAGCGTATTTGATTCTACTCAAATACGCTATTAATAGCTTCAATTAAAGGTCAAGACTGTTCAAAATATTCGGTCCATTGTAGTTTTCTACACCTACTTAACTAAGATGTATGAACATAAAGAGTCAAATGATTAGAGTTTTATAACTTCACTATGGAGAGTTCGAATCCCACTAATGCCAAAAATTTGCTTTACCATGTAATAGTGTAAGCTTATAAAAAAAAAATACACTAAGATATATAATCGTAAAAAGTATACTTGATTTTAGCTCATTTCAAAGCTTAGAAGTTAAATCTAATATAATAGTTACAATAAGTAGCAAGCTGTGTTGTGGAATTGAAATGAGTGGCAAGTGTGGGAAAATTCTTTCCCTAGTTGGATTCGAGAGAATCCAAACATTGGCTTGGGCAATTGCCCCTTTTGTAAATAGTTGTAATTACATGATCGTCAATATACAAGTGTAGGGGTGCTATCGAACTGAGTCGAGCTCGAGTCGATTGCCTATTAGTGCTACTCGAGCTCAATCGAGTTAAAAAATATAAAGCTCGAGCTCAAGCTCGAAGTAGTGTTTGAGTACTTGAGCTCGACTCGATACTCATTTGCACTCTTTTTTTTTTTTTTTTTGCACTTTGTAGTTTGAGCTCAAGACACTCAAGGATATTATGATAAATTTTATACTTTTTATACCTAAAATAGTAAATATATAATAAATAAAATATATAATTATTAAATAATAGATGCTCGATAAGGCTTGATGAGCCTTTCGAGCTTGAAAAATCAATACTCGAAATCAACTTGTGAATCTGTTAGGGTATTAAATTGACATATTTATTGTAATTAACTTCCCCTTATTTTGGTTAAGAATTGTGTTTAATACTTCCATTTATTCACTTTTTGATATTTGGCCTTAATATAGGAAATTGTGGAAAAATGTTCTAAATTCGTCTAAAATTCCAGAAGACTATGTCTGATAGAGCGTGACCACGGGCTACTAGTACTGCTGTGCAGCATTCTGGACGTGAATTAGAAGAAATTTGCAATTGGAGGGTCCCACTTTCTTTTGTGTGGTGAATCTGAATTGGGAAGAGGTTTAGAGAGAATTAGAGTTTATTAGAAAAGAGGAATCTTTCCAAAAAGTAAAGATTTTACAAGGAAATTGAGTTGGAGAAGGAAACAAAGAGCAAAAAGGAAAGAAGGAAGGGAAAAAGAAAAAGAAACGTGGAGGAGACAAAAAAGAAGACATTGGGAACGCAATTTCTGCAGGAGTACATACGCAACTTTGCAGAGAAAAATTAGAGAGTCTTCTTTTAGTTTTAGTTTTTAGTTTTTCTCTCTTCTCTCTCTAGAACAAATTCTTGTTATTTTTCTTTTGGTATTTGAAGACTCTTCTATCTAGTTGAAGGATAATTGAAGCTTTGGTTCAACTATTACTGTGAGATCTAATTGTTTTATTATTTTCTGCGTTTTTGGGTATTTATTTATTCTCTGTTTAATTCCAAGGTGATTGTGTTCATTCTTGTGTGATTATTCTTGCCAATTAAATAACTGATCACTATTTAATTGTCAAATAATCTAGGGCCATCTAAAACGTCAAATCCGTAATTGTTTGATAGTTTTAGTATTTGTGGCAAGTGATTAATTCAATCGTAATAGAAACTTTTGGATTATATCACGGGAATAAATAATCTAATTTGAACAAAGCCTCGTAGGTATTTGCTGGTTAGAATTGGTGGCTTTTCTAGTTTTAAAGCTGTTGAATAATTAAATCCTAAGGTCGTACCTAGGGTTATTATTTAATTAGGGAAGTAATTAACGGTCGTACCTTGATTACCGACACAATAAGGAAGGGCAGGTTGTTAGAGCTTCTCAACAACTATAACCAATTTATTCATGAACGTAGAAATTTATTATTGCATCGATGATCAGTTAAATTGAACCAGAGTGGAAATTATTCCTTTGACTAGAGTTTAGGTTTTATTTGATTTCGTTTGACTTAATTTTGTGTTTTTCCTTTGAGTTTCTTAGGTTTAAATTTCTTTAATTTAATTATTCTCCAAACCCCCTATTGTTGTGATTTGAAATAAATAAATCGACCAGTCTCTGTGGATACGACCCTACTCGCTACTATACTTGAGTATATTTTTCTTAGAGTAGGAATTTATTTATTTTGCTGGTTTGACACCCAACAGAATCTAATCGAGCTACTCGAACTCAGTCAACTCGAATTCAATTTGAGTTATTGACAAAGGTACTCGCGAGCAGCTTGGTTCGATTATATTCTTATACAAGCGTCCACTTGGCCAAAAAAATAAATAAATAAAATAAGATGTAGAATTTGTGTACTTGGGCGTCGTCTGTCTGCACAATCATACAATAGTTGAGAAGCTCTTGTTTGTGCAATAACAACATATGTAGTTCAAAACAATAAAATTGACAATGGCTAAGATATTTTTATAATGCATTTGATATCTTCTTAAACTGCCGTAAATATGTTAGATTTACGCCTCAAAATCCTGAAGAAGAATTTTGCACATATGACATGCATATGAATTTATTAAGTAATATATTCTTACACGTCAATACAGGAAAAAAATAAATCAATGAATAGTTATGTTCAACTCTAATGTCGCCAAAAATTAAGTTCCTAACCGTGGTTTTTATTTTTTATTTTTTGGGAATTTAAGAGAAACGTCGTACGAATTCTTGCTTAGGTGACTATAAAGTGTTTAATTTTGTGTTTCAAGTTCACGAGCAACGAATGTCCAAATAACGCATTAAGCACAGTGACTCCCATCTAAAAAATGCAGGAATGACACAAGAGATACGTCTGTCTTTGATAAACACACATGCAGTGCGTACGTGCAATGTGGATGTGTTTAGCGGGCAAGTTGAGCCAGAATAACAAAGTTCTTTTTCTTTTTGCCATGTAACCATTCAATTTGCATTAGTAATAAAAGTAACATTTACAAAGTCAGCTACTCAAACATAAAATAAGAATAAAATCTAGGAAGCATGGTAATAGAGATGCTTCACATCCTGTGACCTGTCCTCGTATAAAGCCCACTGCCGCGTATTGTCAGCATAGTTACAAGAGTGTACAAGGATGAGAAGACTGCAAAATGAGATTGGCATAGTCTATATCTACCATTTGTCATCGTTATTACTTAATCATACATATAGAGGCTTACCTGGTTCAGAATGAATCGGTAGATAACACGGTCAACCGAGATATGCAATTTGCATTTCAGGTTGATAACTGACTAAAATATTCAAGGCAACAATTTTTGTTTGAAAAACCTTAGTCTGGATGACTAGATGCAAATGCTATGCAATCGATGAAACAGGCTACCTAAATTGAAATATTGTGCATGTCCTTTTTTTCTGCTGGCAAGATCAATGTTGTAGGCGTCACAATTCAGCAGTAACGTAATAGTATCGACTAAAACAGGGACAAAAGCCACGGAAATAGGAACCCTTTCCCGATGCAACCCAACCTCTAGCAAACTTTAATTCGTTCTTTAAGATTTTTTTGACGAGTGCTTTGGAGATAATGGATAGAGGAGTTTTATGTATGAATATTTTAGAAAAGTTGGTTTAAATATAAAGTTAATTTAGATCAGAAAAATATCAAAATGCAGTGGATCAATATATATGCAATGGGGTCAAAATGCTTATAGGTGCTCCAGGAGGGACACTCTGGTTAAAAAAAAAAAATACTTCGTTTTTTTTTAATTTTTTTAAGGTTAATCCTATTTCTTTTTGGGAGTCAAATATCGTCATTATTATCTCCAGGGGAATTTGTCCTGCACGTAACCGCTAGAGAGAAAACTCCAATCCTATCGAAATTTCTTTTACTTCCTCGAAATGCAAATTTAACATTAACTTATCCAGTAGAAACTTCGATTACTACAAAGTATGTTAGCGAGAGTTTATCCGATATTTCCCACCCCCCAAAAAATAAATCTCTTACTAGATAAAATTAATATTCCTTTAAACGTAATATACATCTGGAGAGAGAGACTGATAATACAAACGAATAAAATCAAAATTAGACAAAGGGTAATTACAATAAATTCATCTTGCAATTCCTCTCCTAATCAATACCTGAGCTAATGAGTTCAAAAGTCCGTCGTCTAATAAACCAAGTCAAGATTCAATAATGTATCTTATTTACAATATATTTATGTAAAAAGTTAACAAATAAGAGAATCAGTAAAACGGTCCAGCAATAATTGAACATATTCAGTATTTTCAGCCTTTTAAGAAAAAGAACAGTCAAGAATACGACGTTTGGTTGATAAAATGCGCAAAGGGGAATATAAAGGAAAGATGAGCAGTACAACGGCAATGCAACAGTGAGTGTTGAGGAGACGACAGACCTTCAAATGCAGGGTAAAATCACAGCAGAATAAAGGCAAAGGAGCAGTCTCGCTAGGAGAGGCCAACATCGACAGGACATCTCCTCGAAGGTTTGTGCCGTCCAAAAGCGCCCTGTTTGTACGAATGGTATTCAGAATATCTTTATATAATGATTATATATCCGAAAAACAATGAAGTTTAGACGATGTTTATGCTGTTATTTATGAATCCCTCTATCTGAAATCAATATAGTAAAATTTGGCACAATGTTTATCCTGTTTAGGATTTCGACTTTGTAAATTGGAAAACGATTATTAGAAACTACCTTTATACAATGCTCCAATGACTTCTCGTTATCACAACTCTAAAAAATTAATAATAAGTTTTCGTAAAAAAATTAGTTAAAGTAATAAACATTTGTGGTTGGTTGCCATGTGCATTAGAAATCTATCTATTCAAGTATTTTACCGCATTACCAAAAATATTTAGTGCTTTAATTATGAACTTGTTAACAACTCAAGCCCATAAATCAATTTAAAAAGATAATTATGAATAACTACTGGATACCTATCTATTATGAAGTATTTATACTATTAGAATTTCTAAAATTTTCGTTTTCGTCAGTATTTTCATAATATTTTAGTGGGTAATTTTTATTTTAAAGTCAATAGGGAAAAAATAATAAAGTTTTTTTTATTAATTCTCAAATAATCTCAAATGCATGTATATTTCCTTATTAAACTTAAAAAAAAAACTTAAATTATTTTTATAGGATGCATTTTGAAGATCACCAAATTGTTGGTTTCGGAAATAATTTTTTTTTTTATCTTTTTTACATTTCTAATGAATTATGCATGCAATGGATTGAGGGAAATAAAGTTGGAGGATATAAGTTGATTTTTTTCCTTTCCAAAAATTATATATCCCAATGGATTTGAGTGATAAAAATAGTTGTTCATAACTATGCTTCTAAATTGATTCATAGGCTTGCGTTGTTAATAAGACAAAATAAGTTATCAAAATTAAAATGCTGGAATATGCAAAACTATATTTCGCGTGAGTTGATATATTTCTGATACACATAGCTACAAATACACAGATGAGACTCAGGGTTCAGCTAATGGGACAAGAATCGAAATTCATTTTCCCTTCTCAAATCTGCTCACAACAAAGCAACCTATTCAAAAATAAATAAATAAAAATAACAAAGCAACAAAAAAGAGAGATGGAGTTAAACCACTCACGATTTCTCTCTCTTGGCAATCGCAGTGAAGTTTTTCCTATGGGTACTTCTTTTGACATCACACGTCCTACGTCATCTCTATCCCCTGCATAGAATTTAACTTTTACTTTATCTCCTTACCATTTTTCTTCCTAACTAAAGAAAAAAGCAGAGAAGATAAACAGTAAATTTTTCTCTGAGAAAACAAAAAAAAAGTAAATTTAAGTGTTCTCCGTCTCGTTATATAAGCGCATTATATATGGTCGCAACTCTTAAAACTCTATTATAGTTTGCATCCCGTTTTTCCCAGATGTCCTCGGCTGCCATATAGAAAACTATTCCTATCTTCCATTTTGCAAACCCCCTTATCTCTCTTTCAGTAGCTACCAAACGACATATGGATCCTTTTACTTCTCTAACGCTCTTTTCTGTTCTAGTTCTTGCTTCCATTTCCATCTCCAGTAAGTTTTTCATCACCATTTTTTTTTTTTTTTTGGGTTGACACTATCATGACTGTTGATATTGTTGTTTTTTATTGCAGGTGCAGATATATCAGCTAAGGTTGGAGTATGTTACGGCCAACTGGGAAACAATCTACCAACACCAACAAAGTCAGTTGAGCTCATCCAAGGCCTCCACGCCAAAGGAGTCAAAATCTACGACGCGAACCCAGAAATCCTCGCTGCTCTCAGAGGCACCGATCTCCAAGTCTCCATAATGGTTCCCAATCAGCTCATCATCAATATTTCCTCTAGCCAAGCCTTAGCCGATCAATGGGTCAAGACCAACGTGGTCCCTTTCTATCCGGAGACTAAAATTCGTTATCTCCTGGTAGGTAACGAAATCCTAAGCAGCCCATCAAAAACAACCTGGTTTAATCTCGTACCAGCCATGTGGAAAATCAGGCACTCGGTCAAAAAATTTAGGCTTACTAAAATCAAAATCGGAACACCATTTGCCATGGACGTCTTGAGCTCTTCTTTCCCTCCGTCTAGTGGCGCGTTTAGGCCTGACGTTTCTGATAAAGTCGTGAAGCCATTGTTACAGTTTCTATATCAGACCAAGTCATATTTTTTCATAGACGTGTACCCTTATTTTGCTTGGGCCTCCCAACCTACTAATATTAATATTGACTATGCATTGCTGTCGTCCAAAAATATTACCTATACAGATCCGGTTTCGGGTTTGACTTACAATAATTTGTTGGACCAAATGATCGATGCGGTTGTCTTTGCCATGAAGAAGCTTCGCCACCCGAAGATCCCGTTATTTATTGCGGAAACTGGTTGGCCCAATGCCGGGGACGTGGACCAAATTGGAGCTAACATTTACAATGCTGCCGCTTATAACCGGAATGTGGTTAAAAAGTTTTTGGCTAAGAGAAAGCTTGGGACACCGGCTCGACCGGGTGTGGTTGTTCCTGTCTATCTTTTTGCTCTATATAATGAAAATAAAAAACCGGGTCCAGGTACAGAGAGGCATTTTGGGCTATTATACCCGAATGGAACACACGTGTATGAGATAGATTTGTCGGGTAAGACACCTGAATCGGAGTACAAGCCATTGCCCGAGCCAACAAATAATGTGCCTTACAAGGGAAAGGTTTGGTGCGTGGTGGCTCATGGAGCAAACCAGGCCGATTTGGCCGGAGCATTGAGTTATGCATGTGGGCAAGGTCACGGAACCTGTGATCCGACTCAACCGGGTGGAAAATGCTATAAACCGAATTCACTGGTTCGTCATGCGAGTTATGCTTTCAGCTCTTATTGGGCCCAATTCAAGAAGGCCGGTGGGACCTGTTACTTCAACGGCCTTGCAATTCAGACCACCCAAGATCCAAGTAAGTATCAAATATAAGTCTACCAACTGAATCTCTAGATATTTTCCAAGTCAATTTTATGCTAATGTTGGGATTTCTGATCTTCTTGTTATATAATTTATGCACTGATTATGTTGTTGAGGAGTCCAATACTTAATCATGAATGTTGCACAAATGGCATTAGTGGCACAGGCCCGTCCTTGAGTGGAACGTGACTATATTTTTTCAACTTTCTTTTATGCTAGTCAACTAGTGTGTATCATTTCACCATTTGTATTTCAATGGTCATCGATTGTATCGTATGCTTTTTACTTAGTTTGGACTCTGGATTGAATTCAATACTCAATACCTGAGTAGCTTTTATGTGAGAATTAATCGGTGCAGGGTTAGGGGAGTGGGAGTTGTAGCGAGGTACGTATATATGACCATTTAATAGTGGGTATTGTTTGGTAGGTAACAGGTAAATCCATGATAGATAACTTGCTCATCACTGGTGGGATTTCTTTTGTCTTCTTTGAATTAAGGGTGGATGAGAATTTTTTTGTTTTTTGGATAAATTTGGCTTGTTCTTTTGCTTTTTTGGGGCATGGGATAAGTTTAGCTCGTCTATTTACCAAACTTATTGACCTGTGATATCATAATCAAACTATAGCTCTCTATACTGAATTTAATTGTGTTTGAACTATGCTTTGGTTATTTATCAAATATGTTTGGTGTGTAGAAGAAGAAGAATAATCTAATTGTGGAGAACCATACCTTGGTATGTTTGGTTTATAGGAGAAGAAGAATAATCTGCACATGTTGTTCTGTTGTTGATATAGTTTAATCCTTTTGGTACCTATTTTCATCTTTTCTTACAGTGACTCCTCTATATCCATGCTTTGTATGTAGGTTTTGGATCTTGCAATTTCCCCAGTATTACCCTTTGAAGTCGGGAAGAAGCAAGACCCGAAAGAATTCGGATACAAAATCAGAATGCTTGGGATTGATCTCTCTACTGCTTGGAGTTTTATTTAGGTTATTAAGATTGAGTGCTAAATTTTTGTCTCCCCCTCCCTCTTGTGAGTAATTTTTCAGCTTACCGAATTCAATCATTGTTTTGCTAAGGTTTTCTGCTATGCCAACCACATTGTACACAACTTTCTACAACTCTGTCACTGTCACTGGACTAAAACGGCCATAATCAATTACTGATCAATTTTCTGAATGCTTTCACTCTTCTATGTATCAGTGCGGTCAAGCTCTGGATATTTTGAGTTTCTTGATAGAACTAGGAATTTATCTTTCTTTCATGGTAAAACTCGTACAAGGCACCAATATAATCTGGCTTGTATATTCCAGAAAGTTGCAAATCTGCAAACATTCTAATAGCCTGAGTGGCTGAAACTGATCTAGTCTGCATAAGATAGTGAACAATCATATACCCTGTTGGATTATGGCCATGAATGCAATGCACAGCAACATACTTGTTTGACTTCTTCTTTCTAGCCAAAAACTGATCTATTTCACAGACGAAAAGATTCACTAACTCATTGTCACTCAGAGCATTGTGCCCGCTGCAGGAGATCTTAAAGTGATTGATGTTTTCTTGATTTAAGTCTGACAGAGGATAGTACCGTCAAGTATAGGTAAGGTCGATGAGTAAACCTAGTTTTCTTCCCAAGATTCTTTAGTTGTTGAAGGAACACCTTTTAGCAGGAGGGATGTGATTGTTTAAGTGTTCCCTTGGTTGGTGGAGCTTTGGAAGGAATAATCAAGCCAATTTCCTTACCAAAAGCTGAACATTCAATCCAGCCTGGAGGGATGCCAGTATTATTTAGTCTCTGTTTCTTTGGTTGTGGGGCGTATTTTTCTCTACCCCATATTGACACTGATCATTACTTGAGGAAGTCAGCAATTAATTCGATGAACAAGATTCATAACCCCCTCATATTTTATATGGCATTTAGTTTTCCTTCAAATATAAAATTAGTGGTTTGAAGCGTAGTTTTATAATTTCCAATTTACGCTCATCTCATCTAAAAGTTGTTGGAATTATAGATATTACTAATACAATGTATCTTCCCTCATTGCAAGGTCTTCTCCATAGTTTTATTCAAATATAAAGGCAACATAAGAAAAATTCCACAAGGAAAACACTATTATAATTGTAAAAAATTAAAAAGAAAAAAAAAACTCTGCTATCAAGACAAAGTTTAAACAAAGGAACATGATTTACTATGTGTTTCAGTTAATGCACCACCATCATTAGCATCAATGCTTGAATATTTATTCATTCCATGGATAAATGTTAACTTTATGCTTCGTGGCAATTAAGAAAATGTAGCGCCACATTTGTAACTGTCTTCTTGAATGGACATCTGTGATTAAATTACATTTGAAGAAGCAATTATTGGCATTAAAGTTAATGCAGCAGGTGGAACGTATACTGATGCATAACTTCAAACATCATCCAGTGAACAACTATGCAGGATTGACCAGGATTATAACAAATTCATAAACCTTGGACATTAAAAAAGTATTGAGTTCACTTTTTCCGCATTCTAATCTGGACTGCAACATGTTAAATGTAGTCAACGTGCATATTTTAGTTATAGGAGCCGGTTGATTTTTATTTATTATAGGAAAAGTTAAGAATGAAACAAATATGATACCTAAAAACGCTTATGGACAATGAATTATCTTTTTTTTTCCCTTCTAATTTGTTAAAATTGAATCAAAAGATTAAAATAAAAAGAAGAAGATATAAAGAATGGAAAAAGGAAGCGGGACTAATAGAAAGTTAGAAAGGAAAAAGAAAGAGCGAAGTGTAGCATAGGCACCATACAATTCAAGTTTAATTCTATTATCTTGACAAGCCTGATACCACAAAAAAAAAAAAAAATACAATTAAAGTTTATTCTTTGACGATTTTAAGATCACATTCAAGGTTAGTTCGATAGTTATTAAAATCCAAACTAAAATAAGTTTGGTACCATACCAGTAAAATCTTCTCAAGTCATACGTAAGAATCTAGTATTTATTGTGGGAATTTTATCCGCGAATATTCCGCTGTGAGTATCAGCGTCGTAATTGTAACTGATGATAATTGGTGGGGAAGCACCAGAGCCCACTGCCTCCGCAAATCAATCAATTGGAAAGGCCTTATCCGCTTTTATCTTCTGCTTTCTGCCTTGGAGGACGTGAGTCAGGCAGGACTACAAAACTAAGTACACTTTTTCTTTCGTCTCCGTAACTATGTCTGATATTTTGCTCTCGTCCTTATCCTCTCATTTGTCAAATAGTAACATAAAACCCACCCAAACCAAAAACCCTTCACTGTTCTTCACTCTTCTTCACCCTTCTTTCCCTCAACCCTCCAAAACTACTTGCTACTAATATTCGTCCTTACTTTAAGAATCTTTCTAGCCTAAAAGGGTTTTATCTGGCATTCAGCATTGAATTGAATGGACTATTGCCTGGCTTACAAGAATCCTTTCTCCTCATCTCTTCTTCGATCTTCTTCATCTTCCAAGGTAAAATCTTTTCATACTTTGCCCGATAGTTTTCCTGGGAATTGCAGCCGGGGGATCAGTTTTATTGGAAGGACGAGGAGTACTCGCTGGAGAGGGTTCTTGGTGTTGGCGGCTAGTAATAGTACTGGCAATGAGTGTGGAGAGTATAGGGGATTGAACACGCCGGTGCAGCCGAGGACGCCGGCTGGGAGGTTACTGAGCAGCGTGTTATTGAATGATCCAGATTATTTTCCTCAAGTTGTCCAGAAACAGTTGGAGCAGTTGGTGGTTGATCGCTATGAGGCCTTGGCCAGAATGAATTTGAGCTCTGCCTCTGATGAAGCTTGCCTTCATAGGTATAGTCAACATAATTCTTGCCTTTCTATTCCAGTAAATGTTTTTTTTTCTTTTTTATGGTTTTTTATATGTTTTTAAAGGACAGAAATTTGTAGTGACGATGTTACTGAAATTTGATATTTATATGTAAATTTGCTATGGCATACGTACGTTTCCTTTCGGAGTGAGACAGAGAGAGTGGGTGATTGCATTTATCTTAAGGAGGTTATTCTTTTACTGGTAAGGTAATACCAGGGTTAGTAATGTTCTTGTATCCCCAAGTATGGTTTGCCCATGAGTCTGTATTCTCTATCTGGTCATGGGTCTCTGCCTCTGCGAAATTGCATCAAAAAGCTTACTAGGACAATCAATGCTGCCAGTGGATGTGTTGCATTTGGAGACGTCCCCGATGGCAGTATTTGAGATGTGTTTTCTTGCTTTACATGCATGTTCTACCGTAGTACTAGAGATCTTAGATACTTGTTTCTTCTCTTGGCTTGCATAGTATAGTTGTCGAATGGCACAAACTCCCTGAGAATGGCATGGTTGGGGTAGGGTACACCGTGGCCTGGAAAATGGCGTATCTGTATCTATTACCATCAGACAGCAAGTGTCTTTATCGTAAACTGTTGTTCTCCGCAAGGCAATGCACGGACTTGGATCAGGCAGTGGTGTTCCTCATCGTCACGACAGCAAGTGTCTTTATGATAAACTGTTATTCTCCGCAAGGCAATGCATGGACTTGGATCAGGCATTGGCGTTCCTGATCTTCACTGCTTTGTTAAATTCCATCCAGCTCTCTGAGCTTTTATACTCGCCCGGTTTAGGCTTGATTCCAATTGTGTTCTTGAACTCCTGGCCTTTTGGCTGAAGTTTGGATCTTGGGCCTTTCAAGGTGAGGAAGTTTGCTGATGGATCACCTAAGAAACACTTCCGCAATATCGCAGCGTGTGTTGCAAGTTGCAATTATTATGTTTGTCCGGCACCCTCCTTAAATGAAATATTGGCATATGCATTGCTTTGGTTAGACAAATCAATAACAACAACAACTAAGCCTTTATCCTACTATGCGGGGAGTTAGATGAATCAATTCTGATAATTAAATTCTCATTATTTGATTTAACTATTGAATGAATTGTTCGTGAATTTAGTTCTTGTCCCCTAGTGGCATCTTGAATTTCCCATTTTTCTACTGAATTTGGACATTGCTGAAAGCCAGGAGGATTGCTGAATTGAAAGAGCATGAATGTCAAGCTGCAGTTGAAGATGTTATGTATATGTTGATATGTTCCGAAGTTTTATGAAATTAGAGTACACTTTGGTTCCTCAACTTTCCAAATGCATGTATAATGGCAGAGCTTGAGATACTTCCCTTCTAAAGACTGGGAACTTGAATCTATCCACAGCTTTGAGGTTTTGGAGATGATAAGGGAACATATTACCACATTTGTAAGCTGGAGAGCCAACTCTAATGTAACAGATAAGTGGGCAGTAACTCAGATCTCTCGGTTTCAGCTCTGCCAAGTCTATACTGCTTCGGTATTGTATGGATACTTTTTAAAGTCTGCCTCATTGAGGCACACTCTCGAACAGAATCTCTCTCAGATCAACTTTGATCTTGGTTTTAACGTCAGTAGCCGCTTTGCGATTTCAGAGACGTGGACTTTAGGATCAAAGGATGTTGTCTTTGGCCGTGTCATGAGCACGCGATCTACATCATTGAGTGAAGTGTCATGTAAACAAACAAAGAAACATGAGAAGCTGAGGTGTTATCTGATGGGTTTTGACCCAGAAAATTTGCAAATGTGTGCGAAACCAAAATCCAAGGCGGCTGCTAACCTGATTGAGAGGCAGAGCTCTGCGCTTTTTGGCGACGAGAAGACTGGTTTGCTGGAAACTAATGAGGTAATTTCTACATCATTTGCGAGTCTTAAGAGATATGTTTTGGAGGCCGTAGCTTTTGGTTCTTACCTTTGGGACGCAGAAGAATACATCAATGCTGTATGTAAGCTGGAGGACAACTGACTCGACGTGCATGGGTAAATATGACATAATGCCTTTCTTTCTGTATGTATATTGAAGTTTTCTGCGAATTTTGAATGTACAGCTTCTTCTCCAATATTCCACCCAGAGGAACAATGCACAGTAGTTTTTCTTGTATATAGATGTATATACTTTGGTATTAATAGATGTTCAAGATAATGAATTAATGATGAATGACAGAGAAAGGCTTTCAATTTTAACTGATGTGATGTGATTCTCATTTTCGTCGAGGACTAATGTGCTCTACGAGTCTATGAGTACTGAAATATGGTTGTTGAGTCTCTTGTCTTATAGATGGTTTATAATTATGTCAGAAGAGGGTATAAGAAGATGAAAAGGTGATGAAAGGATAATAGGACAATATTAGTGTATTTATATAACATTTTTTTTTGTTTTTTGGAAACGTGTTAGTGTACCATGAGATTTGATGATTCTATATTTTGAGCGCCAAATTCTAATCTGTTGAGAATTTATTTGGAAATCTTTAATTTTCAAAAGAAAAGGAGAGAATTTCAAAATACAAAAAGATCTGGATTCTTGGATCCTTTACAGCGTTTGGTGGGGGCAGCATGAAAAGGCCGGAATGAGAACACAAGGGCTGGTAATTCAAATGTAGTGAGCCCTTACGAGAAAAAATAGCCTTTTTTTGGGGGGCCCAGAGTTGCATGTGACCAGATTAATGCTGTGTGACCGGATGAGCTGGTTATTGGGCAGAGAGGTCCCCTGTCTCGTGGATCCATCAGGGCTGGGAATGTCCACTGGAGTATTGGGCTACTCAACTACCATTCTGAAACCGCTTATGCTATGGTTCGCGGTTTATGCCAGGAGGTCGTTATTGTGAGACTTGTAATAATACTAGTAGCGTTCTGCCGTTCGCTACCCTTGCACAATTTCAGCGCAGCCGCATGGCTAGCAAATGGCAACATTAGTGGTGCTTTACATGGTAAATATTGCCTCACATTGATAAAAAAAAAAAAAAAAATACAGGTTCAAGTCTCCAGTAGCCCCTTTTTTTTTTTTTTTTTTTTGAAGAAAAGAGAAAGTGTCATTGCTTCAGATCAAGATTAGCATGTTCAATTACATCTTTCGGAAAATTCGAATAGTAAGTTATCCTGCTAACTGCTTGAAGAGCTAATTTAGCAGCAAAGTGAGCTGGTCTATTATGCTGTCTAGAAACATGATTTATGTGTACTTCTGGAAACTTCTTTAAGCAGGTCTCTAATGGCCTCAATAATGTGCCCAGTCATTAGATAGGTTTCTTCCATTGCTTTTGATTTTCTGGATCACACTTAGAGCATCACCTTCAATATGGAAGTGAGATAAACCAACTTCTTTAGCCCATTCAAGAGCTTTTAGGAAAGCCAGTGTCTCGGCATGATCCGCATCAAAGCATTGCTGCAGATTTTCCACCATGATAGCTTGAATTTCTCCATTGTAATTGTAGACACCAAATTTTGACACACATTTTATAAAAAAATATGCGTATTACTTTATTTAGGGGTTATTGTGATTTTCAGAGGCTAATTATAATTTTTGTGTATATTACGTCTAATTTGTCGTGTCAGGGGCAAAATGGTAATTTCACTATGTAAATATTAGTTTATTTTATTTTATTTCCTAAATACATGATTTTACTATTTTTATCATTATTTATAATTTTAATAATTTTTAGGAGTCATCTAATATTTATTTAAAATTTTAGCATTTTAAGTCTATTGGCACGTTTTCCAATGTGCTATTTTTATGAGAATTTTCAAGTGAAAAATTTTTATATATGCATTTTGAATACTCATAAATTTTCTGTAAAAATCTCATAATTTTTAGAGGTCGTTTAGTATTTATTTAATTTTTATCTTTTTGTTTATTAATGGCACGTTTCCCAATGCATTCCTTTTATGAGAATTTTTTCAAGTGAATTTATTTATGCATAGCTCATATATTCATGAATTTCCCGTATAAATTTCATGATTTTTAGAAATTTTTAATATTTATTTTAATACTTTGTTATTATTATTTGTTATTTTTATTTTTTATTTTTCTATTAATCGCACATTTTAATGATATGTTAATTTTTAAATTTTTGTAGTAAATTTTATTTATCCGTTTTATAACTATAAATTCCAGTATCTTTCTTGGTAATTTTAGAGACTCTAATATTTTTATTTTTATTTTTATTCTATTTCATTTTTTGTTTTCCTTCATTTTCCTCCTCAAAAAAAAAAAAAAAAAAAAAAAAAAAAAAAAAAGAGAGAGCAGGCTGCGTTTGCAGCCTGCTGCTACTGTAGCAGCATGGGGGCTGCCATCAGAGCAGCCCCATGCCATCATCACAATTCTCTCCAACTCCCCTGCATTTCAGCAGATTTGAGGGGATTTGGAGAGATTGATTTTCTTCCCAATTCCTGCATTTCTTTTCCCCTCCCTTCTCCCTGCAATCACACAGACACACAACACTCACACACACCTGCATTTCTTTCCCCTCCCTCTCCCTGCAATCACACAGACACACAACACTCACACACACCTGCATTTCTTTCCCCTCCCTCTCCCTGCAATCACACAGACACACAACACTCACACACACCTGCATTTCTTTCCCCTCCCTCTCCCTGCAATCACACAGACACACAACACTCACACACACCTGCATTTCTTTCCCCTCCCTCTCCCTGCAATCACACAGACACACAACACTCACACACACCTGCATTTCTTTCCCCTCCCTCTCCCTGCAATCACCAGAAACACACAACACACACTTGCACATACACACCATAAACATTCACAGAGAATTCACACACACAGCTGCACAAGCCTGCACACAACACAGATACAAGAACGCACACACCTCACTTCCTTCTCTCGACCCCTCCCCTGCAAAACACACACAACACACACCTGCACTCTCAGCTCTCACATACACAGAACACACACAAGCCTCACAAACTCACGGCACACACCATTCACTCACATACACAGAACACACACAAGCCTCACAAACTCACGGCACACACCATTCACTCACATACACAGAACACACACAAGCCTCACAAACTCACGGCACACACCATTCACTCACAAACAAGCACACAACACAGATACAAGAACGCACACACCTCACTTCCTTCTCTCGACCCCTCCCCTGCAGAGACACCACCAAGAACACACCTGCACTTCTCAAAACATACACAAGAACACACCTGCAGATTAAAACACAAACACACGCACAACACACCTGCACTCTTGGTTCTCACAATTCACACACATTACACAATCCCCTGCATTCACAAAAACACACGCACAACACACACCTGCAAGTTTCGAAAAAAAAAAAAAAAAAAAAAAATCAATCAACAGACAACAAACAACGACAACAGCAACAGCAATACACAAAAGCTTCTATTCCAGGTAAAATTCTTCCTATTGTTTTCATTTTTTTTCATTTATCATTGAAATAGAAAATTAAAAAAAAAAAAAAAAAAAAAAGGGAAAACTGAAAAACGTCCGGCCGAGAGAGAGAGAGAGAGAGAGAGAGAGAGAGAGAGAGAGAGAGAGAGAGAGACCTGAGAGAGAGAGAAACGAAAAAAAAAATTAAATAAAAAAAAAAGGTGGGATAGCAGATCGGGGGAAAAGGAAGAGAAAAGGGAAGAAGGAAGGGGATCGGGGAAAAGAAAAGGGAAGAAAAGAAGAAGAAGAAAAGGGAAGAAGAGAAGAAAGGAAGAAGAGAAGAAAGGAGGAAGAAGAAGAGAAGAAGAAGAGAAGATCAGAAGGGAATCGGGGGGGGAAGCAGAAGGGGATCGGAGAAAAAGAAAAGAGGGAAAAGAAAGAAAAGGAAAGAAGAAAAGAGAGAAAAGAAAAAGAGAGAAAAGAAAAAGAGAGAGAAAAAGGAAAGAAAAAAATAAAAGGAAATCTGAAAAAAAAAAAAAAAAAAAAAAACCGAAATCAGCCGAAAAAAAAAAAAAAAAAAAATGTTTTGGTGAAACTACGTCGTTTTGACGTAGTTTCACTCAAAACTACGTCGTTTTGATTAGTTTAGTTTTTTAATTTATTTTTAATTAATAATAGTTATTTATTTTATAGTCCTTGTACTTTCATTAATGCTACTGTGGCCCCGATAATTTTTTATTTGTGCATTTAAATTTCTGTTTATTGTAGATTGGCCCCTATAATTTAATTTTCTTTGCAATTAGGTCCCGATTAATTGCATTTAGGTCCCTCAACTTTTAGATAATTATAATTTTGGCCCCTGCGTTTTTAATTTCATTTTTGACCCTATATTTTTCGGTAATTACATTTTAACCCCTATAATTTTTCTGAAATTGCAATTTTGCCTCCCAAGCTTGCTATTATTATATTTTAGGCTTTAAATGTGGCTGGAATTTGCAATTTGGTCCCTCACATTGCTGGAATTTTTGCATTTTTGTCCCCAAACTTGCTGGAATTTTATTTTTGGCCCCTTATTGTTGCTGGAATTTATATTTTTGGTCCTTTATGTTGCTGGAATTTGTTTTAAGACCTCCATTAATTGTTAGAATTATGTTTTAGCCTTTATTTGTTGCTGGAATTTGTATTTTATACTGATAGTTGCTGGAATTTTTATTTTTGGCCCTTTTATATAGCTGAAAATTATAATTTGACCCTAGACATTGCTGTAAATTAGGTATTGTTTAATGACTTTGCTGAAATTATATTCTTGGACTTAAGTATTGCTGGAATTTTTTATTTTTGGGCATTATACTCGCTGAAAATTATATTTTGGCCTTTAAATTCATTGTAAACTATGTCATTACCTTAATTGGGGTTTGAAATTATAATTTTATCCTTTTGTTCCTCATAAATTACATTTTTTACTTTAGAATATTGCCTAAATTTCCACTTTTAATCCAAATCCTATAATATTTTATTTTTGCCAAAAAAAAAAAAGTATTAATTAGAATTAATTAAGTCCTCAAAGCTTTAAATTATCTCTTTTTACATTTTTTTTATTTATTTTATCAAACTTATAATTAATATTCTAAAATTGGGTCTTGTTAGTCTAATTAATGTTCAAATTAGTTTCTCTATTTTCTTCTAGTTATTTTAACAATTATTATTTGAGGTGTTAAAATTTCAATGTATGTATTATTATGTTTTATCTTCTATTATTATTATTATTATTATTATTATTATTTATTTTATTTTTATTTTTATGTTATTTTTGTTGTTCTACTTTATTTATTTATCTACTTACTTATCTTTACTTAAATAATTTTCCTTTTTCTTCCTAAATAATTAATTATTATTATCATTATTATTTTTCTATTTTTGTTTATCATTGCTACAATTGTTTGAATTATCATTAGCATGTTTATAGTGATTGCTCTAGAATAATTTAATTAATGGTTTATTTATTTAAATAATGATACCTTGATTAAGTTTGTTCATTTTAGTAGCCATTTATACCGGGTTTACGAATGAGAGGTACCTCGATTACCCTTCCAATATTTCTTTTATGTGCTCCTACGTGCTCCTATGTGTTTTTCTACGTGCTTTTGTGCTTATAATTTTTATCCATGTGAGAGTGTTTATTTATTTATGTCATATTATTTACTCGAATTTAATTGTTGATTATTCAAAAAAAAATGTAATAGATAGGTAATATTCTATTTAGTAAAAATTTTTGTACTTAGATAGTTAATGTAATAGATAGTTTATGTGTTATCTATTAAAAAAAAAAAAAAATCAAAGCCTATGTATTTAGATAGAAAATGTAATAGATAGGTTAGATAGGTTATTTTAGACTGCAATTAGGTTATTCTCCGGTGTAATAGTTAGGCTTATGTGTGCTACGTGTGTTACATGCTTATGTGTTTTATTCGCTTTCTTTAGGATTTTGCATCTAGAATATCATGCTTATGTGTTATGTGCTCCTACTTGCTATTATTTGCTTTTATGTGATTTATTGTTTAATACATGCTTTATTTATTTACTTGCTTTAATTATATATGTGTATCGTCGCCACACTAGTCCAAAGCTAGTTGTGGTTAATTCCGATTTCTCCTCTAGTCCAACGCTAGCGGAGAACTTATAGAAAATAGGCTAGTCCAATGCTAAGCCTTTAGGTCATTTTAGCATTAGGAATATTTTTTGTATGCATTTCATGACATTTCACACACATTTTATCTTTTAGGCTTTTTCATTTTTGTATAATTTTTTATATACTTTATCATTTATTATCTATTTTTAAGATCTACCTAGTGCATGACATTTTAGATTCCACTACACATAGAATTTTAGGTCATTTGTGTGATTTGACTAGAAATAGTCAATCTACTCACGTGGGAAGCGATGGCGTACATGTCGTTCCCCCCTCCGTGAGTAGAAACAGTTAGTCACGAGTTTATTAGTTCCCCGTACCCGTTATGTTGCATTCCTACTCTCTTTGATCATTTACTACCTATATTACTATTTTCCTTTTCTTTTGCATTTCATTTTGCATCTATACTCGTGACTCCATCGAGGTCTAGACTCGAGTTTCGCAATTAATGCGATAATCCCGACCAAACCTCAATGGAATATTTCGTCCCTTATCGATATCCATTTTTTAGGATTAGATTTGCATTCATATAGTTGCATCCAAATGTGATAAAATCTTAGGGTTATATTAGGAAAATTTAGACTAAACCTCGCAACTAGTTTCGGCTAGGTTGAAAGGGTGCCTTAGGCACGAGCCTTTGCCTTCCCTTTCTTCAACTGTGACTCCCGAACCTTTTTCTCTTGTTTTCAAAGACCTGGAGTCGTCTAAAAGGGTTTTTCTTGTTTTTCCTATATTTTGCCAAAATCATTTCTTTAAATGAATCATTCTTAATTTTCTTACCTTTTATAAAATATTTTCGGGTGACTTGGTACACCAAAACTCAATACCAAGTGGCGACTCCTTTTTCACTAAAAAACCCTTTTTAGACTCTATTTTCGGGCCCAAAAATCGTCGCATTTCAAAAGTCCCATTTTAGGCCCTTTTTCTTTTATTTTTTAAAGTAAAGCATTTGTTTTGTCACATTTTATCGAATCATCTTTTACAAAGCATTTTCAAAAAATTAGTTTTTACAAAAAAATTTACACGTTTTTTTTAATAACCACAACATTACATTTAATACTTCCTTTTCCCTTTTCCCGACATCTTCTTTACACCTTCTATTTATTTTCGAAAAATGGGGCGCGACAGCTGGCGACTCCACTGGGGATCACTAGTGAGTCCGAGCACTAGGTTTAGTCATTTTATTCTTTTTCTAACCCTTTCATTTTATTGCATTTGGATGCTTAGGATTGCATTTCTATTTTTTCTAGGTTTTTAGGTTTTTCTTTTGCATCTTGCACTTCCCGTCTCTCGGCTACTTATGTGATGTATGTATGATTTATTCACTTGTTACTGCTTTACTCGACCGCGCTTGCATTTGGGGAAGGGGTCAATCACCCTTAGAGCCCACGCGTGTTAATATTACATTCCTTCCTCTCATAAGGAGCACTTCATACGTGCATTCGATGTTTTTACCGTTTCTATCTTTTGGTGGTTGTCACCCACTCGTCCCTTTAGGAATTAGGATTGATCTACTTAGACATGTGACCGTGGCACGACGTGCACGTAACATTGTCTAGGAGATCACCCAAACTCTTGGCTTGAGTCCACAAGTCTAGAGATTTGGGCTTTAAAAATCGATTCGCTTGGACATGTGGCCGTGGCCCGACGTGCGCGTAGCAGTGTCCAGGGGATCACTCGAGCCACCGACCAAGGGTTTTGGGATTGATGACCCTTACCCTTAGGTCTGAAGGCTTGGGAGCCAACAGCTTAATCGAGTTTAGATGCATTAGTGAGCCCAACCTCATGCATCCATGTAGCATAACTTAGGGTAGAGTCAGCCTTTCCCTATCAGGTACACCAGGCACGAGAGGAGGGAACCAACCTCCTTTACTTTCCTTATTATGTCATTTATTGTTATCTATGTGTATTATTTGTTCTTGCCAATGTGTTATGTGAATAAACTAACGCAATTTCTTTCCTTCTTATTTTTGATTGCATTCACAACCATAGAACAAAGAGCCCTGGCATGGTGCTCTCATAAGAAACAACCCTCTTTTGGCACGTTTAAATTTCATTTTGATAATTAATGTCTTCGAGAAAGATGGAAATAGAATTTTATAAATTTTTTGCAAATCGCATTTTGTTATAAATACCCAAGAGATCAATCATTGTGAATTTCTTAAAAATCCTAAAAATTTGATTTTTTCGTCTTGTATATTCTTGAATAAAAATTTTAGTTTTTAAATCCTTAGTTTTTAAATCCTTTTCAAAGTTTACTCATTTTTGTTGTACTTGGCAATTTTACTCGAACTAATTTTTTAGTTAATAACTGCACTCAGATGGTCAAATTTTTGCACAACTTGTATTTACCCTTTTTCAAAAATTAACATGTCGTTTTTGCCGCATCCCCCGCCCTCCCATCCCACATTACACAAAAGGCGATTTTAGCACATATTTCATTGGATTTTAATAAATTGGCATTTTGTATTTCTAGATAAAGTCAGGACTTTTTGTTTTCTTTCAACGTTGCGTCTCGTAACCTCTTGTAGGTTCGATTTGTCAATCAAACATTTTTAGAGTCAATAATTTCTTTTCTACAGTTCATGATCCATCTTTCTCAAAGAAAATTCCACATCACCTTCTCAAATTTGACATTTTTTGTATATTTTAGCTTGCTCTAATAAACTGGCATCATACATAAACCCTAGAGGGAATGCCATTTTGGGAATCCCATGATAGGAAGGCCATCCTTTTGTCTCGGGTACGTAACCCTAAAAGACATTGCACGTTTAAATTTCAGTAAATCCTGATGGGTGAGACCCCAGGTAAGGTGATCTGATAAAGTCATATTTTTGCACCAGAATGAATAACCCACGACGCATCAAGCAAATGCTAACAGTCCTACCTGAAGTCCGGAGGTGGCCAGGGCTCCTCCTGCCTAGTGAGATCAACCAAGTAGCAGCATTTTTAGGACCCATTGGTGACTTCAAGGAAATAGAGACAAACGGATGTTTGGTGGAAGCTCTGATTCATCTGTGGGACCCTGATTGCTCAGCATTTAGGATTAGAGACAAGGAATTGACCATTACAATTGAAGAGGTAGCCGGTTTACTTAATTTGCCAGTAGAACGGACGACCGTAATCTTTCCATTTGTTTCTGGAAAAGCCGAGTTCTGCCATTTCGCTGGATTGAAGGAGTCTGCACTACAAGGCTCCGATCAGAGTATAAGTGTGAAATTCTTGTTTGATAGGTTTGCAGATAAGGACGGGTTTGAGAAGTATTCAGGGGATTTCACGATTGCATCCAAGGCAGCATGGGCGCACAAGAGACTTTGGGTGTATGGGTATGCCATGGCAGGAACTTACTTATTTCCAAGAGAAGACAAAAAAATCAGTTTTAAGATAACTAAGCTCATCTCCGATCTTTTCTTTGGAATCGGAGGTCAAAGGACTTCTATAGTGCCAACTGTGTTAGCCGATATATTCACTGCCTGCACCAATTGCCAAAGGAAAACCAATTTCTTTCATGCATCCAACAGGATCTTACACATTTGGGCCATGGAACACTTCAAGAGTCACTCGGCTATTCCCAACAGTTTGCCATTGATCGGATACAACTGGATAGTCACGCATCACAAAAGGGTGGAAGGAAATAGCTCGATGAGGACAGCTTTAGAATGTCTAGACTTTTTGATGACGATACCTGATCGAAGGATTCGATGGGTTCTGGATTGGACAGACTGCATCAAAGCTGCTCTCCGTACTAAGTTGGCCGATTTCATACCGCTACTAGGGACTCAGGGCATTGCCGCTTACACTCCAAAAAGATTTCTTCGACAGTTAGGGCGTATCCAAGGATTACCGCCGACACCTGATTTATCAGACTTTCTCATTATCTTTGACAAAGGAAACTGTCCCACTGAGATTCCTAGAAGATCAGAGCTGATGAAAGCATGGGAAAGCCAGTGTACAGACCAAAACTTACCGTTCGATGCAAAAAAACAGGGTTACTCCTGTTACCACTCCGCAGTATGAGATGTGGCTCAACAATCAAAATACTTCAACAAGACAAGTTGTCATTGATCCTGCTGAAGAGATTGCTCGATTAAGAACCCTGTTAGAAATGAAAGATCGTGAACTAATACAAGCAGAGCAGAATTCTGAAAAGAACAAGGAAGCATATGAATCTGTCAAGCAACTTTACACAGAAGCGAAACAAGAACTACGAGAAAAGAAGAGGAAATGTTTGGAGCTGAAAGATAACATCAATCACACGATGAACAGATACTCTTGGGAGCCAGATCGCAGCAAAGCTCAACGCCTAGAGGACCAACTGAAGAGAGTCTTAGATTGTATAGGAGAGTTGACCGAATGATGTACTATTTTGCTTCACTATGTCTGACTGGCTGTAAAAGTAGTGGAGTATTTTCTTTTAATGATCAAGTGGAATGAACATTGGCTAAATTACCAAACTGAAATGCTCCTCACTCCAATACTGAAGGGGGGTCTCACCCTAAAGGATTGCATTTCATGATTAGGCCTACCCTTGGCATAATAAGGGCACCTCCTAGGACATGCACCGAATTATTTATATACTTACTAACTTTAATCTTTTTCTTTTTCTTTGTGACAATAAAATTGACAGTGACAATGACGATGAGGCGACTAAACCTTTCTTCTTTCTGGTGTACATTTCAGGTACTTGTAAAACATAGCTTCTTTCACCGAAGCCCCATTCGTACACGGTCCCGTACTAGACAGCTACATATAAACATGAGTGCCCCTACTGAATTATTTGAGGGACCTGCTGGAAATCAATCTTCAGAGTTAACGGCGTTGAGGGCTCAGATGGATGAAATGTTGGCCAAGATGAATAATATGACTCATGAAGTGTCTTCCCATAGTCAGATCATTGCCCACTTCATCAGTAACATGAACAACAACGGCTCTACTTCTGCTGCACCGGTCATTCGAGAACCTCCACAATCCCAATCTGATGTGAGCGGAAATGCCCCGGATGCGAATAACAATGTCTCAGCTATTCCAGTACAAACCCCACTTCCTCAATACCCAAAATACTCAGATGGCTCCTCCACCCCCAAACACTCAAAACCCTCAAATGACTGTTCCAATTCCACCCAGTCCTAGACACACCCAAAACACTCTGAACCAACCACAATATGCACAACAAGCCAACCATTTCCCTCTGAACACTCAACCACTACCGAACCTCAACACACATCAATTTGTGCTAGACCCGGGGTATCAAGTAGGAGTGGATGTGGAGCCGTATAACAGGGATGAGAATCCAGGCATGACAGAAAAGGCCCTGTTGCGAAGATTGGAGAGATTCGATGATTTCATC